>PVKU01001187.1:0-333667 GCA_004027475.1 Anoura caudifer | reverse complement strand
TTATTATTGGAATTCTGAATTCCTCAACATCTTATTTGCAACTAAAATTTATATATGGAGTTCTTTAGCAGAGAAAATTTTTCTTTAATTATTTGTAGTTACTGCCTTCCCTCTCTTCTTCCTTCTTCTTTTTGAATCTGCCATCGGTCAGATGGACATGTCTTCCTTGTGTTTTCAATTTCGCTCACATTTTTTTTGGACATAGTCTGCTAGTAAAATGCATCCCTCACTATGTCTTTGGGTGGTCCCCTGTCCTTCCTCTGCACTCCCCAATGGCTGGGGTAAGAATGGGGGGGAAGGATAGGGTTTTCAGATGCTGTGAGGAACACCCATGCGTTCCTGTGGGGAGGTCCTTTCCTCTGCCCTGTCCCTGGACTGGGAGATTCTCTCCAGTCTGACCACTTCTCCCCAGCCGGTGGCTTCCCTCACCCCATCTTTCTCAGGGGATAGCCTCATCCAGCCTAGCAGTCCATGCCGTTAACTGACGTACCTCCAAAAATGAGTCAAATTCAGCTTCCTTCCGCGGTGTCCTCGAGATTCATGGGAAGTTCCCACCATATCAAGCGGTAGAAGGGAGCAGCCAGCTCCACAGCTGACCCCAGCCTGGACCTGCCATCTCACCAGTTTCCTTCACGTGTCACTCCCGGCATCCACAGAGACGTGCACGGAAAAGCAGAAGGTCCGCTGCAGAAGCAGGCCTCCAGGCAAGAAATGAGACGCACGTCTCCTCCTCCTGTGGGCACTTCTGCCTCTCAGAGCCTCCGTCACTCAGGGTGGGGAGGGGAAGGGAAAGCCCCCGAAGCCAACCGTCATTGCGGTGCTGATTCAAGCCTCCCAGCTTGTTTCTACTTGCAGAAGCTATCTGAGGGTGATGCAGAGATTCGGCTTCGTAAGCATTGAGAGCATGTATACACCCAGCTATTTGGAACTTAGTTAGGGGTTTACCAATGTCCAGGAGGAGACCTATGCAACGTCCAATTCTATGGCTCGGCCTCTGTTATCTTAAGGTCGAGACTTTAAATACCTTCTGTCAAACACGCGTAAGCCTTATAGCTGTCTACAAATGAGTGCCGCTCCCACCTGCTTACATTTGCTTACAAAAACCGTCTGTCTTTCCCACGGGGGCCTCAGGGCGCAGCAGGAGTGGCTCCGTTTTGGTGCTGTGAGGTGCGGTAGTGCGAAGGGGTCAGATACACCTGACCCTGGGCTCCTGCCCCAGCAGTTGCCCCGTGTGGTGGCGAAGCACCTTCGGTCCCTTAGTTCCAGTCCATGTTAGAGGGTCATGGAGTGTTGAGAGGAGTTTGGGAAATACTTCCATGACTCCAGAAGATGAAGTTCCTTTCCTATATTTTTTCTAAACTACCTAAAGGTGTGACTTTCCTACTTTGGTAATTTATCTCCTTGAAATTACTACGTGTGCCCGTGTGTGCTGTGACATAGAAATGCAGTATTAGCCACTTTCCGCAACCTCAGTTCTTGAATAATCCATTTCTCCCCAACAATCAGGAGTGGTACTGCATTCTGCGTTCAGTGTCCATATACGTACAGGTTGATTTGTGGGTTCTTTGTTCTGTTCTACTCGGTCAATTTGTCTTGGTTTCCATTGCTTCATCCTAAGTCTTCGTTTCTGGGAAAGAACTTTTCTTTAAATTTCTTAGAGCTGTCATTACTGCTCATACTCTTCCGTATACATTTTATTAGATTCTATATGTTTCAAGAAAACTGCTAGCAGGACTGTTGTCCAGTTAACACATTAACATGTATAGTCAATACATTGACTATATAAATTATTACAGGATTAACGGTTATTTTCTGTTTTGTTATCAAGGCTGTGCAATCAAATTGATCTCTAACAATTACACTGAGGGGGGTAACTGTAGTCAAATGAGACTGTTATTAAATTTTATTGAAAATTGCTCTTAAGGACAGGCCTTATCATTTCACAGAACAAAGATCTATAATTGTTCATTAGATACAACTCGTTCTTGTGTTAATCAAATTTTCTATATCTTTGCTAATATTTTCCTGATTGTTCTACCAATTCCTGAGGGAGAAGTATTAAAAGTTCCCATTGTCATGGTGCATTTGTCCATTTTTCCATAATTCTGTCATTTTTGCTCAATATATATTTATTAATAGTGTTATATCTTAATGATGAATTAATAATGTACCACCACTATCTTTTTTATAATAATGACTTTTCTTTACTTCTCTTATACTTCCTCTAAATTTTATGCAAATAACGTAATTTTCTATTGCTTAGTATTTTATTGGTATATCTCTGTCTATTCATTTACTTCCAACCCTCTGTGGCTTAAGAGTTTAGTTTTGGTTTTTGCAAAAAAGTAAATAACTGGATTTTGTTTTGTACCTTTTAGGTAATCTCTCTCAATTAAGTACTTTAATTCATTTATATTTATTGTTATTACTACATAGCTGTGTTTGGTTTACTTATATCACTATGGATCCATTTGATTTTCCAATCTTGCTGCTTTTAAATTTTCTTCCCCACATTTAGACTGATACAATTTACTCAATCCATTACTGTTAAATTTTGTTTTTTCTTTCCATTTGTTTGATAATCACGCCCTCAACTCTGGGGGTAAGCAAACCACATACTGGTTAAATCGGGCCCCCTGCCCGTTTCTGTAAATGAAGTTCTACTGAGTCACAGCCACGCTCATTCACCTCCACAGGGTCCGTGGCTGCTTTCCTGCCCTGGCAAAGACCATACACCCTCCAGAACTGGACATATTTACTGGCTTTTACAGATAAAACACTTTACAGTCCTAAATGCTAATCTATTGTAGTTTTTGCGCGGGGACCCATGAAACTTCAACTTGCACACTTAATGTAAGATCTAAACTTACTGCACACCTCCACCTTCCTCCAGACAACATGGGGACGTGTGTGGGGCGAGCACTCCGGCTCCAGTTAGCCTCCTCCCGTCTCGCACGGGATGTCTGAACAATGTCGTAGTTCTTTCTAGTTTTTATTAAAATCCTCAAATTATTCAAAACGTCAATGTCTCTTTAAAGTTTTTTTCATATTTTTCATAATACTGGTATCATTTTAATGGTGATTTTACCGATTTACCAATTTCATTCCATATCTTTATGAATTTCATTCCTCCTTGCATCTAACATCATCTTTCTGAGATCATTTCTCCTTTTTTTCCAAAGTACACTTTACAGATCCAGTTGCTGGTATTCTTTCATTTTTATTTTTCTAAAACTGACTTAATCTTGCTTTCCTTTAAAATAACTGATTATGGGTATATGATATTGTGTTAACCCTTATTTTTCCTCAATATTTGGGAGGAATTTTTTTTTTATTATTTTCCTGCTTCCTTTATTACTATTGAGGAGCTTCCTATCAGGTTATTGTTATTACTTTGAAGGAATTGTTCTTTCATTCTAACTTCTTTTAAGTTGTTCATTGTTTTGTCTTCATTGTTTATATTTTTACTACAAGCCAGGAAATAGCTTTCTTTTCACTTAGCCTGTATAGAATTGACTATGCTTTCTAGAAATGAATACCCACATCTTTCATCTACTCTGAAAAGGTTACTATGAATGTTAACTGGCTCCTACTCCATAGTGTAGCTAGAAATACATTGGGAAACATGCAAGAACTTCCTGTTCTGTCCCACTGACTCTTAACCTCTCTTTTATCAACTGGAACTCTTCTCTCTATGTTGAAATCTGCCCAATTTCCTCAGACCTATCTTCCAATTCATGAATTTTCCCTTCAGCTCTCTCTAAACTACTGTTTAACCATTTTTTTAGTGTTAAGTGTCAATATTTATGTTTTTATATTTAATGTTATGAGTGTTTCTTTTTCAAATTTGCCTGGTTACTTGTGACAGCCTCTTTTCTCTTGTTCATCTTATCAATTTTGCCTTTTTACTTCTTACATATTTTCAAAAAATATTTTTATAATCATTTCAGTATCTAATGTTCTTTGAGATCAAATTCCACAATTAAATTTTTCCTCTGATTTTCTCTCATAGTGGCTTTTTCCTTTTTTAAAATTAAAACCATACATTAAATAATTAAATCTATAGTAATCTCAAATGTCATGGTTTAAATTATATTCTATGAGAATTTTCTTTTGCATATGAAGAAAATTCTGGCACTCTGGAGTATTCTAATCCATGACACTTTCAAGTAGATGACTGATTTGCATGAAACATAATGTTTTATACAGGAAATTGTCCTTAGAACATCTATTTTGCCATAAGACTAAAAGAAAAAAAATCACTTTTTTCTTTATGCAATGTTAACAAAAGAACTATTATAGTGTTCCAACAAGTTTCTTATTATCACTGTGTAATTATACATAAACAGATGTGCATACTCTTTCAGAGCTGGGACACCACCACCCCTCCTGTACTTTGCACTCATAAAAGCTTAGAAAATTGTAGGGTGAGAGCCTGGCCACTGCATTTACGAACCACGCCGTTCCCTGCTTTTCTGTGCATATAGGATATCATTTTCGTCAAGTGTATTCCGTTTGTCTAAGATTTTCTCTAATTGTTTCCAAATCTTTCAGCTTTCCCCTTTACTTCTTTCCCCTCTTCTCATCGCACCCCAAATCTCCTGTGTTTGAACAAATAAGATTCCTTTTCTTCTGTCTTCTCTGTCAGGTCACTAACCTACCTAAGCATCTCTCTTTCCTTCAGCTGTTTTTGACAATGAGCCAACCAGCCTGTGAGATAGGTCAAAACTTCTGTGAACATTTTTTTCTTGCTATTGTACTGACTCTGTATAATATCACTTAAAACTACTAGTCAAGCGTAGACATCTACTGTTTAAGGAATCTTATTAACCAAATGGCATTTTATAGAAACATCCAGGTACTGTATTTATAACATTTGAATTACTTTAATTATAAAGAGAGTTGTTGATTAAAAAAATAGAATTATTTTTATTCAATATTTACATTTTTAAAGAGTAGAAACAAAAATAAAGTAAATTTACTGTGTATAATTTAGACTAGCTTCAGTAAGAACTTAATAATTATGGTATTAATTTAAATATATCAATTTTAAGTCACTAGTATGCTAATATTGTATTATTAGTGTTTCTGAGAAAGGCCTAAAGAATTCATAAGCCAACTACTAACTTTTTTAAAAAAACCTTTGGGATCAAATCCTTCAGCCTTGCAATACACAAGCCTGAAGGATGTTTATTAGCAATAGAATTAAGTGGACAACTTGGTAATAAAATTGGTTCAAAGGAAGGTCAAATTTTATTGGACTGTTCTGAATTAAAGGCGATTTTCACTTTAGATAAGTTATAGAAAACCATCATGGTTTTTTTGTCTTACTGGAGAACTGAACTTAAGCCAAGTCTTGCCTAGATGAAATAGATAAAATGGAGAAAGCTGGTGAGCATCGCTTTATTTAGGTCCTCGTGTGGCAACGAGGCAGCTGAGTAAGGGCTGGATGGCAGTTGCATGTGGAGTGATGGATGCATGTGGAGTAACCAGTGAGGTGGGACTTCGGAAACAGGAGCCAGAGGAGACTTAGACCTCGCGGAGAAGGGCATTCTGGGCCCAGAGTAAGTCAAGGAATCCCGCCAGTAGAAATAGGTAAATGGTCATTTCTTCCCCTGGAATCTGTCGCAGTCTCTTCTTGCTACCCTTGAACACCAGCTCCCTGTGCCGTATGTCTTTCCACCTCCACAGAGCCTCTGCTTAATGACTGGCTTCTCTCTCAGGCCTTAGGTTCATCATTAATCCTTATGTTCCTGTTCTACCTTGTGTCCTTGGCAATATCAACTTAATCTCCTTCTCAAAGACCTTAGACTCAACAAAAATCTCCTGGGTCAAATTTCTAAAAGGTAGAATCTACCTTTTTAGACCCAATATGTTTGTGTGAGGCCACTTCACGGGCTCCTGAGCAGCCTGGTATCCGGCTGCTCCCCGCTGGTCTAAGACAGGAGAAGAGCTGTATTATAGAACACCTAACCCCATAATGCTACCTGTCCCCACCTACTGTGGTTGAATTCCCCCTTATAGGGAGGTGTGCTTTTTTAGATGCTTCCAACTCATTGCTCCATGGCTGAGAGAAAATACCTTTCTTCCACTCTGCCAGTCAATATGTACTTACTGTCTGTTCTATGTTGTAGGAGTCTACAGAAGAAATAACATCTAGGTTCTGCCCATAAAAAGCTTTCAATATTGACTCATGCGGCTCTACATATAGGGATTTTTATTGTGCATTTCTCTCAATGGCTACCTTCTTACGGTTACCTGCTCATTTCTTTGAAAGTAAAAACCACACTGACGCATCTTTCCTGAACTTCTTTCCATTCTAGTAAGGGCTGGCCAGCCTTCCCTTCCCATCTTTTCTAAATCTTCCATGTACATTAAAAGAATTCAAAGATGATCATCAATTTCTTATTCCGCATGCAAAAAGTTCAGAAGTTGTCCTAATAACAAGTGAAAACCTGAATACACTGAAAACTGACAACTCTTCGTGGATTCATAAGAGAGGGGAGGGGAAACAGTTGCCTACAGGCTGGAGAGGCAGAAAGGAGGGTACAAAGATCGGTGGTTTCCAGGAGCAGAGACCTACCAGCAGAAACAGCCTCAGAACCAACGTCTGGCTGGGGAATGCCAGACTCTGATCAATGAATTGTCAGAGGCCCAGAACAACCAAATCTGAGAGGGGAAAATCCCAGGAGTCCCGGTCTTTAGGGTGCCCTCACCATACAGGTGCACCTTGTTTCGCTGTAGTTCGCTTTATTGCACTTTGCACTACTGGGGGCTTTTTTTTTTTAAACAAAATGAAGGTTGTGGCAACCCTGTATCAAGCAAGTCTACTGGCACCATTTTTTCCAACAGCATTTGCTCACTTCATGTCTCTGTGCCACATTTTGGCAATTTATGCACTATTTCGAACTTTTCCATTGTTACATTTGTTACGGTAATCTGTGATCAGTAATCTTTGATCTAACTATTGTGACTGTTTCGGGGTGCCACAAAGTGCACCCATCTGCAACTGCAAACGTAACCGATAAATATTGCATGTCTGACTGTTCGACGTACTGGCTGCTCCCCTGTCTTTCTCTCCCTTTCTTCAGGCTTTCCCATCCCCCAAGACATAACAGTATTGAAATTAGGCCAATTATTAACTCTACGATGGCTTCTAAATGTTCAAGTGAAAGGAAGAATCACAGCTCTGTCACTTTAAGTCAAAAGGTGGAAATCATTAAACTCAGTGAGGAAGGCATGACGAAAGTTGAGACAGGCCGCTGGCACCAGTTAGCCCAGCTGTGGATGCAAAGGAAAAGTTCTTGAAGGAAGTTAAAAGTGCTGCTCTAGCGAACACACAAATGATAAGAAAGCGAAATAGCCTTATTGATGATACGGAGAAAGTTCAGTAGTCCGGTGAGGCGACCGCACCGGCCACAGCATCCATTAAGGCAAAGCCCCCTCCAGAGCAACACCCTAACTCCCTTTGACTCTCCGAAGGCGGAGAGAGGGGAGGAAGCTGCCCTTTGAAGCTAGCGGAGTTCCGTTCACGAGGTTTAAGGAAAGAAGCCGTCTCCGTAACAGCCAAGTTCAAGTACTGTTGTAGAAGCTTCGGCAAGTTCTCCAGAACATCTAGCCAAGCTGACTCATGAAGGTGGTTACACTAAACAACGGAATTTCAGGGTAGACAAAGGAGCCTTCTTTTGGAAGAAGATACCATCTAGGACTTTCACGGAAAAGAGAAATCACTATTCTGACATCAAAGGACAGGCTGACTCTCCCGTGAGGGACTGATGCAGCTGATGGCTTTAAGTTGGAATCAGCGTGCATTTACCATCCTGAAAGTCCCTTAAGAATTACACTTAAGTTAATTCCACTCTGCCTGTGCTCTGTAAATGGAAGAACTGAGTCTGGATGATAGCACATCTGTTACAACATGGATTACTAAATATTTTAAGCACACTGTTAAGACCAACCGCTCAGCTGCTCAGAAAAACAAAATCCTTTCAAACTACTCTGCTCACTGGCAATGAACTTGGTCCCTAGGAACTCTGATGGAGATGCACGACAAGATTAATATTGTTCTCATGCCTGCTCACACAACATCCATTCTGAAAACCATGGGTTAAAGAGTAATTTTGACTTTCAAATATTATCTAAGAAATATATTTCACAAGGCTACAGATGCCATGAAGAGATTTTCCTCTGATGGATCTGAGCAAAGCAAATTAACAACCTACTGGAAAGGATGCATCATTCCAGATGCCATTAAGAACATTCATGATTCGTAGGAAGAAGTCAAAACATCAACATTAGTAGGAATTTGGAATAAGCTGATTGCAACCCCCATGGATGACTTCGAGGGGTCAAGACTTCAGCAGAGGAAATAACTGCCAATGCGGTGGAAACAGAAAGAGATCTTACTAGAATTAGAAATGGAGCCCGAAGATGTGACTGAATTTCTGCAATCTCACCCTGAATCTTTCACGGATGGGAAGCTGATTCTCATGGATGAGCAAAGAAAGTGGTTTCTAGAGGTCGACTCTACTCCTGGTGAAAACACTGAAAGTTGATTAACTTTCAATTCTATCACCTAACTTCTCTGTTAAAAAGTTAAGTCCAAAGCCCAGTTCTGTGACCTTTCAACTGACTCACTGGATAAAAAATGATAACTGCAATAATAGTAGATACTTTGGGACCTATTATCATTGCTTTCCCTGCATCTATAAGAGTGCATATGGCTAGATTGATTAATTCATACATGTCACATAAGGTTAAAAAAGTTGAGAAGCACTAACAAGACCACTTCTCCCACTTACAGTTTATTATTAATAGTGTAGAGCTGCTGAAAAATGTACAGCTATTTTTTATATTCTCATCCAGTTGATGGGCATTTACAGTACCTACATAAGGACCGATGTCACAGTAGTCAAGACCTGTGAGCATATGATGCAATGACTGTAAGTGGAGAGTGTGTGTGTGGAGCCCAAGATGGAGCAGAGCTAGATGCCTTGCGGATTAGTTAGAACTGTTTTTCACTGTGATAAGCTGATCGGTTTGCACCCTGGACTGCTGACTCCAATTGCATGGTCACTGTGGCATGCAGGTAAGGATTGCAGCCTATCTCCACTGAGACAGCGTGAGGCTGAACACAGGAACAAAGCCACGGTAACTACAGCCCCTGATGAGGAGCAGTTATGGAGCTCTGCTGAAGTCAGGCAGCTGGTCAGCCATTCCCTCGTGTTTATGGTGGTTGATCTGCAGCCCCCAGTGATGTGTGGGGTCGGGCAAGTGTGTCCTCTAACAGGGAAGAGCAACCACCCCCTTTGCCCTTATGCCCCCTCCCTTCCCTGAAGTTTTCCTTCCCTTTATTCATTATCCATCTCCAAATCCCCAGGACCTGCCTTCACTGAGGGACGGACTCAGCTCTCAGATGTCTAGTGCCAGTTAGAATTCTTTGAGGGAACAGGAACGGGCCCAACTCTCTTTGTCCGTGGAACAAGAGCAGTGGGTTTGCAACTCTTGCTTCAACACCCTGGGAGTCATGACCCACTACTGTGTACTCATCCTTCAAGAGTGTTCCTGATGTGGGATAAAAGATAGAGCTGGAGAAAGGAGCCCCGGGGGACTTGTTGTTGGGCAGCCTTACGTCAGCCGCACCGTGTAATGGATTGCCAAGGTGACACCCGACACACAGGGAATGAGTCAGGGCGACATTGCTGGATTTCCAAAGTCTCCTGTGGATGAGAATTCTAGTCGATAATGTCACCCACTTCTGGGAATTCATGAACTCTGCTATTGTGAAAACCAGAAGGAGGTCCTGCTGGAAAGGCTTCCTGTTGCTTGCACAAGGGAGCCAGGAAAGTAGAAAGATGAAGGGGAAATGTGTGTTAAATATAAAGCAATGTTTCTGAAACGCATGCAGACCTACAACGCTGAAGAGTCCCAGAATGGCTGATTTATTTCGAAAAGTTAAGATTCTTATTTACCTTGATAGCAGTCTTGGGCAATAATTACAGGCACCTGTATTGTAGGTTACCACTCAACAACAATAGCATAATTATGCAATTCAACACCCTAATGCAAATGCACTGGCTTATAGTATAGCTCACTGTGGCTTTTGCACTTGACACATTTTGAGGTTAGCTAACTATTTATGTTCTTTTGGTTTCACACTACACAGGAAAGGTGCAATGTGCATATTAATAAACGGCCACTTAAAGTACAAAATGTAAACGTGGCTGACACTTTTTCCCAATGTAAATTATACTTAAAAAATTGCTATTCAAAAAATAAATGTGTTGTTCCAAAGAGGCCAACCATGAAATGATTACATAAAGGGAACAAAGGCTTAATTTAAATAGGATGTAGATTTATAGAATCAGCTCTAATATATAAATGATGGAAGATGTTAAGAAGCCAGGTGGAAAGGGAAAAATGGCTACAGAAATACTTAACAGGAAATGACTCCTACAATGTCAACAGTCATCTAAACAGTAAGTAAAAAATGAATGAGAAACAGTCAACCATAAACACTCCATCCAGCCCCACAGAGTGAAAGGGTCACCAGGAGGCGTGCAGTCCCCGGAGCGTTCCCCCTCTTAGGTCACCACTTAGGTTATCACCACTTAGGTTATCAATTTACGTATGCAAAACACAATCTTTGAAACTTAGGGGTAATGTATTTCTTACAGGAACAACATTAAGAATATTCTCTGAGTTTATCTGAATATGCATATCTAATAAATAAATGATAAAAGTTTACAGAAACAAAAAGATGGCCATGTTCTGTTCCAAATAAAATTTTGTTCCTTTAGAAGGGATTAAAATAACGTAGCCAGCTTTCGCTTTCTCAGGAAGGGAATGCGCAGATGAACACACACCCGGATGTACACACACATACACGCACAGATACACACACACTGCTTTCCGTTCCTTCACGGCCAACCTCCAGTCTGGCCAGTAAATTCTAAGTTCAGACTTCCAAGTACATCCCGAGTCCAGCCGCCTCTCGCAACAGCCACAGCTTCTGGTCCGGTCCCACCCAGAGCATTTCTCATCGGATGCCTGAGGAGGCCTCCGGACTGTTCTCTGATGCCAGCCTGTAGCCCTCACCCCACTGTGCCGCCGAGTGATTTTATAATTCCCATCAGCTCATGGCATGGCCATGGCCAGAGCCCTCCGCCGGCTCCCTACAATGCACATAGGAAAATCGAAATTCCTTTCCATGGACTACACAGCCCCGTCTGGCCTGGGCCCCCGCCCACCTTTCCAACCCACCTCCACTACTTTCTCTGCTGCAGTCACTGCACTCGGGCTACTGAGCCTCTTGTTGCCCCCTAGTCACACCAAGCCTGTTCCTGCCACGGGGCCTTTGTTCTTATTACCCCTCTGCATGAGGTCCTTATTAAAAAAACAGCTTAATTGAGATATACCTCACATATCCTATAATTCACCCATATAAATAATATGATATACTGGATACACTGCATTTCACTGTGCGTAATGTGCACTTTTTTTGCCCAAACTTTTGAGGGAAAAATAAGGATGTGCATTGTACATCGGAATCAGCACTAAAATGTGAGTGAGCAATATACACAGCAAAATACGGTAATTCACCTATATAAAGTTTACAATCCAATGGTTTTTAATATATTCACCGAGTTGCGCAAGTATCACCACTATCTATTTTAGGACATGTTTGTCCATCCAAAAGAAATCCCATAGCTATTAACAGTCACTCCTCATTTCTCCTTACCCACCCCCCAAGGCCCTAGACAACATAAATCTACTTTTCAACTCTGTATTTTCCTAGTTGTGGATATTTTATAGAAATAGAATCACACGATATGCAGTCTTTGTGGCTGGCTTCTTTCACTTAGCATAATTTTTCAAGGCTTATCCACACTATAATATGTACTTCATTCCTTTTTATTGCTGATTAATGTTCCATTGAATGACTGTACCACATTTATATTTTATCAATTTACTGGATGAATTGCTTTGGGTTGTTCTCATTTTTTGGTCATTATGAATGAGGGTGCTATGAACATACATGTACAAGCTTCTGTGAGGGCATGTTTTCCTTTTTCTTGGGAACATACCCAGGAGTAGAATAGTACAGGTCATACTAACTCAATCTTTAACATTTTCATGAACCACCAAGTGTTTTACAAAGTGACTGAGCCACTGGACATATTCCCAAGAGGATAAAATTAAAAATACCCAGTGTCAGCAAGAGCTTGGAGGAACTGAAACTCTCACGTGAAGCTCGTGAGAGTACAAAACGATCCAACTATTTTGAAGATCAATCTGGCAGTTTCTCTTTTGTTTAAACATATGCCCACCTCTCTGACCCAGCAATGCTACTTCTAGGTATTTGTCTAAGAGAAATAAAAACAGGCACACATATACACACGAATGACTTGTATGGGAATGTTCACAGCAGCTCAATTTATGATGACAAAAAATGGTACACAATGCTAATGGTTTCAAACTAATGCTGATTCTCCAACAACTGGAGGATGGGTGGAAAATTCTGGTATATTCAATGCCTCATTATATGAAGAAACAAACTAGTAATGGAAGAGCAACGTGGATAAACCTCAAAAATGGCTAAAATTAGCCAGACGCAATCTGAAGCTACTGTCTGAAGTGCTGTAACAGGGAAAGTCGTACCTGCCAACTAAATATTAGAAGGACGGACGCTGCTGCCGGCAGGGGGGTTTAGACGGGGGCGGGGGAGGCATGAGCAAACTCATTTTGATAGGATGTGTATTACAATGTGTATTCATTTGTCAAAACTCATCAAATTCTACACTTAAGGTCTATGCATTTCACTGAAAATATATTATGCATCAATGAAGATAATTAAAAAATAAGCCTATGTTTATGCGAGTAACACATGGATTGAGAGAAAGAGAAAGAAAGAGACAGAGAGAGCCAATCCGCCAACACGGTGCCGGCACCGTGGGCCCCCTGTACACAGTGCTCTTCACGCCGGTGGAGCTCACGGTCCGCTGGGGGTTGCAGGAAATAATTAAGTATCTGCTAGTCAGGCCTCGGTGAAGAATACAAATGAATGGCATTGTTTTGTCCTCAAGGGCTGACAACCTTCTTTTATCTATTGCTTTTTCACATCGGTGAAAATGAGCGCAGACATGACTGAGAGCTACCTAAAAAAAGAATATAAAGAAAATGCATAGTTCTTTTGACTGTTTACTTGTCAATTTATAAATCATCAAGAATTCCTTGAGTGAGGATTTCTGTAAATGATATCCTCTGAATATGATGAGCAAAGGAAGTGAAAAAAGTATTAAAACAATAGTAAAAGGAAATATATGGGTTTAGAATACCATAAATGAATGAGGAATGAGCAGGCTGAATTTACTCTTAGCAATTCATGTTCATTTTTATATCAGTGCATTCGGATGCATGGTTTTTAAAAATGTGTCAGTGTCTTAAGACAATGATAAATGAGTCCTCCTCCTCAAGGGGTGTGTTATGACCAGGTCAGGCAAGGGCAGTTCGCATCCAATAATTTGACATGTTTATTAAGGAAACAGAATGGGGGTAAACAACATGTTAATTCAATTTACTGTTAACGCTAAAGTAAAAAGTGGTAACTTCTATAGAGACAGGCCATTGCAACTGGTTGAGGGGGAGAGAGGAAATTAGAGAAAAAGAACAAAGACACCATCCCATCGGTATTTGCACGTGCCGTTCTAAATAGAATGATGCGTACTGAAAACTCAAGGGCAGCATAAATAATCGGTGAAGGGAACCCCGGAATAACAGTACCACAGCGTGTAAACCATCATCACCCTTCCGCCAAGAGGCTTCCGCACTAGTTCTTCCCCGGCTAGTGTTCCCTGCATGTAGAACGGGGGAAGGTACCTTGATTGATCCTCTGAAACTCTCCCTGGATGGGATCATCATCCTGAGCTAGGCACTAGGTATGTGATCACATCTCTTAGGGAGGAAGAGAATAAGCAAGGAATAAAAAGTGACTGATACTGCAATCTTTTTAGAAAGTATTTTTATTTATTTAGTTGTAAAGAGCAGGGAAGGGACAGAGAAAAAGAGGGGGAGAAGCATCAATGTGTGAGAGAGACATGGATTGGCTGCCTCTCACATACCCCCAGCCAGGGACCTGGCCCACCACCCAGGCATGTGCCCTGACTGGGAATGGAACCAGCAACCTTTTTGGTTCGCAGGCTGGTGCTCAATCCACTGAGCCACACCAGCCGGGGCCGATACTACATTCTGAAAGAAACCGGTGAGGACTCCTACAGACAATCCTGACCCTCCCATTCAAGATTCTGCCTCTCATCCAGGTGGTCTAGCCTCACCCGAGCACAATGAGGTACAAGTAAGGTAGCATTTTTAAAAATCAGGCCAGATCCATCTACATTGAAGAATGCTTGACAGAAGCTACACATAGAGTAGAAGATGATACATTTAAAATGTCCATGAGGATTTATTGATATTAAAGAGTTACATGGAGCCTCAAAAGCCACAGAATCCCACCATTTGCCAGGTAGAAAGGATCTTACTGCTAATCCAACCCACGCTTCCAGTTTCCTAAGTGAACCCTGCCCCTGAAAAGTAAAGGGACACATGGAGGGGCAAGACCACAATTGGGACCTAGGCCACCTCAAGCCCAGAGCGCCTCCCAATATCCTCCCTCACAAACACACTGCCCTTGGAGCAGAATCGCCCGCTGCAATGGGAATCGAGTGGCTGTGCTGTCTGAGCTACAGCAGGCGCTGTCTCCGCTTCATTCACAGCTGGCCTTGGCATTCAGCTATAGACATGACGAATGTGTTGATCTTTAAAAAGGTTAGGTGAAAATAAAACCAACAGCACAACAAGATTACATCTATCTTAAGGAAAAATAAGGGGAAACTCAGTTTAATGATTGATTAAGTATAAACACAGAAATGAACATGCAGTTTGAAAGGAGAATTCCAAAGGTGAATCACACTGGCACCACAAGTGAAAGGATAACATGAAGTTAGAAATGTATATAGTGTTAACCTGCTGTTATGTTGTTCAATCAAGAAATGATAGGACAAACCTCACTTAACTTATTCAAAATAATTGAATAAATATGGTGATTAATGTTTTGATTATACTAAAATATGCTTATGTTCTTGGAAGTAAAGATGCAATAAAATATATTGTGAATATTCAACCAAGTTGTTCTTAAGCCAAGAGTCCTCTTGGTAAAATATGTTCGATATTTAAGTCTTGAAAATTCCCTTGAAAATTTGCAATATAGGGCATTGGTTGAATTGGGAGAATGTGTTTCTACAGATTTAATATCCAAGAATAATAGAAGTGACTTAAATTAATAGCTTCGTAAGCAAAACTACAGAATGTTCTTTTTCTTCATTAGTAACATTAATTTGTCTTTGTAATAGATTGTAATGCCTTAGGTTCAGCTGTTTCAGCCAGATATTTCTAAGGCAGCTCTTGGAGTCTGGGGATGGGCAATGTAATGTAGTGGTGGGAAAGGTAAGTTTCCTCCTACTTGTGTGTAGCTGGCCAACCCCCACTGGTCTTTCACTTTATATTGAAGGATGAAGAAGGCAACACGGACATCAGCTGCTGAGGAAGATTATTTTGTGCCCACTTTGCCAATGGGGAATTGAACTGCAAAAGGTAAATACCTTCTCCAAAGCTACACCAAGAGTTAAGTAGCTCTGGTTTGATTTCCAAGCCCATTGTCTTCCACGACATCCTCATGACACATCCCATGAGTGTGGGGGGTGGGGCGAGAGCTGCAAATGCAGGGCTTTGTTTCAGCTGAGTTCTCTGCAAACAGTACAGATGAAAGGAGCAAAGGACTCAGTGAGAAAGATCACGGCTTGCAAACCAGCAAGAATGCTGAGAGCCTCGTTATGTCTCTTACTGATCATGTTAAATGGAGCAAGTTGCCCAGCGCTTCCTAAGAACTCTGCATTCCCAGCTAGCAGACCCGGTGATGACACTTTCCTCCTAACGCTGTTGAGACGAATGCATCTCAAGTGCTTACCACGGTGCTGGCACTACTAATCGTGCACTGGCTGTGAACTATTTCTACCTTTACTTTTGGTTAATTGAATTTAAATCAGTGTTGCTATGATTCTTAATAAATTCCTTACACAAAGCTTGCTTCCTCTAAGCAGCGTGAAAGATGAGGTGAGGTATGTTGATATATTAATATAGAAAAAATTTACCTCTTTTAGATTTTTCCTAAACTACCCACAAATTCTCTTAAAATAAACTGGAGGTTCAGCCACATGCTTTTCTAACTACAAGCCAAGACCCCGCTGTGTTTGAATTTTTAAAAAACAGCAGCCAAGCAGACTAGAGACCCATCATTAGGTGAAAGATGAAAGTCTTCAAGTTCTTTGCTGACTTTGAGTCTGTTAGACTTCAGATGTATGTTGGTACACACTGGTATTTTTCTTCTCCAAAAACACATCTATACCTGTTACTGAAATGTATTTCAAAGTGTGGTACCCCAGTCATCACATTGTACATCAACTGTGCAAAATCCCACAAAGTACAAATAACACTAAATAGGTTTTATGAAAAAAATCTGATTTTCTGACACATAGACAGAGGCTATGTCTCAAAGATTCCAGACCTTTGATCCAAGCAGACAAACCCCTAGTCTGGCCTCTTATTTTGTCTTTGAACTTAATATTCTTCTTAAATGTTACAAGGATATCATGAATATCTTGTCATTGTAGCATTAAAAACAAGCAAGCAGAAAAAGCATCGGCTTCTTGATGCTGGCACCCAGAGGGATGGTAAGGAACTCACCAACCTGAAGGAAGCCATGCATCCCTCCTGTCCAAGGGATTGATTTATTACTAGTCCCAGATCAGACACACAGTGATAGGTACAATGTCAGGGACTGGATATGCTGAGCAGGCCCATTTAGACTGAAGCCAATTTGATGAAAAGACACAGTAGAAGATTTATGAAAACATCAATAGAACATCTTCTATGATGTCTAAAGAATGGGTTATGCAAAGATGTGTGGAAAGATTATCTCATGGCCTTAAAATTCTTTATTTTGTCTTTTTTTATAGAATTAAATCTATAGACTTCTTTTTTATTACTAGTTAGCACAGATGTCCCTTAAGGACATCAAACCTAGCTGGACATTTGTGAATGATAATACTCTTTTATCAGCTCTCACTTCCTACTTTCTTCCAGCACAGAAAGCATCTACCTCACACATGGGCACATAATTATATGCATTCAATCTTTTTGGAGGCTTAGTTCAAATAAGTATACATTGGAGCAGACTAAACTGTTAGGTCATTTCAGCTGAATGCAACATATTGGGCTGGCCAAAAAGTCAGTTACATTTTTTGTCCATGCGATGGTTCTAGTAGCACTTAGTCGTCTTTAACTGCATTTGAAACTATTTTGTTAGATCATATTGTGACAGCTGTCATATCGGTGTGCATTTAAAAAACTTATCAAAATTGGTGAATTTTCACTTAGCATAATGCTCTCCGGTTCCATCCATGGTGTCACGAAGGGTAGGAGCTCCTTCTTTCTTTCTGCTGCATAGAATTCCATTGTGTAAATGTACCATAGTTTTTTGATCCACTCATTTACTGATGGACACTTAGGTTGCTTCCAACACTTGGCTATTGTACATTGTGCTGCTATGAACATTGGGGTGCATAGGTTCTTTTGGATTGGTGTTTCAGGGTTCTTAGGAGATAATCCTAGCAGTGGAATTGCTGGGTCAAAAGGTAGATCCATTTTTAGTTTTCTTAGAAAATTCCATACTGCTAGTCTGCAATCCTACCAACAGTGCACTAGGGTCCCCTTTTCTCCACATCCTTTCCAACACTTGTTGTTTGTTGCTTTGTTTATGATGAGCATTATGCTAAGCAAAATAAGCCAGGCAGTGAAAGACAAATACCATATGATCTCACCTTTAACAGGAACCTAATCAACAAAACAAACAAACAAGCATAATATAACCAAAGACACTGAAATTGAGAACAGGCTTACAGAAGGGAGAGGGGAGGGAATTTCCGGGGCAAAGGGGAAGGGTTTGGAGCAACAAGTATGAAAGACACATGGAAAAAAACTGGGGGGGATGGATATGGGAGGGAGGTCGGGAGGGTTGGGGTGGTGGGCTGGGACAAGAGTAAAAGACAGATAACTACAAGAACAACAATTAAAATTTAAAAAATGAAAAAAAAGGTGAATTTTTGCCCAGCCATTTTAATATTGAACATGGAAGAAAATATGTAACATTTTTGGTATATTATCCTTTATTATTTCAAGAAAGATAAAAATGCAGCTGAAACACAAAAGATTTGTGCAGTGTATGGAGAAGGTGCTGTGACTGATTGAACATGTCAAAAGTGGTTTGCAAAGTTTCTTGGTCCTACTGACATTTTTGCCAAAGAATTCTCTGCTGTGGGGCTGTCTTATGCATTGGAAGATGTTTAGCAGCACCCCGGGCCTCTGCCCACTAGAAGTTAATAGCGGGAGATAGCTTATATACTCAAAATACCCAAATCAATGAAGTTATCGATGAAAATGAAAAATGTGCCTTTATTTTATGGGAAAAAAAATATGGACTTTTTGGCCAACCCAGTATTTTTAACTCAGTATTTCTATAGAACTGAGACCCTGTTGATACGTTAGGTTCTGGGAAAACTGAACGATGTCTTGCTTTTCTGTTACAACCTCCCAGGTGACTGGAGATCGACATGTCTCAAAATGTGATCTATGGGCCACCTGCAATGAAATCACCTGGGGAGCAGTTGTTAAAAATGCAGGTTCTGGGATCCATCGCCAGATACAGTGACTCAGTATGGGAGGTTAAGGGCATCCCCAAATCTGAATTTTAAACGAGCCTACCAGATAACCCTCACTCACGGTAAGATAGACCCATTGCACTGATACTGTGCCCAGGGATTGGACGGTAGCTGCTACATGGAACTGTGAGGACAGCAAGGTTACCAATCCAGTAGCTGTCTGTCCTGCTTACCTCCCAGGTGAGAAGGGCAGTAACAGTTTATGATCCCTGGTGTAATCCCACCACTCCCTTGTACAACCTTTCAGAAGCTACTTAATCTCCTGAGATTCTCATCGCCTCGTACGTTACAGGGAGTTCTGCCTCTGCCTTCACCTTACATATCCCTTTAATCCCGTGTGTTCTCACTAACTTTTATATCTTAGGAACCAGAAAGCTGAAAGCCAATATATATGAGTTATTTGTTTAAGGCCCTTCAACCCAAAAATTAAGCATTCTGCCTGACTGTAGTACATGATTCACACTCTATGCCATTGTTACTTTTTACCAAATTTGCCATAATTCTTTAAAAACTATAGTCATCACTTCTGCTGGAATTTCTTTTAAACAGCAAAATTCACGAAATGAACTATAATTTGTTCCGTAGTGGACTTTAGTCATATTGCAGAAGGGGGCTTGTGACATAAAACAAGAAAAAAATAGTGTTCTTCAATTTTATGCCATCCGCTTATCACAGCTGTACCCGATCTTGCTCACTAGACCGAGGACTCGCAGACGGACGCCCTCTCTGCTCCGCAGACCAGAACTGCAGCACTTCGCAGATAGATGTCAATAAATAGCTTAAAATAAAAAATGGATTTCTGTTTTGCATCTTGTTGTATTTTTCCTGCCTGTTTCACTCCGGGTAGATGTGGAATACGCTGTCCCTCCTGTAGTTACGCTGACCACTTGCTTATTTGTTCAAACAGCTCACATGAGTATACATGGCAAAAGTGAGTGGAAATAATTACTCAGCAATCTATTTCTTACACAAATAATAAGTAGTCCTAATGGACTGGGGTTTTGAGACTTACTAAAGCCAAGGCTGCCACTCATGAGGTGCTGGCCATATGAGCAGGCCCTCTGAGCTACATATTAAGGGCCCCACTCTACCAAGGCCCACTTTGCCTCTGAGTGTCAGTGAGAGAAAATGACTTGTTCGAAGTCACCGAGTTAAATCTATTGCATACCTTCTACCTAAATGTGGAAATTCTTAGGAAGGCATCGTGGGCACTTGGGCCAACCGAGGGCATTAAATTAGAAAGAAACATTAAAGATGATCTAACCTGTTTTCTGATTGCTCTTTATAAATTACTTTTTCTTAATCTTGTGATAGAATCCTGGGCTCTTTCACCTTCTGATGGTTCTGATAATTTAACCGTCTCTCTCTGGAAGTGACACCCAGGACTTGCAGCTAGTGGCCATGTAAACAGGCTCCAATGTGGTGGCCTTTGGCTGCAGAACCCTTCCAAAGCCAAAGGCCTGTCAACTCCTCCTGGCCACGTCCTTTGTGTGTGACGCATGGTTAACCTTCCAACCCTGGGGCTCTTGCTGTGCTGGCAAGGATCATTAAATACATCAGTGTCTACCTTTCTTCCTCCAGCAGCTTTGCTTTTATAATGACCTATTGATGTCTTAAGTGACCTAGTGTCCTAGACACGCAGGTCCCAAGACAAACATTAATCTTCAATATATACGTGAGTGATGGAGGCATCATTTCCCAGTAAATTGGACTCAGAGCATGAAGCTCAGTGAAGGCCTGTCCTGCTACTTCCTGATCATTTTTCAGTGGGATTCATTCTTCCGGGGATGTAGACAGGTGGATTCTGTTGCCATGGCAGCATAGAGCTAACCGGTGGAGTCAGCCCTTCACAAGAACACTGACAGAATCCTGGACGTGAGGGTACTTCACGTACCAACTCTTTATATATCACCGGAAAGAAATGCCAGATGCGGGTCCACTGGGGAAGTCTTTGGCGATTCCACACTGACCGTATTATTTTACTCCATTTTGCAAACTAGATACCAGTAATAGTAATTCAGAGTCACAAAAATGTATGAAATGGAAAACAAATCTCTTTAGTCATGTCTGAGTCAGTCACATGAGCTAAAGCCACTGAGGTTTCATTCACAACCAAGGAAGTTCTAGAAATCTAGAACTTTCTAAAAGCAATGCCTGCATGTACCTCCAGGTCTTTAGAGACTTTCAAGAGACTCATTTTTAGGATTTATTGATTGTTTTTATGTTTATTGTTTTATGAACTCTTAACTCCTGTGGTATAAAATACCTTGGTTGCTTTTGGGGATCATATGAGGTTTGGATGATTATAAATCTATAGGAAATACAAAGAAAAGTACTCTTTGGCCTCAGCTGCAGTGGGGAAACTGTCCCAATGTCACTGCCATGCATGGCAGCCATGGATCTCCTGAAACATTACCTTGTCATCTTTAATGAGTCAGATGATATTTAAAAGTTGTGAGGGTCTTAAAGCTCTAGAAAGTTCATATACTATAGGCACAGATATCTGACTGACAGAAGAGTATACATGTTGAAGAAAAATGTAAACTAAGATTTCATAGCTTATTTAATTTGTTATTAACTATAAACCGCATAATAATTTAAAATATTTATCAAGTAAAAGATGTTTATTGAGCACTTATTGAAAGCTGGCTACTGAGAATAGAAAGTAAATATTGACTAACTTGTCAATATGCTGTAATCCCATGATCTTTTGTCAATACACTATATGTAGACATCAGTCTAAAATAGTGTAGAAATAGGGGGAAGTCACTAGTAAAAGTAGTGTCAGTCACTTATTCAACAATCTTTTGAAAATGCCCCAGAAAATGCCCATTGTCCTCAGACAACGTCCTAGGTGCTAGGAATACAGTGCTAAGAGATGAGCAGACATACATTCCCTCACATCCCAAGTCCCTGGCTTAGGTTGTTCTCAGTGTGATTCAGGTATAGAGAATCTGCACATATGAAACCATGTGCTACGGGCTGCAAAGGAAGCACAAGGTGGACAAGAATCTAACCAATGCAGGCTCGGGCACAGCAGGTGATGACACATGAGCTGCGTCTGAAGAGAGAGTGAAGGTCAGCTCAGCAGACTTGGGCAATGGCGTCCCAAGAACAGAGCTTATGCAGAGATCTGGGAGAGCGCGTAGTTGGCATGCGTGGGTACCTGGTTGGTGTGGAGATGTATGATGAAGCAGCAGGAAAAAGAAGCAAAGGGTGTCTTACGGACAGTGTGAATTCATTAAAAGGAGAAGGGTGGACTTGATCATAGCTACACTTTAGAAAGATCACTTTTGAGACTGGAGAGAAAAACGATTGGAGACGGTCAAGGGTAACCAGGAAAAGTATGCAGGTTGCAGTCAGTAAGAGGAGAGACAATGAGACGATGAACTAAGAGGGTGACAATGCGGACAGAGGAAGAGGGGATTGAATAACAATATAGTAAGGGAATCCACTAACTTCATTTGGCCGTAAATTGAATAAGATGTATTAAAAAAAAAACCCACAAGGAAAGTCAAGGGTGGTGTTCAGGCTTCTGACTTAAACATTCGCCAGGATAAGGAACAAGGGAACAGGAGCAAGTTCTGGTCTGCAGGGCTCAGTTTTGGCAAATTGCGGCCCAAGTGCCTGTGGGGCACCCAAGTTGAAATGTCTAGTAGGCACTTGAACGCACACGTACGGATCACAGGCGAGAATTCTGGGATGGACATAACTGTGATGATAATGAGGAGACAACTGTTTCTGAGCGCTTCATATATGCCAAGAACAATTCTAGGCATTTTATATGTGTTTAAATCGTGAATATAATTGTATTATTTCCCATGCGATTAATTACTACAATGATCTGAATCATGAGCAGGTTAAGCTTGTAAGGCCGCACTGTCACTAACTGGCTCGAGTCTGGTCAGCTGAGATTTCACTGGAGTCCTTGGTGAGCAGTTAAGATGGAGTGAAAGAAAGAAGAAAATAGGGAAAATTACAGTGTGTTAAAACGAATGAGAGGGAAAGACTTGGAAGCGAAGGGCACAGCTAACCGTTTCTAACACAGTTATCCAGGCTTTACTAGCCACTGAGGATAAAATACGATGACATTAAACATTTTTGTTTTATTTGTTGATTCCTACATGACTACAAAGCCACCATCAGAATCAGGAAACTGGCATTGATAAAAGACTCCCATCTGGTGATCAAACCTCATTCAGACTTGAACAAATGTCCCAATAATGTCATCTGTAGCAAAAGATGTCTAGTCCGTGATCACACACATTTACTAGTGTCATTTCTCTTTAGTCTCCTTCTGTCTGAGGCAATTCGTCTTCCCTTGGAGTTCCAGCACTTGCTATTTTTTGAAGGCTATGGGCCAATTATTTCGTAGAATGTCCCTCAGTTCGAGTTTATCTGCTGTTTCCTCATGATTAGATTCAGGTTATGCACCTGGGGCAGAGGCCAGTTGAAAAGACGATGGCCGTGTAGGAGTACCTTCATCACTAACTGAACATTCCAGATAGAATTGATATGAAGACTGTGAAGGAAGGAATCAGTTACAGGGAATCTCAGAGGGGAAAAAAAAAAGCATAGGAAATGGAAATTAGATTCTAAGCAAATGCTAGGGAGCAAAGGGAACTACATTTTGGATGGTGGTTAGATGATGGGGTGGCAAGGATATGAAACAAAGAGGGACTCCCTATGTCAAGGTTTGAGACACAACTTGAGCATGAATGTTTTCTCAGGGGTGATGTGAGCTCAGGCTCCAGGTAAATCCTGAGCTTCATCCAACGGGTCTGCACGGGTCTCCATTTGGCTCTGCAGGCCACCCCTACGGTGTTATGATACAGAAAAAGCTCTGGAGCTTCTGAACCTGACAGAACATGGGGATTCGGTGGGTGTATGACCAGCCAGTCACTGGTGACTCATAATCACACAACCTGCCTGAACCCCGTCCCTAGGCCCCTGTAAATCTCTTGGGGAACTATTTATGGGTCGGGGAGTTTGGAGTCCCCTCGACATGATTGGGTGATTAGATAGAAGTAGTAAGGTGCTTGGTCAAGGAGTTCTTCTCCTTGAAGCTTCTTCCCTTCATTTGCAAATTAATGTTCCTTTGCTACCTCGTACCTTACCCAGACGTGGCGGCATGACATTTCTTCGGAAGCTCAATGTTTCATTTGGCTCTAGGACAACTTAGCAGATCAACAAGGGGATTAACTCTTCACCTGAACTATATGGAAGGGGTTTATTACAGAAATTCAAGTGATTTACAGAATTATTAAGAGGGTTGAAGACTTCAGTTTGAGCTTCTAGGAAGAACTGCAACACATGATTGCAGAACAGGATCCCTAGGGGAACTTCTGCCCCTGCTTCAGTGAGAAGCTCCCTGTGGTTTCAGGGTGTCACCATGACAGGCAACTGGGTGTAGAACCACGTTTCTCTGCTACATTCATCCCAGCTCCAAATTTGAATCTCATGAAAGCACATCGACTTGGGAGACTCCACATATATCCCAATCCCTAGTATGGAGGGAATTATTGCTTCCCAGACTCTGCGCTGTGGAAGTACACTCAAGGCAGCTCAAGGTGGGCACTGGGATGGCCGGTATCCACCCCAGTGTCCTACCTACATTCTTGTACGAAAGTCCACGATTCCTTCCACCAGGGATATTGATTCCGTCACCGGTGGTTTTCAGAGATTAATTGCCCCTCCCCATTCTTAAGGAATTGTTTCCTGAATTCTAATATGCTCCAAACTGAAGTAGAAAAGGAGGAACGGAAAGTTCAAATTTATGGCTCTAGCCCCACAGTTAGCATTTTATGCAAGAAAGAGGCCAGGAGAAGGAAATCCATCATGACCTGTGACTCCGGTCCCAAGGTGATAGCGAATGGGTCCTGAGAGTTGAGTTGTGAACACGAAGAATCAACCACATTCCTAATGTCTAAAAACTGACAGTCATACGTCTTAGTTCCAAGAGAATGATGTCGCCTTTGCTAGAAACAGGTAAGAAATAAAAATCAAGTCACAGGCCCAGAAGTACTGATGCATTCCCAAACTATTCTTCTTCATAAAATTCTGGTTTGAGTTTGAGTGTGTTTGGCGTCAGGCACAAAGGCAAAAGAGTACAAATGACTGAAACACAAGCCCGGAATATTGAGCAACATAAAAGAAAGAAACAACCACAAAACAAGCATGCGAAGAGGCTCTGGATCATGCTTCTGGGTCCTGAAGCAGAAATTTGTAGATTTTGTGTAGATGCCGGTGTTTTAGGCTGTTGTCCTGGCAGATCACAGAATGAGGCCAAGACTGGTTAGCGGTTGGAGCCTTTCCTGAAAGGTGCAAACATGCCCATCACCAAACCCCCAGGGGACAGATGACCCTCAGAGAACATCTTGTGAGGCAGCGGTCACCCAGTGCTGGCCTACAGGCCAAGTTCAGTCAGGGAGCTGGTTCTGCTCAGCCAGAACCACGCAGGGCTCACATGTTAGTCCTAAACATTGCCTTTTTTTCTTTGTAATTTGCTTGATTTTTTTCACTCACTGTCAACATTTCTAGGTAGGGATATTTTAAATAAAAACCCAGTTTCCCACCTTCCCTGGATGGAAACTTGCCTGCAACCCTGGCCCACGGAAGGGTCTGGTAACGGAAGGGCCTGGATGGTGCAACCTTGCTCTGTTAGGAAGGACCCAGCACTCCCTGCGGGCTCCTTGCCTAGATTAACGCACTTGGATTTTCTAACAGGGCTTTATGGCCATCTGAGCTGGTGATTTCTGCCCAAAGAAGTCAGCCAAACACACCGCCCCTTTGGTTAGGGTCGCTCTTGAGGACGTGCCCTTGAAGGACTCCAGAGCGGGGAGACCGCTGGCCTGGTGCAGAGCCCCGCGGACAGCTCCGCATGGCGCCAGCAGACACGCGGAGCCTGCTGCGCTCGGGGCACCGCAGCACTCGGGGGCGGAAGGCACCAACACTCGAAGCAAATGGACCATCACAAGGGAGGAAATTTGACGTTGAGTTTGGTTGTCACCTGACCCATTTAAAAGGTGGTGATTGTTTCTTTCAAAATCTCGATTCTGTTCTTATTTGTGGCATGTTTTCTTACATTAACTGAACAAACCCTTATTATCTGGAATATATTAAGCACTGTGATAAGTGTTAAGAGAATACACATTTAAAGTAGATATCATTGCCCCTGAGAGTTTAATCAAAAAGTCTATAAAATGGCAAAAATTATCCCTTTGTACTTCGCAGTAAATAGTAATTAAAAATAATTTATTAGAATAATATTTTGTTTTAATTATATAATTTTATCTTACTAAGACATAATTTTATACGATAAATTGATATAATTTTATATTGTATATTATAAAATTATAATTTTATATTAAGTAAAAAGTAGCATGCTGATGTAATTGAAAATGCTCCTGAATGTTAAAAATATGTTCAAATGTCACACTTCTTTTATGGTAGAAGAGTTAACTGAATGAATTCTTACCGGAATTGACGTGGAAAATGCACCTGAAGAGAAAACAAAAGTGAAGCATGTATTTTCTATGAATTCATTCCTATCGTGATGCTTATATATCCTTTACATTGATATCAATTTAATAAGAGTTATACAGCCGTGGTTAAGAGCAGCAGATTAGAGAGTCAAGCTGCCTCCCCTGGATGGGTCAAACCAATCTGGGGCAGGTCACTCAATGTCCGGAAGCCTTAGTGGTCACAGCTGTCAAAGCGGATCCAACCTGTCTGTGTCCCCGTAGGGATTAAATTAGATGAGAAGTGAAGGTTTTAGTGCTGGGTAGCTACATGATAAGTCTGATATAAAAGTTAGAAAATATTAATGAAAGCATTAATAGATATTTCTGGGTCATTGAACAAATCACAAAAAGCCAGATGACATGGCCCCCAAAGGCCTAACTAGAATTCTCTGAGGTCAAGTGGTTTTTGTTTTTCCCTCCATTGTGTAAAAAAATATGAACTTTAAATATGATTAAATAGTCTGCTCATTATTTTAATTTTAATCTTTAAGATTGGTTTCTAAATTTAATTTTATTTCAGAATTACACAAAATATTGTAACATTTCAAAAGTCAAATCTACAAAAGAAGATCTATCCCCAAAATGAAGCTACTACCTCTCAGTCCCCTCCCCCTAAAGGGAGGCGCCTCCCTCTTTCTTAGATAAGTGGTAGCCAACCGCACACACTGCTTTCCACTGGCATCTCTTTTGTTTCAGAGTTTGCCCGGGGATAGATCTTCCGCTCTGCATAGAGATACTGTATGTATTTAGCACAGTTCACCAACCAACCCCCAACAGGGGGTTTATCCAAACCCCTGTTGATGGATATCGGGTGATTTCTGCTTTGGCAAATATCGCTGCAGCCACTGGCCTTATGTATGAGCTAGAGGATCTTAGGCTGGAATTCTGTGTTCACTTCGAATGAAGCTGAAACTCAGAGACACCCCGTAAGTGTGGGATCTGACATGCCGTGGGGAGCACTGGGGTGACGCCCACAGGACGGGCCTCCTCTGGGCTTGGTGGGCTGTTACGACAGCATGGGAAGCCTCTTTGCCTCTGAGGGAATTGGATGATTTGCTCAAGTTTTTTTTTGTTTTTTTTGTTTTTTTTTTATGGTTTTCCCCTTACTTTTTATTGAAGATAGATTGCATCTTTCTGCCTCAATGAGATGCCAGGAAAATTGCTTAGTAGAAAGCTGACGTTAAAAACAATATTCATGCTCCCTTACTGTGCTTCCACACTCTCATGCACATTTTAGGGAGAAAAAATTTGTAAGAGCATTTCTTTCTTTTCCCTCTCTTGCTTTCTTTCTTCAAATTTTTGGTAAAAAAGTTTTTTTTTAATTACATACTTATCGATACATAATTAACAAAGCATAAAACTCACCACCCATTGAAAGTCTACAAATAAAGGAAAACACATATTGTCCTTGAGAATTGGAAGGATCAATATTGTTAAAATGTTCATTTTACCCAAAGCAATCTACAATCCAATGCTATCCTTATCAAAATTCCACAGCAACTTTTACAGAAATAGAACAAGCGATTCTAAAATGTGTATGAAACTACAAAAGACTCTAAACAGACAAAGCAATCCTGAAAAGGAAGGAAAGGCATTATGTGCCCTAATTTCAAACTATGTTGCAAAGCTATAAAATCAAAACAGACATATCAATCAGTGGAACAGAACAGAGAGCCCCAAAATAAACGTACATATGTATGGGCTGTTAACTTACAAAAAGGAGCCAAGAATATACAATGGGGGAAGGACAGTCTCTTTAAGAAATGCTGTTGGGAAAATAGGACAGCCACAGGCAAGAGAATGAAACTGGATGCAGAACTACCATACGACCCAGCAGTTTCACTTTCGGATGTTCATCCAAAGAAAAGAAAAATACCAACTCAAAGGATACCTGCACCCCCATATTCTTTGCAGCATTACGTACAATAGCCGTGGTATGGAAACAAACTATCTGTCCATCAACGGATTGATGGGTAAAAAAGTACGGCCACACCCAAGTGCATGCACACACACGGGACTATTATTCAGCCATAAACGGAAATCTTGCCACTTGAGACAACATGGATGGCCCTTGAGGGCATTATACTAAGTAACATGTCAGATACAGAAAGACAAATACCATATGGTCTCACTTATCTATAAAATCATTAAAAAAATGACCTCATAGATACAGAGACGAGATCAGGGGTTACCAGAGGCAGGGGGTGGGTGGTGGGTGAAATGAGTGTGAAGAAGGTCAAAGGTACAGGCTTCCAGGCGTAAAATACATGTTGTGGGGGGTAATGTACAGCGTGGTAACTATGGTTAACAACACGGTGTGGTGTATCTGAGGTTGCTAAGAGATAAATCTTAGAAGTCATCTGAAGAAAAAAACTGTAGCTATGTACGGTGAGAGAGGTTAACTAGACTTACTGCGGCGATTGTTTTATCTCATATATAACAGTATGAAATCACTGATTTGTGCACTGAAACAAATATAATGCTATATGTCAATTGCACCGCAGCAAAAGGGAAAGGAACAGAGAACAGGCTTTTCCAGGAGCTTTACTTCGCACCTGCAAAGGGAGAGGTGGGCTTGACTCCGGTTCACCTGAGCGAGGGCCTGGAGGCACTGTCGGCCTGGAGAATGGAAATCGTTCCCCAAGTTTTTCATTTCACTGTGACATCTCATATTTCACAACAAATTACAGAATGCTCCAAAACTGTTACCAAAGAGAGCCTTCAAAATGCCCAGAAAATGAGGCAATCAATACCCCTGCTTGGACAGTCAAAGATTCAGGAATTAACCATTTCAATCCAGGGAGCTGTGCAGGAGCATGCTGCCGGCTTCTGCTGCCTTCACCACGTGCCACTGGGCTTGTGAGGAAAACTCGAGTGTAACTGCCACCCGTAGAATTTGTTTCAAGTTACTCAACTCTCCCAAGACCCGACGTCTACCTGAGGATGTCAGAGTTTACGTAGGGAGAAAACAGAAAGACTCGTGGAGACAAAACTATAATTAATTCTAATATGTAATACAGAGGAGTGTGCAGTGTTAAGAAATTTCATACAATGGTAACGGAGCTGCCAAGAAGTTTGACAAAAACATAGACACTTTGAACTGAGTCCTGACAAACGCATCGACTTACGAAGGAACGAGAGACATCGCCCAGCAGCACGTGCCAAGGCATGATGAAAGGCCTGGCAGGAAAGTCACAGCACAAAATGTGTATTATGTTCGCACTCCCATAAGAAAAAAGCCACACGCTGTGTGTGCACTTATGTATTTGAGCAAACACCCTAGAAGATCTAAGATGTGTGCTATAACCCTGCAGCTCACAGGGTCACTCCTGGAAAGGGGTGGGGGTGGGGAATATACGGACAGTGAAGGGAGATTAACTGCGCTCTGTTTGCAGACGGTTTGGACACAGCAGCGTTATGACTTGGCATAGTCATGGCCACCCGGTGTCTGAACTGCAGGCCCGTCAATCACACTGCCCTCTAAGCGAAGAGCTTGCCCACACCAGCTGTGGGCTGAATCTTTCACACAAGCTGTGAGCGGAGACCGTGGAGTTCTGAAACTTGGCCACGATTCGCGGTGTAATTTTTCCTTAAGGCTCAGTGGCCTTGACAAAGGCAGGCTCGTTGGCTAGGATGTAGACGAGGCCAGCAATGGAACTAGTTAGCAGGCCCAAGATGCAGAGAACCTGAAGTGCCCTTGAACATGAGGATTGCGAGCTAGCGGGCAGCCACAGGAGGTGAATCTAGAAGCACAGATCAGGGCCAGATTACGAAGACAGGTTTATTTTGTTTGAGGATATTCAATCAGGAGAGCGACGCAGTCAGATTGGACTTGGGGGGAGGTAAGTGCCAACAGTCTGGGGACCAGTTGGGAGAAGCAGAGCCGCTGTAGCAAAAGAACTGGTTAGAAGGCTGTTGGAATAGTTGAAAGGAGAGGAGACGTGCATTGAAACCTATGGCAGGTGGGCTGACTGGGAGAAGGCAAATTTAATTAATGTTTAATAGATAATGAGCGTAGGGAGGGGAGGGATGGCAAGAAGGACTCCATGTCCCATGTCAAGATTTCAAGCAGGATGTCTGGGAAAACAAAGGACCAGGCCAACACGCATGCTAAACCACAGAATCCCTGCCCTTAATCTTGACCTGGGTCAGATAGGGTCTCAGAGCCCCTCGGGGGGGCTGAGCCTGCCAGTGGGCACGCATTAATTGGCCCGTTAGATACGCTGAGTCATACAGGTCATTGCCTTGTGTTACGAGCCAGCTCAGGTTCCCCCATCTTATTCCTAAGGATATAATAACTTTGTCAGCTTCCTTGCAGAAGTATGTCTGCAGCTTCCCTTTAGTCTGCCAGTCATACAACCCTCCTTTAAAAAGAAATAGCACATTGAACTTGACTGAACTTGTTCTCTGTAAACTTAAGCTGCCTCTTGCTAATAACATTCATGCCTTCGAATCACCCAAACCCATGTAACACATTCATTAGTTTTTCTAGATATGTACCTTAGGACTCTAGTTTTCTAAATCTAATTTTTCCCCAATTTAAAAAAAAAATGGTAGGGTATTTGCCAACCTTCTTCCTTCTGGAACATCTCATATACTTTGTAATTTATCAAACACCAACAATCCTACCTCCAGGCTGTCTGAGGATCGCTGGGTGTAAGTCACCTACATCCTGAACTTATTATTTAGGATTCGGAAGCCAGATCCGCAGGAGTCCAACTTACTATTCCGTGTTTATTCCCAGAGGCGGATACAAACCTAGCACACGAGAGGCAGAGCATTCCAAGGCTGGCGTTTCTGGAGCCGGGAGGGCTTGCTGCCCTCTGCAACGTGCGGGTACTATGAAAGACAGCAGTCTACAAGTCAAGAAAAGGGTCCTCACCAGACACCGGGTTTGCTGGCACCTTGACCTTGGACTTCCAGTTTTCAGAACTGTGAGAAACTTTTGCTGTTTAAGTGCCTCCCCCGTCTATGGTGATATGTTATAGCAGCCCAAACTGACTAAGACAATGAGCAAAAAATCGACTGTCGATTTTTCTCCTCCCAAACCTCAGTCTAAGGCTGTCCCAGAACAAATTAAATGCCTCCACTCCCTCTTTGTCAGCAGAAGATGCCGAAGTTGCGAAGCCCATCATCTGTTTCACGTCAGCTTTTCAAAAAAATGTATCTGATGGAGCAGTGTCCATCCTACCCAGAGCCCTTGCTCCAGGGAGACGGCGAGAGGCAGCTTTGTCCTTGATTTCATTGGCATGTCATTTCCAGAAAAGTCTTCCATTATTAGCACAGAGCTCAATGAACTTTGAGAAATCACACAGCTATGGAACTGCCACCCCAATCAGGACAGAGAATACCGTCACCACCTCCTCAGTGTCCACTGCATCCCCGCCCAGTCAGTCATGGCTGGCCCCGTGAGGCCCCCCGCAACCACGGATCACTTCCTACCCTTCTGGTTTTGCCTTTTCGAGAGTTTCGTATAAATGGAATCACATATCACGCTGTCCTTTGTGTTTGCCTCTTCACTTAGTCCAAGGCTTTTGAGTTGGCAGGGTGCTGCCTGGGTCAGTGGTGGTGTGTCCTTTGTTGGTGCCGAGCAATACCGCCTGGCATGGCTCTCACGCTCTGCTCACCTGTGAACCGAAGTGGCCGTGGAGGTTGTTTCCAGTTCCCGGCTACGTCCTCGACATTGGTGTTACAGCCCTTTTTCCTACTCTGTCTAGTGTCTGTGCTGTGTTACTCTGTAGTTCAGTTTACACGGCCCTAATGACTAATCACGGTGAATAGTGTTTATGTATCATTTGCATCGCGTTTTGCGTGAAGAATCTGCTCAAATGTTATCTTCATTTCTAAAATCACATGATTTGTCCTCTTAGTTTTGGGCTGCAGTAATTGATTACATATTCTAGATAAAAGTCTTTTGCTATAGAAATGACTGATTAATATTTTCTTCTAGTTAGTGACTTGTCTTTTCAATTTCTTTCAGTAAGCAAAAGTTTTGATGAGGTCTCATTTGTCTTTTTTTTCCTTTTATGGTTTATGCTTGTATCTGAGTCCTATCTAAAAGGTCTTAGCCTAACCCAAAGTCACAGAGAATTGCGTTTCGAAGGTTTCTGCTTTTAGCCCTGTGTTCAGCGTTAGAATCCATTCCGAGTTCCTTCTGCTGGGTGGGGTGAGGGAAGCGCACAGGCTCATTTTCCAGGGGTGCTGACCAATGGCTCCACATCATTTGCTGAGATTAACTTTTTTTCCATTAAGTTGCCTCTGTACTTCCCCTTGAAATCAATTGAACGTATTAGCAGCTCTATTTCTGGACTTCACCCTGTCCCATTGATCTGTGTGAGGGGTTTTCAAAGTGTGGTCTGGTCCCAGAGATCCTTTTAGGGATCACTGAAGTCAAAATCGTTTCTAAAGTAACACTAAACCGTATATCTTTTCACTTTCATTTTCATAAATTTTCAATGACATTTTCTGGAGGCTACATTATTTGATACTGCAACAAATCAAAAGCTGAAACAGAAATGAGAATTTACCTGACTTTTAATCAATCAAACATTAAAAAGAGCTTCAAAAATGAATAGCCTAAGGGCCCATCAGTAAATGAGTAGACCGAAAAACTGTGGTACATTTACACAATGAAATTTCGAAGCAGAAAGAAAGAAGGAGCTCCTACCCTTCTTGACAGCATGGATGGAACTGGAGAGCAGTATACTAAGTGAAAAAAGCCAGGCGATGACAGACAAATACCATATGATCTCACCTACAAGTGGAACCTAATCAACAAAACGAACGAACAAGCAAAATAGAACCAGAAGCATGGAAACAAGGAACAGACTGATAGAGAACAGAAGCGGGGGAGGGAGATAAGGGAAGAAAGAAGGGGAAGGGATGGGTCAAGAAACATATATGAATGTCCCACGGACACGGGGACATGGACAACAGTGTGGGGATTGACTGTGGGAGTGGGGTGGGGAGGGTGGGTGGGGCAGGGGAGAGCAATGGGAAGAAATTGGGACAACTATAATTGAACAACAATAAAACAAATAAATAAATAAAATGCCACTCTTCTAATTGTTGAGGACCTTGGGAACTTATAGTTTTCATCAAAAATATGTTGCTCAGTAATGAGATTGTTATAATTAAAGTGAGTGCAAAGCACTTTAGGATCTTTTCCATGTGCTGTAAACACATACAGACTTTAGCTGGTACTGATTCTCTTCTGCCTGAAGAAATTCCTTCGACATTCATTGTAGTATATAGATCTACTGGCAAACCGTTCTCTTAACTTCCGATTGTTTACAAAGCATCTTATTTTGCCATCACTTTTAAGCAATATCTTGTGTCTTTTCTTTGGCAGATTTTAAGATGTTCTCATGATCACATTTTTTATGACACGTTGAGGTTTGTTTTTTTTTTTGGCCTTGGTATAGCTTTCCATATTTCAATTGGCTTGGAGTTTCTTGGGCTTCCTTGAGATGGGTTTAAGTTTTCATACTCTGGAAAAATTTTGGCCAACATTAACTTTAAATACTGTCTTCTGCCCTCCCCCACCCCTCCATTGCCCTTTCCTTCTGGACTCACAGTGAACATGTAAGACGTGTTGACACGCCCCACAGGTTGCTCATGGTTGGACTTTTCCTTCTCCGTGCTGAGTTTTTAATAAGCCCTCGAGGTGTGTTTTCAAGTTCGCGGATCGTCTATTCTGTGCTGTCTAGTTTGTGATTAATCCTCTGTGGTTCATTGCAGATATTTTATTTCCGTTGCTTTAAATTCTACATGGGTCTGTTTCCTGTTTTTCATTTCTCTCAATTTTTATACACTTGAACAACTTTATAAGATTCCTAATAACTGTTTGAGGGTTCCTTTCTGTCAATTCCATCATCTCCATCAGTTACGTATCTTTTTCTGTTGGTTTTCCTCTTGGTCATGGATAACATTTTCATACATCCTTGCCTACCCTATTCTTTCTTCATTGACACTAGCTATTGTTGCACTTAAAGATAGTAAGGACTGGATTTCATTATATCCTTTTTAAAATGTCCAATTTTGTTCTGGCCTAAAATAAAATGACTTTTCAGTTCGGTTTGATGCTTTTGTGTCTTTGAGGTATTTTTTTTTTTGTTTTTGTTTTTGTTTTTTTAAATTCCCTGACGTATACATAACAGTCTTCCCTTTGGGATAATCTATGTCCTCTACTGAAGCCCTACCTTCCTGGGGATTCTATCCAGTGGCTTGCACATTAGGGAGCGTAGCCACTCTGGCTGGAAGAACGGGAGGTATTCGTAGTGTCATTGGGCCCTCCGACTGCCAGTGTCCCCCACTGCCCACCCCGGCCTTATGAAACTTCGCCTCATGGTTACCTACATCGGCAAAGACTAAACGGAACCCCTCTGCCCACCTTTGGAGTTCCCTCTCTTCAAGGTTTTCCCTTTTCTAGCATTTGATCTTGCACACTGCAGCCATCTTGGCTTCCCAGGACTCCAATCTCCATCTTCTCAAATGAACAAGGCCACTGGGTTTTCCTTGGCTCCCCTCCCCGCGCTGTGACCCAGGCCATGTTCTTGGCAGTCAGCTGCCAGCCTCGGGGCACTACACTCATTGCCCTTCTCTCAGGGGTCAGTCTGTGGTCCCTGCTGTCCAAACTGTGAAAACGCTTGTTTTGATGAATTTTATCTATCTTTCTAATTGCTTATGGTAGAAGAACAATTCCTATAAAAGTTCATCCTTCACGGGGAGAAGTGAAGAAGCTCAGAAGGGCAGTGTCTTGTTCCCTATACTACAGAGAGGAAGGAAGAGGGTAGAACGATTTTTGGACCGACCCACCATACCCATCCAGGTTATCCCCCTACCGCAGAGAACCTGGTTGTGACAACTCACGGAGCCAGTGAGTGGCTGGAATAGGGCCGGCAGTACCATCTGATTTCACAGCCCATGCCTTCACTCGCTCTTCTCCCTCTCCTCCTGAATTCTAGGCCGTCACACCCCTCTGTGTGTGATGCAGACTCTTTTCCATTTTGGATCTACTCTTCATATGTCCAAACCCAGTCTGCTAGAGTGGAGGGAAGGCGCTGGGACACTGGGTGATGCATAAAAGGAGTAACCACTCTTGCAGGTAAACAAGAGAGACAGGTTTTGAATCCATTGTCTTTTCTCTCCACGTCAACCTGACACTCAGGAGAATTGAATTCCTCGTTAATGCTCAAGAGCAGTCCCTCTAAATGAAGCTCTCAGCATCTCACACTCCTTCCATTTAACACATTCTCCCCAGTCTTCTTTTATTTGTAAGTGTTCTGTACTTAAAATAACCGAATAAGGGGGCCTCAACTTTTTGTATGAGGATTAAGGGGAAATTAGGAGCAAAAATGCATACAATTTAATGCCTGGCCACAGGACTCTCCCCTAGAAAGCTTTTACGGAGCTGGTATGTAGAAGTAGCATACTATTATTCGTCAGCATAGTTTACTCTCTCAGCCAACAAATACGGCTCAACCTCTGGAATCACGGCTTTACAAATGAAGTGAGGTTCTATTTAGAAACAACCCTCAAAGGCCATATTGTGCCCCCGACTCACATGCCAAACTCCCACTGAGATCTAGTCATGTGCAGACTGAGGTCACCCCATGGATAATGTGCTCACTTTCATCTCCACGTGAGAAACCAGGGCGAGGGCATACGGATTTCCATCGGTCAAGTTCAAGCTCCAAGGTAATTAAACGGGGTCCGAGGTCAAACACAAAGGCTGATTTTAACAGAATTGTTGCCATGGCTTGATCACCTCACAGGCGGCACGCACAGCGAAGCGACAGGCACAGACTGAGATGGCTCGGATTGGAACTACCGGAAGGACGGACGCTAAGAATCCAGCAAAAGCGCTGCCTGGGAGCTGGCACAAACAGGCTGTTGGTCACCCAGAACGAATAGCCATCCTCCTCCCTCCCTCCCACACACTCCATTTCAAGCTGAGATGATACAGGCAAAATAACAGAGTTTAAGAAAAATGGGGGCCCATGAAATTGGTACTCTCAAACTCACTTCCTGCAAAGGTAATTCTCTGCAGAGGGTCTCGAGTAATTCCACGACTTAGAAACTTTATCCTAATCAAGCGGTGTATTATTTTCTTTTCAAGCTGCAGGGATCACAATTTCCATGCCACTGCTGTTTCAAAGACGAAATCTATTCTTTATTATTTCAAGCAGCACTTGGTAGACTGTGTTTAGCAAGTATCCAAACAAGTCAAGTGAGGAAGATCCTGCAACAATGAGGACATTTCTGTGTGTTACTTACTCACTGTGGGGCGGCAGTGGGGTGGTAAAGTCAAGGGCCCCCTGGCTGGGGATTTACGAAGAGGTTCCACCTCCCCCACTTGGGAGAATGTCACACAGACATAGTGCCCCATCTTTGAGAGCCAAGATGAGAGGTGACAGCCCATTTCGGGCCGTAACAACCACCAAGCGGCCACACTGGTTTTAACCAGGTTTGCTAGAGACTAGGAGTCAGTGTCGCCTTGTCCTCATTTTTTCTTTTTAGTGCGATAGGTTTCCCCCTGCTTCTGCTATTCAATGCAGGCTTCATGCCAAAACCATCTTAGACAGTCTGTTGCGCCAGATGCCCACCCTCTTGCCCTTTTGCTCCATCTACAGATTTTCTTATAACCACGAGCAAAGCCCAAATTAGGGAGCAGCATTTTCTACAGTAAAAGGAATCATGAATAACACCTTTGGGCTTGGGATAACACCCACAAAGAGCACAGCACTTGCTTCACGCACTACAGCTTTAAGAAAGGATTGCTCGTGGGTCCTGCAGGTTAAAGGGAGAACAAACGGGAAGGTCTTAGCTGTTTAAGATCTCTGCCCTCACTAGTAGCAGAAGCGGAGGCCTAAGGTGGAACGTACTGATCGGTTTCTTTTTGCCTTTCGGCTGACCGGTTCTAGGAGAAATAAAAAGAACACTCTGTTCTCAGTAAGTGCCTTCCGTCTGCTCTAGGTTGTCGAAGCAGACGGTGAACCCAGCCCAGAGCCAGCTACCTGATGGGACACCCCTGCCCGGCCAGCGCCTCACTCAAACCAGGCACCGGGGGTGTGCGCTGCCACCGCGGGGAGAGGTCTGCTCACGGGTTAATTAAAGCGGGAGGAACTCCTGATAAACTGCCGGTCCCACTTTGACTGTCCATCCTGTTGTGCACGTTGTTGACTCGCAGCTTCGGAAGTTTCTGTCTGGAAGTCAGTCAACAATCTGAGAGCTTACGCTACGAGAAAATGTGCCAACCAAGCAGAAGGTAGGACAGGCAGCTTCTTGATTTTAGAAAATGAAAAAGGCCTGAGGGAAAGGGGGACTGAGGGCCAAGGAAGTCCGCTGCGTGTCTCGGGGAGAAGCTGTTCTCCCCGACAAGGCACTTGTGAGCATCGTGTACCTTTATTTGCAGCCATCTCTGAATGCACTTGCCTCTGCAGAAGCCTAAGCCATCCTGTCAGCACTCAGTGGGCAAGGTCAAGATGGTGCCCTTTTCCGGCTGAAACGGACCTTGGAGAAACACGCGTGGAATTACCTGGCTGACATTTCGACAGCTACTGAGCAGCACACGTTAACCAAGGCCCCTAACTACCGGGACAGCCGAGCCGCACACTGATGGGAGCTCACCGGGGAGGGGCCAGCCATCGTGTACTTCACGTGTGGGGGACACGAAACCCCGAGAGGGGACCTGGGCTATTCTCCATTCTCTCCCCAATTTTTTTTTCTCCGCCACACTACACAGCACGTGGTGAGGCACTTCTGGCCAGCTGCTCGTGCCGCCTTGAGTCTCTCTGCGGAGAGACTCTGAGGCCACATCGGGCGCAGTGTGGAAGGGTGCTGTGACTCCAAGACCACGTCTGCCATGGGCTCCCAGGTGGGTGTCGGTGGCGTGGATGCCGGTGAATACCATCTCCAGGCCAGCCAGCAAAATCGGGTCCGTCAGATCGCTACACGCTGTCACCCAGTCGAGCCGGGAGGTGAGGAACGGAAGTGAGTTGCTGTTTATCAGCCATGGGGATATCTTCTAGGGAACTCTCTGGAGCTGATTTTATGGTTCTGTACCCAGTGCAGGTCTGCTTGTAGACCTAGGCACAGAAGACTCAAAGGATGTGTTCAGCTGATTTCCAATCTGAACAAAAACTTTCTTTTCAGTGTAATTCTGCACACACCCTATGAAGAGTCTAATCCCAAACAGACCAACTGGAAACTTCCAGAAAGAAAACAAACAAACAACTGTGTGGGGGAACTTTGCAAACAGAGACCCCCATCCACCACGGATGAGAATAAAACTACCAAGATAGGATCTGCTTGGGGAAGAGAGGTGATCGATCTCTCAAAGGAGAAGGACCCAGAGCCCCTTCCTCAATGGCTTTCATTAGGTTCATAACACACAGGAACACAGGTAAAGCTCGTCAATCAATGTCAGGCGGCAAGGATCAAACAATGGATAATATTTCAAAGAACTCTGAGGGCTTACTCTGAATCAGTGTCCGTCAGGAAAGGGGGTTGCAAAAACTTGGGGAGACCTACTCATTTCCTGCTCTGACCCTTATCACTTAAATGAGAGCACTCCTAGCAAAGCAAGTTTCACAGGACTTTACGAATTCTTTCTTACGCCCGATCACCCGGGGAGCCACTCTGGGAGCACAGGGCTGCACCACCCACCATCATGGTTTCAGGCTTAATGGGATTAGAGCCAGGATGCAGGAGATCAGGAAGACATCTCCCAGATGGAAATGAGGACTCAGGCTATGTCAGAATGGCCGGGGCTGAGGGTCCATCACCCCCTCTTTGCTGCAGCCCCCAGAGTCCTTCCATGAGGGCCTCCCAAGTGATCGTGCCTGTCTTGGGTTGCCCCTCCCTTGAGGGTTCTTACCCATCATTGGCTAACCGACCAAGCTTTGGGGGCCAGATATGGATGAAGCAGAAGCGGCGCTCCTGCCAGGGAGATAAGCTTTGTCTCCTTAGTGGCTCAGGTCCTCTTGACAGAACAGACCCAGATGAAATGGGTCTCCCGGGCTCTTACATAGCTTAGCTTTGGGGTGCAGTTACAACTCCTGAAACCAGGCTGAATGCTCTTCAACACAACTGAGGGTAAAAAGGAAGTTAATTAAATTCAATGGAAGCAATGACTATTACTTGGGCCTTGAAAACGCTTTTTCCAACCCGTAGCCAATCTTCAGTTGCCAAAATCTCAGTCACCCAAGAAAGCTCAATGCTTCACAGTTCAGTGTGAGAAGCACATTCAGACCTGGGCTCCTGTGGGCAGCCGAGCTCCTTGGACCAGCTGTGTTGAGAAAGCGCTGCGCCCCATTGAGCTTCTCGGTGCTGCAGCACCACCCTCTGCTCCAGACAGCAGCTCTATGAGGGGAGAGCCCCCCAAAACCAGAATTTACTTATAAAATACTGTGTATGCCTTCTTACATGCTTAAACTTCAGTCACTTTCAAAGTACTCTCCATTGATACAATACACCTACTGAGACTTTTTTCCACAGCTTGAAGCAAATTTGAACTCATCAATTTTGGTGCCTCAAAAAGCTTCTGACATTTGTTTGTTTTACCTCTTCCACAAGGGCAAAATGTTTCTCTTTGAGGACTTTTTCATCTGAGGATTTAAAAAAAGTTACTAGGGGAGAGATTGGGTAAACAGGGAGAGTGGGACACAGGGGTCATGCCATTTTGGGTCAAAAACTGCTGAACACTCAACACAGTGTGGGCAGGTGTGCTTGTAAATCTCCCATCATGAAATGGGAGAATGCGGTGACTCTTCAAAAAAAATTCCCTGAAGCCGAACACAGCCTCTCACAACTATGCCAGCTGGTCCATGGATACAGATGGGGTCCTAGAACACTCACCTAGTGGGAGAAGGCTGCAATCCAAGGGGCCCACCCCCAGAAGATAGTTCCAGTTTTAGGGAGCTCCCCATCTTGTACACTGGATGTGGGGAGATATCTACCAGGAAGTCTGCTCCTTCCTGACCCTTCCACACCCCTGACCCCCAACACTGCCTGCATTTAGAATCACTTGGAGGAGGCTTGAAAACTGCACAAACTCCTTGCCCTCCACCCCAGCAAAAACCAGACTCTCTTAGTGGAACAGACCCCAGTTAGGACTCTCACCCATGAGTGATAGGAGAACTGAGCAGGCTTACCCGACAGAAACAGAAGGAGATAGAAAATGAATTTCAATTTTAGGGCCAAAGGAAAACAAGAGAGACTCGGGGAAAGGCTGAGAGACTCGGAGGCTGCACGGACCTTGGGCCCACCAGACACTGGCTTGAGGCCCAGGCTTCGAACATGTTGCTCCATCACGAGCTGCCGTAACAACAGAGTCTCTGCAGGAGCTGCCTATAGACTCAGTGCGACGATGAAGGCAGACGGAAGAAAGGACAAAGGACGCTGCCACTGGTTGGTAAGAACTCCGCTGGCTTATAAAGGTAACATACCGAGTCATACGACCGTCTATCCCATCCATGAACTATTTTGTCACGGAACCAACCACTCTGGCACCAAAATGGAAAGCTACGTACAAGGTTTCAATTTGACCTGTGGGGGCCATGTGGCTTTAAACACCGATGAGTTCTTTTTGAACTGCCTGAACACAAACTCCTTGGTTTAGACCCAAACGCCCTGATGCTTAGGTCCTATAGGGAAGGGCTAGGACAATTGTCCTGTCACTGTGTCCTTCCTTTCGGAGACCCAGCTACCACACTGCTCAACGAATTCTAGGTCTGAAAAATGGTTTACACTGGGAATCTAGAGAGAGAGAGATCATGATGTTTTTATGAAGGACACTGCAATCAGCCTCCTGGCCCCCCCTTCTTCCTTCCTGCCGCCGATCCCCTGTTCGTCCTGTACCTCCAGCAGTGACCTCATGGGCTGCCCCTCTGCTTTGCCCGCTGTGATCGCCATGTCTGTTCAGCATCTTTACAACGCTCTGCAGGGCCAACCCATTTGGCTGCCCCTTCACGACATCTAACGGTTCAGGGCCACCACCTGGCCTCTACTACTTCGGGTCCCCATTGTCCCTGTTGCTACGCACAAGCCAAGCTCTGTAACACTTTCTCCTACCAGCACAGCCCTACTACCCAGGGGACAGCCACCAGTGAATGCCTGGATGAAGCTGGTCCTCTTCCCCCTCCCCCATGCCCGAGGGCCTTGGTGAAGGGCGTGTCCTCTGAGAACCCCTGGTCGGTCTTGTGGCCGCCCCAGGGCACCCCCACTCTCACAAACATTTTAACCCCCTGCTCTGCCTCTGCTGTAGCAAGGCTGGTGTTCCCATTCCTCTCATCTTGGGCAGTAGCTTTCTCCACGTTTCTAGGAGACGCCCAAGAAACGAGCTTGCACCACCTTCTGAGGTCCTTGTCAGGGTAATGCACATCACATCCCAGGAGAATTTCCTCAGGTCAATGCATTCTCCCTTATTCAGTCTTCATCGTGGTCCCCTTGATCTAGTGCCCCTCAAATCCACCCCCGAGTGCTCCTTCTACTGCGTGCTGGTGAATTCTGGCAGCTGCTTCGCACAACTGCTCTGCTCCCCACCTTACCAGGCCCAGTGTGTCCCTGGCTGAGTGAAGCTGCAACTTAATCTTAGTTATTGATCTGGGGGCCAGAAGGGGAAGGAGGTGGTGATCCCGAGGGGGCTTCTCACAGCTGTGAGGGATGGAGCGTCTTTCCCTAAAGGGATGGGTTTGCTTTTAGCTTTCATATCGTAGGAGATAGGAACAGGCCTGTCAGTTCTACCGAAGAAACCTTCTGGATTACATACTTAGTTTTGTTTGCTCACTGTCCTCAACTTTCCATTAATCTTTTGTAAGCCATCAGTGCAACATACCAGCCAACCAGTTCCCCCGTCTTTGCGAACACTGTCATCCCCACACGTGTTCAAAGCCTGAACCCCTGCACCTGCAAGCCTCCTCCACTGACACATTCTTGCACATCACACCGGGGACCGCTTTGGCAGTTGGTCCCTCACCTTGCGCCAGGGACGATCTCACCTGCCACCCCATCTCCCTGCCTCCTTTCCCTCTTCTGTGCCAGAAGAGAGCCCCAGAAGCTGAGACTCACAAATGCAAAAGGATAACGTTCTTACAGGGAGGGAGGGAGAGGAAGCAAGACTGGGCGAGAACGGCACCCAACCAACCATGACGCAGATCCGCGGACGCCATTCTGTCTGTATCAGAGGTGCTTCTTTCAGGTGCAAATGGCCAGACCTTTCATCCCAGTCCCACTCCATCAATTCCTGGGTCCGCCGCCCCACAGGAGATGTGAGTTCAAGAGTGAAGCAGACTGCAAGGAAGTTAACAGCCAGTCACCTGTCTCCAGCAGGGCAACTTAAAGGGGCACATCTGTGTTGGGCTACTTGGCTTCCCTGCACTTCCCCTGGCGCAGGTGCCAGCTGCACACAGGCTTTGTGGCCCTTAGTGGCCGATCCCAACCAGCCTGTACCTGAGGGTTCTTGGCATTGCGGTGACACCTGGTGTCGCTGTAAACGTTGGGGTGGTTCGGCTTTTGCTTCCTAGTCTCTGTTTTTATGTGGGGATTCAGGAAGACCCCCCCAAACTGGGCTGCCAGCAATGCCACCTTCCCAGAATCAGCTAGGGGGGCTGACTTTTTAAATCTGCGTTTTTAAGAGAAAGTGTGGAAGACTCGGTGAGGAGTTCAATATCTGCATTGTCATCTCCATTGAATCAAGCAGCTGAAGGACTATCATCAGGAAAGGAGGCATTTAAAATGGAAGATCAAACTGCCAACTTATCATATATAGATCTTTTTTTTTTAAACCAAGAAACTGATGTGTCTGAAGCAGATTAAAAAATAATGAAGTGACCTCGTACCTTCTTTCTACCTGCCACATTCTACCACAAATAACAGAAAGTCTTAAAGACACAAATTACACAGAAATGGGAGACTAGTGTGAAGGATAAATACAGTGGCGCAAAAAAAAAAAAAAAACGAAAAGACCATCTAAATTTGCACAAATGTTCACTTTGGAAAATGGAAGAGAGCCTATGCTTGCTATTTCACACAAATTGATTCCCCTAACCATAATTAGAGGCTCCAGCCAATTAGAGAGGGACAAACGCCGGAGCCAGCTCACCGTGGAAAGAACAGAAGGGGAGAGCAATTCTCCGGAGTGCGGGAACGGAAATTCTCTGTACGGCTCTGTTTCAGATCTCAGGCTTTGAGAAAATAATGACTCTTAGGGCTTCCGTGGTACGGATTTCTTCCATGTTAGAGTATTTTCATCCTTTTAAGAGTTTTTTCCTCATGTGCATGACATATGCAAGGAGATGCTCGGCCTGTGTGGTTCCCACGTGAGATAGCCTTGAAGGACCAGCTCCCTTTTCTCCGCCAGATGCAGGCTCTCAATAACCAGCCTTCCCGTCCAGCTGGGAGCTGGGATGGTGCAGGGGGTGCGCAGGCAGATTGTGAAAGACTGAGCCGACCTGGGTTCACAAACCAGCTCCACCTCAATGAAGAGAGGCATTGGCAGGCGGCTTAAATGCGGAGCCTCAGTTTCCCCTGCTGCAAAATGAGAATTACAGGAATCATCTTTTCGAGGGATTAAAGTATAATTAGACATAAGTATTTAATCGCCTGACATGTAAAAGTTGTTCAATAGCTGCTTGTTAACTTGAATCATTTTATCTCCTATTAGTTTGGGATATTATAAACAGCACCCGAAATTATTTCCCTCAGCAGTCACACCAGTGGGCTCTACCACAGTCCCGTAGACACAGGCCTCTGTGGGGAAGAGGCAAAGGGGGACCAGAACCAGAAGGGGACCCCGAATGCTGGAAACTTACCCTGGGCATGAAGAGATCCGACATAAAACAAACACGCCATGGCCGTTCGCCCACGTGTTCTCTAAAATATTTGAAGAGCAGAGCTAGGAGTCTATGTAACGGAGGGAAAAGCAACAGCGGCAAAAATACACGGGTCTCTGGTTGTCGCTTTAATGAAGTCCTAACAATTTTATCTGAACGAAACTGATAACCCAGCATAGAGATGCTTGTCCTTAATGTTAGTTCCCACCAAAATATTCAGACCTGGCATCACCGAAGTTTTGGTTTTCAGGGTTTTTTTCTAAAGTAGTAATTAAACCTCATGATTAAAGAAGAAATTCATGTTTACAATCATAAGGGTGTACCAATTAAAAAATATTTTATGGGAGGTCAGTTCATTTCTTTGCTGCTACTACTTTTATATGCATGCTGATACTGTAAAAAAAAAGAAGAAGAAGAAAGAAAGCGACAGAATAGTGTTTATCCTGATAAGAATAAATGTCAAGGTCAAATCTGCAAAAAGAGCTTTGAACTTTGTATTGAAGGCCAGCTGCCAAATGAAAATTAACATCTACAAAGAAACAGCTGACAATTTCTTTGAATATCAGGATGAACATAAAGGCCAATAGGTGTTTGTATAAGACATTACTATTTTCTTGTGCATATGATATGATAGTAAAAACAAATCTCTTGTTAAGTGTTTGAGATAAACCGTGAATTTCTATTTTTTTATTTTATTCAATAAACAAGGAAGACATAGAGGGCCCACCCAAACCACAGAAGAATTAGGGTATCTAACAACAAAGCAGATGGCTTTGGGAGGCAATAAACTCATCCACAGTGAAAGGCTTATCACAAAGCTCAGTGCTCATCTGTTAGGGGACTGTGAGGAAACTGAAACATTTGAACAGAGATGTCAAATTGGCGTCCGGCCCCAACTGATTGGGAGGGACTGCCCAGACCTCCCTGCAGAGAATAGGTCGGAAGCTACACCTCAGTTCACCAAGGAAGAACTCCATGGTCTCTCAGCCACGTGTGGCCAAGACACAGGAGGCGCCCACGGTCGTTACGCACAAGAATTGCTCTTGCCACCCTGTCACACGCAGAAGGGCCGTGAGTTAACTCTGCGTAGCAGCTGATCTCGGGAACCACAGTCAACACCAATGAATGTCATCAATAAATGATCTTAGTAAATTAATACACAGCGTTGACTAGGTGTTCGAAGCACTTTACGCTGTCTTAGCTAGTTTAATCTTCTCAACAGCTCCCTGGAACGTGTGCTGTTCTTAGCCCTCCCTTAGGCACAGAACCCGCAGAGGGAAAGAGATGTTGAGTAAACGCCCAAGTGAACAGAAAGTGCTAAAGGTAACATATGAACATCATTCTGCCTGTACCCGAGACCCAGAAACTACTTTCCCTGCTTCGCTACCGGGAATCAGTGGCCAGGAATCAGGGGACAAACCCAGCGCTCGGCACAGAGCCACATCTGCTGTTTTCCTGGCCGTGGCCTGCAATGCTTTGAACCAGACCCTTGCCTTTCAAAGACTTCATCTGTGTTCTAGAAGAGCTACCAAATCCCTGTCCTGTTCCATGTCCAGGTCCCTTAGTAAGCTGTTGGATACCCTAGGATCCTCTCCCTGGGCTCACCTTCTTCTTGCTAGGTGCTGCCTGGACTGAACCCCTGACCCCTGCCCTGTGCCTGGGGACATGGCTGCTAGAGCTGTGTCCCTGCTGCGGGCACCTCCCCAATGGGCAGATGAGACTGGAGCCGCACACCCCGCCCCATTCCCAGACCGCCTGGCCCACAGCGGGTAGCTCAGCGCCCTGGGCTACGATCGGAGGTGATCAGACCACCTCTGCAGGCACTTGCAAGTCTAAGATTCTACCTGGGAGCCTCAATATTCATAAGGCACGATTTTTAAAAATGTTTTCACAGAAAGACAAAGGGTTTTTTTTCTTGTAGCCCTAGGTTGTACTGAGTGCAGGCAAGGGTACCAAAGGGACAGATGTCCGCAGTTCAAACAGCCAGGGAGCCCTTCGCCCCCTGCCCTGGGGCTGGGACAGGCCAGGCAGAGTGACAGGGGACAGGGGCAGCTTCAGCCCAGGCCTGCCAAGCTGGAGCGAGGAGGCAGCCTCTTGGCGTTGGCCTGAGGCTTGCTGGGTAGGGAGGTCCTTAGAATCCTCGTTCTGACCTTTCTGTACCTTCTCTGATCATCTCCTTGCACCTCCCTTCACTGAGTGGTTTCCAAGGGACTGTGGTATCAGGATTACCCTGCTGTGTCATCCTTCTGCCTTGATGGTGCCCGCCCTCCCCACCCCCCGCCACCACCCCGTTCTCCGCCCCACGCGAAGGTGATCCTCAGCCTGCAGTCCTTAACCTTCTTCTGCGTCTCTACGGCAGCTGCTGCTGACCTCACTGCCCCCTGGGTGCTGGGCCAGCGAACCCCCCTCCGCAGGGGCTCCCAAGCTCAGCCCACTAACGCCAGCCTCTCCCCTCAGCCCCCGACCTGCACTCTAACCGCCTCTTACAAATATCAAAATGACCTACTCACAGCACAAACTCAGCACGTCGTAAATCTAACTCACCTACTCCTAAGAAAAGCCTACATGGCATTCTTATTTTGCCCTCTAAACTGGGATGAAATTTTGAAGTTACCTTTGACTGCCTCTTTTCATGATATAGAAAATCCTGTTTCTAAATCCCATAAATTCTGTCCCCTCACGGCTTGGCTCTGCCTAGCTCCCTCACCCGCCTTCCCACTGTCCGTCCTCAAGCCCGCTGAGCACACGGCTGTGACAGATGTCTCCCCCCCGTCACGGCACCCATAACAATGCCAATCATAAACACAGGATGAGCATCGCTACACAGGGAGCGGCCTCCTTATCTTTCTGGACTCCCAGAACTTCTGGAGGTAGGCGCTAAAAGTCATCATTTTTATGGTCAAAAGGGACACAAATGTTCCGGGAAACTTAATCTTGCTCCAGGAAACACAGAGCATGAAGAACAGAGTTTGGATGCGCATCGAGCTCTATCAGACGCCCGTACCCGTGAGCGGAATCTGCTGCCTGCCCAAAGCCACTGAGGCTCCCTGCTTGCCTTCCTCGCCTGGCGCTCATTCCCCATCGGCAAAGCACTGATAGGCTTTCCCGGTCTCGGCCTCTCCCTATTCCCCCCTGAGAGCCTGCAATTCAACCCACCTTTGTCCGCAGCATTCCCACCCCTACCCATCCACCGTAGCCTAGAAGCTCTGCGCGCACTCTCCCCCAATGCAACGCTCCTGCTCAGAGCCTACCCATCCTTCAGGACCGGCCTCAAAAGCTCCCTCCTCTGGAAAACCCTCCCTGGTCCTCCAGGCCAAGGAAGGTCTCTCCCTCCGCTGACCCTGTGCAACATATTATAATTTTTGAGAAATGTCTTACTTTGTGCTTTGCATTATTTTATTTCTGCCCTCCTCTTATCCTTCAACTAGAACGTCACGTCCTTGAGGGTCACGAACCGCTCCTGACCTCTCTGGGCGGCACTGCAGGATGTGTGCCTCCCCCTGGAATTGTTTGCTGGATGTTGAAGGCAAGTCCCATCCCGCCAAGTTCCATCCTGGGGACCACAGGGCGCTGAAGCAGATGGACAGGGTGGCTGGTCCCGGATTCCGTTTCAGCCTTTTCCGTAAAGCAGTTCTCTGTTCTCTTTTAAATCTCCATGGTAATTCTACTATTCTTCAGCGTTCCTCCCTGCCCGGAGGAAACCCCTTCTCAATGAATAAAGTCAGTGGCAGAGTAAGGGGCGGCACTTTTATTTCAAAGGACTAACGTCTCCGAACATAAAGCCCCAAGTCACCTCGCACTTCCTTTCTGACACTTCCTGTCATGCTCCTTTCCAATGCAAATAATAAATCAAAGGAAAACCATTTTTAAGGTGCTCATCTTTTAGAATGCTCTCACTTTGATGAGAAAACACATTATAATTTTTTTTTACTAGTCATTTTCTTCTCGTAAGCCAGAGTTCCCGCTGAATGCTACTCAATATAGTTCAGTTATATCTTTTTGCAACTTAATATTTATAATCTCTATAAAGAATTCTGAATTAAGTACGCAAAGCATATCAAAGTATCTTTCATCCGTTTCCTCCATAACGTTAAAATGTTTTTCTAAACAGCGCAGTGCATCTTTCATGTGAGCAATGCTTTGCCGCCCTGTAAACGTGGAATCCGAAGATGGTCCTCTACGAAACTCTTCAGGTGACCTGGTCCTTGGATGAACAGGAACACTCAGATCACTCCACGGGTGGCGTTTTTATGTACACCTATCGTGGTAAATCCAGACTGCGTGCTCAACATGTAACCCTTCTCTCAGTCTGTAGCTACTTATATGGACTGGCTCTCTTATTACCAACATCCAGTAGGAGATGGGTTTTTAGGCTGATGTTGACTTGTTAGTAAATAAACAAAATGGTCAAATGAATGTTATACAATTTTCCTCTTTAGAAATTCCTTTGATGAACTACTCTCCTTTCATAAAAGTGACTTCTCCTGAAGTATTGAATTATATATTTTCATTTCCTAATGCTATTGAATTTATGAATATGATTCATCATTCCTAATCAATGAAATTGTGTTGTAGTTTGGCTAAACAGCAACTAAAGTTTAATTAAGTTTTCAGTCTCTGTGAAGGAAAAATTATCATTCTATAAGGAAAAGAAAATTGATCACTCGGGAGATTTCAGGAGATTAAAACTTAGGCCACAATTGGGGTATTATTTCTTTGATAAGCTGTTCCAACCCATCAATGTAAAAGCATTACATCTTTCAGTGCCAAGGTTGAACTAATGTGAGAAGGCGAGGGGAGGGGGTGCAGGAGGGGTGCAGGGAGCAATTACCTGATGTGCCTCAGTCTCTTAAACTATGAATTGGCAAGAAAACTGGTTTCACCGGCCTGTTCTGAGAATCCTGAATGATGCATAAGAACACTTTGTAACATATAGAGTTCTATAAAATTATTAACAACACCATCTTTGTCAACCATCCTGCAGAATTGAAAGTTCATTATATTTAGATTTATATCCACCAGTTTGTTGTTTAATTGCTGCTTCCAGAGAGATCTTTACCTGTTCAGACAGGATGAAGAAATACATAGTTTTTCATGGAACCTAGCCTTATTTACTGGTAACTTAATTATTAAAATTTTTGAAGAGCAAATTTCATCAAATGTAGATGTCAAGCTACGTAGTAGAGCAATAATTTGCAGCATCTAGAGAGGTAAATCGAAAGTCGCAGGATCAGTGCCCACAGCGCAGGCTTTACTCCCACCCGGGTTCAAATACTTGCTTAAGCACTTGTAAGTAATCTGAGCAACTATATAATTCCATACTTCCACTACTTATTAATAGGGCAATGGTATTTGAGCTTTATTCTGCAGTGTTAAGAATAAATCCTTTCCTAAGGTTCTGGTTTCTTCACAGCTTCATGGAAAGTATTTCATCTTAGTGAATATTACGTCTGTTTTCCTGGTAGGTTAGTAATATATAGCAAAACTTGCAAGGCGTGAAATGACTGCAGTTTCTTTGGCAAGGAAAAAAATTCCTTTTTGATCAAGAATAACACTCTGGGAGCAGAGTCTTCCAACCAGGTCATCTAGATCAATGTTTTCCTTGATATAGTCAATATCGCAATGATGTTATAATCGTATCCAGCAGGAATATAAAATAAAGTGCTGCTAACTGGAGGAACTGCAGCCCTGGGGTGTGTACACACACAGTTGGTGGTGGTCAAAAAAGAAAAAACAAAAAGCAACTTCCAGACACTCTCTGGTTCAAAGTCATTCACTGTAGGACATAATGAGACTTCATGACCTGGTAGATGCTCTAACTTGGTAGGTGGTCTGAGGAAGGGCTCAGCTTTCTGAGAGTGCGCATGCTTTCTGTAAATCCCTCTGCAGGCAAAGAGCAGAATCATGTTGAGGTTCGTTCTAAATGCCACTAGAATCCCACCTCTTGGACATGAAGCTGGAAATAAAGGGGAAGTGTGCGATAAAGTGTCTGCATATTAATTTTAAACCCTAAACCCAATCTTTATTTGACTGCTTGGTGGGGTCCATGAACTTGGATCCAAGAGCCTGAAGGGTGAAGGGCATCTGACAGACGGACAGAAGTCTTGATGTATGATTGAAGTCTGCCTGGCCTCATAGGACGTGGGACGGCAACTATCATACTTCATCTTACATGGAGACTAAGATGCAGACTCCAGATAACATCCAACAGACATCATCAATTGAAATTTCCACGAGCCGGTTAAACATGTCGGACACAACCACATAAATAGTCAACACCAGTATATAACTGAGGATACTGCCCAGAACACAGCACAGAGAAGTAAACAGATTATGACTTGAAATAAAGATTAAAAGACACAAAAGACAAAGTAAAGCCTAATGCCAAGCTAAACAGGAGACACCAAAGGAGAAAAGGGAGGATATTACTGGAAGCAACAATGACAAGAATTTCTGAGTTGATGGACAGTGTATGTTCTCCCATTCAGGAGGCTCACGAGATCCCAAGGAGAGTAAATAAAAGTAAATTCACGACTTGATTGTAGTAAAACTGCAGGGGACCTAAAAGCAGCCAAGAGAAAGGATAAATCACTCAAAAGGAATGACAATGAACTGGCAGCAGGCTTAACAATGACCAGGGAAGAGAGCAGAGGGAAAAGTACCTTTAATAGCCTAAAAGACAACTCACAACACTACGGTTCTATATGCAGGAGACTGAAGATCGTATTTCTGAAAAAAATAAAAAAAATTGAACACAGAGCCAAAGAGTAGAATGAAAGAGGCGAAGGAATGGAGGGTATTGTAAGTAAATCTAAATTCAAGTATAATAAAAACTAGGTTGAACCCTATCGGTAAATATATATGATTCAACCTAACAATAGCCACTAACTTGGAGGGTGTTGAAAATCAAATGGATGGATATGTCTATTTGCTTAAACTCATCTAATTGTGTACTGAACGCGTGTGCATTTTATGATATATAAATTGTAGCCCAGAAGTTGATTTTTAAAATCAATAGAACTAAAATACTACCTAAGAACAAGTTAAAGACCACGTATTACACTTAAAGCATTGTGATATATTTAGATTGTTCCGGAGAAGGACAGAGATAATGGTTAACGTCAGACTGTATCAAGACAAGAACGCCCATTGAACATGAAAGGAAATACTAAAAGAATGAAAACAAAATGTAGGCCCTAGGCTAGGGGGGCAGGGTGTTCCTCATCCTTCCTTCATGTGGCTTTAAAAATACGACACAGGATAGAAACCAGGCAGCAGCAGCGGTTATGAGGGATCTTCTAGAAAGTCCAGAAAGCTTTTATTAGAAGGGGATTGAAACGAAAACAAAAATTAACCAACATAAAACAAGAGGCCAGGTGGACCCTCGAGAATATACCTTCAGGTCAGAATTTGAGGGATAGTTTTCAGGATGATGAAATAATCTCTCCAAGAGGTTAGCCATTTCCTGGAACACAGAAACTAATGAGATGCAAGAGGGCTGGGATGGGGCGTGGTGCCGGGGTAGCCGCTGACTTCTTTTGAAGTCAGACTTAGGGGAACGTACAGGATCCTGCAGATAAAATGAGCCACAGACTACAGCTCACAGATGAATGATTACAAGACTGTAGAGAAGTGGGAAACCTTTGTTACATTTCTAGGTCAGGCACTTGAATAGATGAAGACACTGGGGTATAGGGAAGCTACTGTTCATGCGGCATTTGTATTCCTGGACAATCAACTGTTACCATAGAATTGCATTTTTCACACCAGAGACAAAGATTTATGAAGTACCTTGGAAAATGCCTTTAAAAATATGCAATTCAGGACAATTATTTCAGTTAAGGTAGCTAATTGGGTACTTAAAGTAGTTAGTGTGTTTGCATGCTTAATTAACTATAATTTATTTAAAAGTACTCTAATCTCAAATTACCATGGGGTGCATTGGAGGCTAAATTATTCTTTTGAAAAGTTTTATTTCTGTCCATTTCTTCTGCAGCACAAAGTAAAGCTAAAATTTTATTCCATTAAAGGAACGTTGTCAAGTGGGACTAAAAATACAAATTGAAAGAAAATGCGTAGGAATAAAACGTTGAAACTAAATACAAGCACATCATTAATGACTCTTTTAAGAATTGCAAGGAAAACAGTTCAATTCAAATAAAGATAATGCACAAATAAAGTAAGAGCAGTGGAGTCTGGTAGCCAGTGTGACAAACTAAGTTAGGCTGCTCGGAGCTGAATAGCACTTCACCGCTGACAGCTCCCTAAGGTCTCCTGACCTCAGTATCCTCATCCGAACGATGGGTGCGTGGGGTTAGCTTCAAATGCTAATCGACCGGATTTCATTAAGTGAAAGCGCTTTTGGTTTGGGCCAGTTCAGTCATCTAAAAGATCTGGATCTTCACAACTGCCTGCGCATCCCTCCTTGGTTTGGGGCAGCAAGTGCTTCCCGCTAAATGCCTGAAATCTTCTCCATGGAGCTACAGAAAACAATTGGAAGAACCGAGTAGCAGCACTTGACATGGATGCATTTGAGTGTTTGCTTTGCCAGGTTAGGTAGGAGGCAGGGAAAGCAAGTCCCTGAAGGGGTCCCTTGTATGTGGTGGATACGGCCCCAAGCCCAGGTCCTTCTAACGCCTCTGGAATCCTTTCCCTTCTCCCCATTCTAATTGGCTGTGTCTTAAGTCTGGCCCTGTTCATTCTCACCTGGAGGCAAGAGCCTCCTACTTGGCCTTGCTCTCTCACCTGCTGGTTGCCCACAAAGCTGTTATCAGAAGGATCCAGAGCATATGAGACTGTGTTGAAAGTCTTCGTTGGCTGCCCAATGCTTCCCAATAAAGTCCAGTATCCTTGCAGCAGCAGCCTGGATCCTCGAAGACCTGAACCTTGCCCACTTCTCCAGCATCACCGCATCATTCCCGTTGCAGTAACTTGTCGCTCCACCCGTCCCAAGCTGTTCTACTGTCGAAGCCCTGAAGCCTGCACCCGATGCTCCTCTGATTGCCTGACAGGCCCTGTAATTTCCACCCTGCGCATTCCTTTTCTGCTTGGCTCACTTCTAGCTTGCTAAACTTCCTGTTATTTGGTTAAGATGCCCAAGACACTGTGTTGACAATTACTGGAGCCTATCACGCTGTACTGTAATCATTTACTTTCTGAAAGATTTTCTCCATCGGACTGTAAAGCTCTCTGAAGACATGAACAATGTTTTAATCATCTGTGTGCCCCATGACTCCTGCCCGACTTCCTGAGAGTGGAAAGTCTATAATATGCTGTGACTGAATAAATATCTGGCTCTGTATTTTCTCATGAGATGAAACAATCTCTCCTCAAATACAGAATCTTTCATGAAAGATTTTAGAATATTCAGGTGTAAATCTTTATACCTTTCCTGCAACTTTGAAGCTTCCAAATTATATACTTATGAATAATGGGTCCACCTGAGCTAGAGAAATATTTAAAAAATCTAACATTTGAATGATTGAGCACATTTTTTACAAATAAAGCGTTTTGTGAGAATCAAATGATATTTCCAGAAAATTGTTTGACAGTGAAATTGTTGGAAATTTGTCAATAACCATTATTATTCAATTAATATATAGCCTTTACTAACGGAGCTGCAATTTTTATTTTATTATGAAATCTAACAATATCTATAAAGGGGTCTTCAAAATATTGTTTAGTGAAAAAACAAAAAGCTAATTGTGAATTCCGGGAGGAGAACAGTACCCGAGATTCTAAGGAAAGAGTCAGAGCAGATACGATCTAAGGCACCAATTGTTCTGTTCGTGGTTATTGTTGACCCTGAGTCACATGTGCTCAGGACCGGTTTTACTCTCCAGGAGCGTTAGCTGTCAACGTGGCAGTAACATTCAGTGACCACTTATTATGCCTCTAAGACTATTTTAAACATCTTACACATAAACTCATTTATTCCTGGTGACACCGTATAGGGCAAGTAAAAATATTCCCTCCATTTTAACATGAGGAAACTGGGGTGCAAAAGGGTTATGTGCTAAAATTCATGCAGCTGGGAAGCAGCAAGCCAGTAACAGACTTAGCACAGTGTGCCTTCGGGTGGCCTCCCTTAGACCACCCCTAGCCTGTAACAGGTAAGAAGAATATCCACCACGTGGAACTGTTGCCAGAATTAATGGCTGTGGTAAAATGTATTACTGGCCCTAATTCTTCAGCTGTCCTTACATCATTTCAATTTCTTCCTCTAACAGAGTAAATTATTTCTTCCCCCAATGATCTGCTTGGGTTCAGCCATATGGCCTGCATAGGCCCACAGAGTCGAGAGGAGCTGACATGCTCGTACACCGCTGTTGCCATAGAAGCCCATGCCTACACCGCCCCTGGTCCCAGGAGGAAGAGCAGACACGTGTGACATGGAGCTGTCCAGGTGGACCAGTCTAGATCAGCCAAGCCCAGCCTCCCCACAGATGTATGAGCTAAATAAGTGCTAATTTTTAAAACTTGTTTGAGATCATCATTGCATGAGGCACAACAACATAAGCTACAACACCTATGTAAGTATTTAGTTTCAGTATTTGGACTTCGGATGCTTTCCGTAGAAGTTGAGTGTATTATGCTCTGCTGTGTCTTACCTCCGTAGTTCTGTTCTGAATGAATAATCCCGTGTGAATAGGCCATGAAAAGGTCGGTGGCTGGAGAGGTCAAGCTCAGGAGAAATAAAATTGCTTCCTTGAGGTCAAGCAGAATGTCTGCAGAGGGCGCTGTGACAGGTGGACTGGATTGTGCATTAGGTCATTAGCTGTACGTTTAAAGGGAAGATGACATTTTAATATGGAGACGATTGTATATAAGTAGGATAACAGGATATGAAATCCCGTGAGGCTCACTCTCACACTCCGAGCATAAAAAGAAGAATGAATAAGAGGAAACTAGAGCTAAAAGGACTGTTTATCAATTGTAGGTTTTCCCGCCATGTCTGCAGCACACCTGCCTCAGAACTGCCTGTGGCGCTTGATTTAAAATGGGGATTCCCAGACCCGATCCCATGGCTGGTGGATCGGGATCTCTGGAGGCCCGTGAATTTTTCCTTTGGAATCCCAGGCACCATGTGGGATCTGTTGAGATGCTGAGTTTGAGGATCACTCACCTACCAATTTCCTAAAGTAAGGACTCTTGTGGGTGAGCAGTAAGTTTGCAGGAAGATGACAGCGACTAGTGCTAGAACTTTCCAAAGAGCCCAAACCAGAAATAATTGCATACTTTTTCTGGTAGGTCTTCTTTCCATGGGAATTTGAGGTTTGGAAAGAAATAACTATGCACACCCGGACTTTTTAACTTAGATAGCTCATGGTCTTTGGGAGACATAGGCCCTCTTTTCTCTTTACAGACTACCAGTAGTATCAAACCTCTTCTATTTCGGAGGGGAAAGACCCTATCCTCAATACAAAAACCTTTCTCTTTCCCTGACCAGACGGTTTCTCATTCCAGCGGGGTGGAGAGAGGAGAAAGGCGAGGGAGCGTTACCTTGTAACAATATACGGAATTACAAAACTGGATTTGGGTTCTGGTACTGGAAGTGGTGTAGCCTTCCCGTTAGACCCACGGCAGACTTCTAATCCTACCTCTCCCAGGCTCTTCTCCTGAAATCCAGTGCTGTAACTCCAAGTAATACTCCCCAAACTAAACGCATCAGATAACGCGGGAGGAGGACGGGGAGAGCGATCTGTATGAACAACCCTTCTTCCCCCACCCATCAGAGCGGTCACATTAGTCATCAGAGAGATGCAAATTAAAACTGTCAGAATTTAAAAAAAAAAAAAAACCCTCACTAGAATGGCTAATTATGCTATTGTGAAGCATCCGTGGAGCAAAAGAAACCCACCACTACTTATAGCAACAGAAAATGGTGCATTCATGTTGGGAAGCTGTTTGACAGTTTCTCACAGAGTTGAGCGTGCACTTACTGTGACCCAGCAATCACACTTCTGGGTGTTTACGGGGGCAGAATGAAAATACTGACACTCAGAGATGCGCGTAAGAACGTTCCAGCAGCTCGACCTAGGACTGACCCACGTGTCCATCAACAGGATAATTTTTAAAAATAAACCCGTTGTAGTCACACAAGCTACTCCTCAGCAATAATAATGAGCAGAATTTAGATACCTAAAACAGCGTGGATAAATCTCAAAAATGTTCAGGTTGAGCAAAGGAAGTCAGATATAATTCACTGCGTAGCAATGGTTCCACTTAGATGACGTTCAAGAACAGACGAAACATATCCATAGTGATAGAAATAAGAAAAGTGTATGCCTCTTCAAGGCGGGAGATCTATGAGAAAGGGATGTACTTCTGGGTTGGTGAAAACATCTGTGTCTTGATAGGGTGTGGGTCACATAGATATACACTTGTCTTAAAACTCACTGAAGTCTTCATTGAAGAAACATGCGTTTCACTGTATGTGGCGTTCACCTCCAAAGCACCATATTAAAAATTAATGGCGGAAATTGTTTTCTTTGTTCTTGCAAAACATACAAGAGTAGGAAGAAACTCTTCTTCAGATTGCATTGAGAAGGCAATTTTTCCCACCTATGAGACCATCATCTTGCCTGTGCCCAGGACTCATAAATTTTGTTTACATGTCTGTGCCCAGCCCTTTCTTCCCACTTATTTAGGGCAGATAATGTTTACCAACCTGGAGTCATTTCTCTTCTTTGTCCTTGAAAGCTTCTATATTTAACTGCTGGTTTCTAAGTTCGCCAGGGTCCATTAGAGACAGATTGAAGAAGCTGAAAAAGGGTGAAGCACCAGGTACGGGGAAGGAAATACAATGCCCCGACAGCTGTTCTTTTTTTTCTTGAGACTAACATTGCTGGCAGCAGTGCCGGGTGTCAAATAATCTACCAGCCATCCACAAGCCACCCGAAGCCCTTAGGAATAAGAAATAGCAAACATGGGGTGGATTAAAGGCAGGGCTGGCCCCTGAGGAAATAAATATCCCTCCTCGGAGCCTGAAAGCAGGCTGGCTCCGCAAGCATCCCCCAGACAGATGGGCACTGGGCTGCAGCAAAATGACGATCAAAGCAAATGAAGGCTTGTCAGGGCTGGAAAATGCAGAGGAGCCTGAGCTTGCAGGGGACTGGCCGTGGCGCACTGCGAGCCGATCTGCACAGGAGCCAAGTGCACACAAAATGCCTGCTGATCAGTGATGGCCAGTTCAGCTGGGGTCGGACTCCAAACCTGTCACTGCTTGTCCTTCACTGGAAAAGCCATTAAGACCGTAGTAAGGTCTGCTTTAGTCCTGCATCTGTTTGTTCATTTCCGGGTGCTACCAGCTCCCTCTCGTAATATCCTCCGGAGCACCGGGTGCCACTAACTAACTAAGAAGAAGCTTATTTTCCTGCTCCAAATAAGTTGCAGTCAGAAGCTTGTATGTTTTAATTTCCTGGACACCAACATTTCCCCACACCTTAACAGGTGCTGCTTCTATAATAAGTGGTGAAGGGAAGCGAGGCACACTTTGAATCCAATTACATGATGTCCTTCTGGAACACCACAAAAGAACGACTCTTGAGTCCAGGGCAGAACGCATCAACCATCAGTCAGGCAGTCCCTCAAAGCACCTTAGGGATCTGGATCGTCAAGTACATGAGCTGCAAATCCCTTGTCATATTGACTGAAAACGTTAACATTTCTCCAGGGAAAAGTCAAAGGAAAAGACGCATTAGACGCACAGCAGCACTTGGCTGGAGTGGGGCAGCAGAGGGGGAAATGCGCAGAGAACGACAGGGCTTGCCTGTGGATTGGATACGGGTGGGAAGGACAGGTAGGCATTTGGGGATTCAGGTTCTGGGATACGCCCCTCAAGGGCGCAATGTGCGCTGGAGACATAAATCTGTGAGCCACGGGCATACAGAAAGGATGCAAAGCCATAGGACGTGACGAAATAATACAGGGCATGAGGAGAGAGAGAGCAGGGCCCAGGACGATGCCCACGCACCCTACAGGAAGTTTCAGCTGAGGACGAGAGGCCAATACGGAGACTAAGAAAGGAGGTAAAGGAGAGATGGAAGCAAACATGGAAGTACTACCACAAAAGCCAAGAGAAAAAGTATCCCAAGAAGGGAATGGGAAGTTAACTAAGAAACAGGCCAAGGAGAGTCCATTAGACTTGGAAATATTATAAATTTTTATTTTATTTCACAAACCGATTGCAATCTAACATAGCATAGAGACCAACACCAGACCCTAGGAGAAATCACTACAGTAAAGGCAGGGATTACCACAATTTCTGCAAAGCCCATTTCTCTCTGCAAGTACGTTAAGGGGGAGGATGGCATCCGGGTCTCCTTCACAGCTCTGGCCATGTAAATGCAAGCAATGCCAGTTTCTACCGGAACAGCAGGGGCAGGTATGTGGGTGAACAGACACCACCATATCACACATCCTGTTCGCGGAGCAGCAGGGAGCGGCCCAGCCAGGTTCTGAGTAAGGTTTATTAAAGTGGAATAAGGTCGGGATCCGGAGAGTGGAGAGAAGAAAATCTCAAAGCTGTGCAGATGAGCAAAGTCAATATACAATAAGCCGAATGTGAAAACCAGCTGGGAGCAGAGAAAGAAAGGAGTGAACCAAACGAGGACAGGAGAAGGTAGCGATCAACTTGACGCCTCAATCGGAGAGACCACAGCAGACCAGAGTGGAGACGAGCAACCTCTTAGGCTCATGCCAGCTACTCCGAGCTGCAGAATCTTTGCGTACTTGCTGGGCTGGGCATAGGCCCACGGACAGGAACACCACAGCCAAAGTGCTGCCCCTCTGATGTCCCCTCGCTGGACCCAAGCTCACCATAAGCCTGGCCTTTAGCCCCCTCCTCTTCCTCCGTCCCCGAGGAAGCTGAAATCAAGGAAGGTGAAAAGCCTGCCCAACGGGACATGGGTGTCCCCACCTGACCACCAAGGTCACTCCTGTGTAAGGTGACTGGTGACTGTTCTCACATCACTGTCCACACAGGGGCCTTTGAGCATGAAAACCTTAAGCAAAACTGTGGCCTCAGGATGGCGAACCACACTTCTGTCAGAAACAGGTGGGAAGCCAAGCAGCAGATTTTTCTGAAGCCAACTCTGAGATGCAAAGCCAAGCTCAGCATCATTAAGCCGAGTGAATGGAAAAGATGGCTTCTTGTTCCAAAGTTTTCACATTTGGCAGCACATACTGGCCCCTCTAGAAGGTATTGCCCTGGACTGAGAAAGATTCCCACACAGTAGGACCCAGCTGTTCAGCACGATCCAAGATTACTCACTCAGTGGCCCAGCCACGGCCGCCTCACCTGGGCCTATGAGCAGGCAACCAGCAGCGGGCGTTGTTCCCATCCATAATCACCCCTGGGGGGGGGGCAGGTGGGGAGGGGCAGAGGTGATTCTTGGAGGTTTTTTCCAGCCTGAGGAACCAGCTTAATTCAGATAAGAGTAGTATAAATATTACCATTCAAGTCTTTCATAGTGAACCACCTCTATTGCATTAGGAGTCATTAAACATTCCAGGGCTTCAAAGCTGACTTGGCAGGAAGGTCGACAGGCCCCCCCCGCCCGCCTCGCTCAAAGCAAAGGCAAAACCATGAAGAACAGACAACCTAGGACGGGCTTCAGAGAGCTTGTTTCAATTCGGCTAAACGCTGCAAGGCAGCAGGATGGGATCATCTATGATAAAACGAAGATGGATCGAAGGCATGTGGTTACGAGACACCAGATGGACTTTGCATCAACCCTTCGGAGAGCAGAGCCCGGATCTTGGCAAGGTGACATCGCTAAAGAAGGAAGAGCTGTAGGAATTTGTGAGCGCCGTGTGCCTGGGAGGAACAGACAAAGTGAACCCGAATGCCTGCGTAGGAAAGAGAACGCTAAACCGGGGAGTCAGAGGGGCAGGCCTTGCTGGTGCAATCTGTCAGGACACTAACGAGGGCTTGATGGCTTGGGGAGTTTCCAGACGAAACGAGACACCATGTTCGGGAAAATCAGCCCCAAACGGCCTGCATTTGTCTCTCCAGAACGGCCTTTGAGAAACATCACATACCATGACTTGAAATGTGATCGGCTGTGATTTTAGGAAGCTGCAGCGTGATTGCGAAGCAATTTTTAAATATCTGCTATAAAGGAAATTCATAAAGAATATTTATAAACACCCACATCACGGAAGAGCCAACAGATAACGTTGAATTTGGACAGCCAGTTTACATTTTGTTAATTATACACAGTACTTGTACAAACTCGAAAGCTTCAGTAACCAATATATTTGACAGAGAGGTACCACTTTTTATTCCTGTCATTCAGAAGCAAACATAATATTGGCTACCATTTATCAAGTGCCCTGCTCCTAATGGCCTTGTGGTTAGGCATAATGCCGAACAATTACACATCATGTCATTTTACCTTAAAAGGTTCCTGACACGTGGGCATTAGTAGTTCCATTTTAAATATTACAGGAATTAGAGAATTTCAGGAATATGCTGAAGTTCACGCAGATTATCTAAGTCTCAACCTCGCATTTAACTAGTGCACGACACTACATCTCAACTGCCAAATATTTTAAGCACAATCAAGTAAATTTTTTCAAATCCCAAGTTCTCGTGTTATTTTAACCTAAAGGCTTTCGGTCATCAGAGAACCAGTGTGAAGCTCTAACGTAAAGACGTATGTTCGTGCATGCACAATATTTTTCACACTGAGACAGACTTGGTTTGGGGGGCACATACCATTTGTAGGGATTCTGCTAGGCCCTGAAGGGCTTATAAGGAAAACTAGCCAAAGTCTCTCCTCCAAAAATATTGACAACAATGTGTACCAGGATGCTCTGCTGAAACTCTGTGTGTATCAGTTCAGGCCAACGCACTGAAGGCTAACACCCCGAAATAGGTGCCAAAGTGCCTGCAACCCAAAGGCTAGATTGCTGATGGAAGAAAAAGAATGACACTCCTTTACAACCACCATTTCACCGTCACTGTGGGCAAGAATGGTCCGCGGACGGTAGGATTTAGGTGAAAGGTGATTGGGCATCAGGCTATTCACACTGCTACAGGATGAACTCCCAGATTACCTATAATTATTAAAAGAAAGATAACCACACAATAGAGAGACTGGGTAGGTACCCCCTTAGTAAATAATAGAGCACCCCTAATAAGGAGATGAAGGAACATTGTTTTTCTAGTGTGATATTACAGAAATTATCTATGTAGTGCTTATTTCAAAAAAGTTTATTTTAAGTTTAACATGAGAAAATAAGTCAAGACCACTGGCCTTCACAATGGCAAATGTCTTTAAAATGGGGGAGGGAGAGGAGTTGGGAGGGAGGGCAGTGATCAAAAGTGATCTGACAAAATTCAGTGAATGGTTTATTATTATAGTCTGATTTTTTAAAGCAGAGTGAGAACATTACTGGGCATCAATAGATATGGGTTTAGGCTGCATGTTCTGTGTTAAATTCCTTGAGTGTGAAATTGCTTCATGGCCAAGTAGGGGAGCATCCTTATGGATAGGAGATACATGAAGTATTTAGGATAAAGTGTCATGGAGTCTGTAAATTACTCTCAGGCAGTTCGCTGAGACAAAAATATAGAGTGCTGAGGGAGAAATTATTTAATAAAGATGACATAATCTATATAGAGACAATATAATCTATATAAAATACATCATATCTATATAGAAAGATTATATCAGATATAGTACATTCACCTACTAAATACATTAGCATAATGTTCTGTTTGTAATATGTACTATATAATATATATACGAAACATATTATATCCTAAGTAAAATGTTAAAAGGATATAGCACATACTATGTAGTATACTACATAGATTTTATAGATACTATATAGATTATACAAATATATAACTAATACATAATAAAGGATGCAGACAAGTTAAAATATATCTAAATACACATCTACATGTACAAGATTTTATACAAATCTAAATATATTCTATCTTATAAAATATGAGATATTTTACATATAGTCAGAGAGATTACACAGAGAAATACTAGAGATTATATTTAAGGGATTTATAGAATGCACATAAAAATACGTACAGAGAGAGAGCTTTGTAAGCATAAACAGACACCTGTACCTAATTTAAAGAGCGCTGGCACCGTAAGGCCAGGCTGTTCCCTCCACGGGAAAGAGCGACGCCTGCCCACTCACCTTTAGCCAGGTGAAGGGGCATCAGGAAAAAGGCTGACACGGGCACCCGGAGTCGGTTCCACCCCCACGCCTCCTCTCCAGCGGACAGAAAAGGGAAGCGCGGCTAGAGCGGAACTGCGCATGTGCGGACAGCACCGCTAGCGCCGAGTCCCCACCCTCTGCGTAGATGTCCAAGGTTCTCTGGGACCCACTCCAGCGCCCCCAGAGCGGCCTGAGAGGGACAAAGGGACCTGAGAGGACGGACGGCTGGAATCTCACAGGCTGGGATGGACGATGGTTCTAACGCGAAGGCGAGAGGAACTGAGTCCCGTAAACGAAAAAGGACACGGTCCCTGTCCTCACAAGGCTCAGGAGTCTAAGCGGGGCAGCTGGGCGTTTACCGTGCAATTCCGTAACTAGAGATAACATTGCAGGGGTGAATTTGGGTAATAAAGACAGAATTCATTTTATTATCCATTTCCGTCTCCTAATACTCATCAAAAAGCAACAAAGAATGAAAAGCAGGGAGGAAACCCTTTCTCGGATGTAACACAAACGTTACAATAACCCTAAACTGCTGTGCGTGGAGCCCACTGGTGACAGACAGAGAAACCCGGGGGGTGGTGGGAAACGGGCCTGCCAGCTCCCGGCGCACCCCTCCCCGCGCCGCCCCAGGAGACACAGACCGCGGGCCTCGGGAAGTGGGCACGCCCTTGTGGAGAACAGATTCGACGTTGCTGAACAGCAAGAGAGCAGACGATGAAGGGAAGGAAACAGGTTTCCACCTGCCTTCGACCACCCTGCCTCCTGCTGGAGGGAGACCACAGGCGCGCACGGCAAGGAGGGCGGCAGAGCGCACAGGTTCCAGACCGCCCGCCGCCACCAAATGCCCTTTCGAGACGCTGTGATCTACAAGGCTCCGCTGTGAGCCGCAAGAGGAAATTAACAAGAAATGTATCCCCGCGTCAAAGCTGCAGCAGATTTAGTGACAAGGCGTAGGACACAATAAACCCCAGGAACGACTGCAAACACCCTCCATCTAAATCTTCCTCCCGCCTCTGTCCACTGCTATTTTTCAAAGAATCAGTACCTTCTTTTCAAAGATAAGGCAATAGCCACTTAGGAGTAATTACACATAAATTATTCCTAAAAAGACCTACATATACAATCGTGGGGAAAGTTAAGTTACAAAAGTTAGAGCTATAAATACCCAGGTATCCAGGCAGAAAAAGCAAGTCCTGTGGGAGGGGCACACACACAAAATCAGGCTGGTTTCAGACTTTCCGCAGGGAGCACAAGGCCAGCGCAGCAGAGCCCCCCAAATTCCTAGGGAAGTATCAGTACAGCCTGAGGCCTTCCACCAAGTAAAAAGCCAATCAAGAAACACATTTAAACATCCCAGAACCCGGGAGGACCACGCTTTGGTCCCATATAGAATTGATTGGACAGTCGGGGTTCAGCTGGGAGTCGCTGTGCTTGATGTTTGCGTCAACATGGGCCGTGTTTTAAATCTACGTTCTCAGATTTTATCTGGCTCAGTAAAGCGCTTTTCAACTGTGTTCCTAAACATTGCTTTTATTCTCATGTCTAATTCAGGGACACCGGTTACTGTCTAGACCAGTCCTGGGGTCTCCATTATTGCCTCTATCATGCAGTTGAAGAGCACAAAGGTGCTCTTCCGTTATGTTCTGGGGGAGTTCGCATCCGTCAAACCGGACTGCAGCTTCCCCGTCCTGCGGCTGCGTGCCACCTCCACCGCAGGTCTTAATTCTGCCACGGCCTTTCTTGTTCCTTCGCAATCGCCTCGCCGTCTTTTTTTCTTTGCTTCACTTGTCGCCAAAATCTCTCCTGAAGAAGCAAGACCTTTTGATGTCGTTTCTAGTTCCTCTGTGAATCCTGACACCAGCACACTCTCCATGATGTGTCCTCCACACGCGTGGGATATTTCCCCACAGGCACAAGTTGTTCTTTATCTTTTTCCCATGTACTTATCGGTATATTAGAAAATTTCATCAGTGAATAATTAGATTCACTTGAGCACTAATAGCTTGCTTGCCAAATTATTGCGAGAATAACAAAGCATATATGTAATCCCTCTCCTCACCTTCATCATTGATCTCAGTTCTCCTAATGACGAATGAGCATGTTTATATGTGAGGGCACACGTGTGTTTATGCATGAGGGCACATGTGCTCATGCATGAGTGCAGGTGCTTGTGTCTGAGGAGCTCACAGGCTCAGAGAACAAACTGATGGCTGCCAGAGGGTTTGGGGGGATGGGAGAAAAAGGTGAGGGGATTGACCAGCATAAACAGGTAGTTACAAACAGCTGTGGGATGTAAACTACAGCATAGGGAACATAGTAATGTTGTCATAACTACACATGGTGTCGGGTGTACTAGACTTATCAGAAGATTACTGCATAAGTTACATAGATGTCTAATCTCTGCACACCTCAGACTAACATAATACTGCATATTAGCTGTAACTAAAAAGTGAAAAAAAATAAACTCTAAGATGGACAATTTATTATGACTACACTGAACTCCCTCTTAGGTGCTGTGGCTCCTTTCAAGTCAGAAGCGAATTCATGGGCCCAGATTGCTTTTCATTCCCAGTGTTTCTGAAGCGCTCACCTTTATATTTCCGCTATGCTAAGTAGAATCTTCTCCGTGCCTATTTTTGGATCTCTAAAGCCTCAAAATCATGAAGTATATAAAACTCAAGATTCGCGCTTTAGCGCTGACCTATGGTGGCATGTTTGAGGTGCTTACAGTGGCCACAGTGCTTAAGCTTCATCAGTCTTCCCACTTCCCACCCTGTCCACTTACTGAAATTAATCTGCAAATGGATTTAAGAAGCTTAGAGATGAAGCTGAGGACAGTGACCTGCCACCTGCTACCTTAACAAGCAGAAGGTCCACCATCAAGAGCAGTTTGCCCAGCTTCCTGCCTGATCCGAATCTGGCCCATGAATCTGGAACCTACTATTGAGAAAGACAAAGGATAATCCTGATTTCTGGCAAGTAAGTGGATTGTTCTCTTTATTAGGCAAAGCCTGGGCACTTCTCACTTCTTCTCCATCCGGTTTTATTGCCCTCACGGTTGGGGTGACCGAAGCAATCAGCTGCCTGTCAGTCTTCACCTTTTGGGCCATTGTCACAGTTGATCTTTTCTAAACATTGGTATTTCTTTTCTTCTGGTGGCTCCTAATCGCTGCCTTATCATTGTTGCAGCTAAGCCTGCACCAAGAGCCTCGGATAAGAGCCCTTGCTATCTCTAAGACTTTCTGACATTGTCTGGGCTTTTTCTCAGGTCAAATGATAATCTCCTAACTAGGGCTCCCCCTCCCATCACAGAAACCTCAGAAGTTTCAAAAATGAGTAAGTCAGTCATTAATGCTTAGCTGTAACCCTTTTTTCAAGCCTAGGATTCACTTAAATATTCCCACAGAAAGCAATGATGGATGTAGGTTGTTAGTACTGGGGGTGGCGGTAGCGTGCACATGGGCAGTGCTGTCATTCATGAACACACGTGCCCTCACACATGGACACAGTGTGCACTCACACAGGAGTGAGGCCCTCATGCGTGCACATACATGTGCTCACACATGCACTCATTGGTCATTAGGAGGCCTGAGGAGAATGATGTTGTTGACCAGGAGGATCACACACGTCCTTCGTTGCTCCCTTAACAATCTGGCACGGAAGCTACCAGAGCTCAAATTAATTCAACCATTCACCCAGGAAGTGTGTTAGGTCCCTACCATGAGGTCAGCATGAAATGGAGGCCAAGGAAGGTGATTAGTAATGAACTTTCCAGGGACAGCAAATCCAAGTCTGACTACATTGTACGCGGGGTTTCCACTCCTCCTCGCTCAAATGTGGGGCTAATTTATAACCATACATTATTATTATTATTTTTTTGTAGAACGCTATTTTCACAGAAGTTGTTTTTCCAGCAAATTCAAATAGGAGTATCACCTTACCTAACTCCGACTTAGACAGCTTTTGAGGAAAAGTTCCCATGCAGTTTCTGCCTCTCGGAGACGGTGAGTGAGTAGAACTCAGGCATGGGCAAGGACGGCAGCGGGCAGGCAGGTTTGGGAGCATCCGTGTCAATACCACCCTGTCCATGACAACCTAGAGAGTGCGTACCAAAGTGAAATCAAATCTCGCCAAGTCCATGTGCAGCAAAGCAGCCACACGGTGTCCCCCAACCTGAGCGTAGGAACCAGGAGTCACCGGGCCCCAACAGCAGCAAGAGCCACGTGGGCGCTGCAGCTGTGAGAGAGAACATGCGGAAAGCCAGAGAGCGCAGACGGCCCGAGACCGGAGAACAAGCAGCATTCATCAGAATGCTCCGCGGGCGACACGGAAAACAGCAGCCGGAACCAGCAGAGAAGCTGACAGCCCCGATGTGCAGGGTGGTGGGAGGGAGAACCACTACCGGGTCAGGCTGTGGGGCGTGCTCTGGGCCCCTTCCACTCTGGACGCCAGCCCAGCTGTAGCTTCCTTCTGGGAGCAGGTGCACATGGAGCGGAAACTGGTGGAACTGGAATCCAGATTGGACAAGAGAGGGACAACAGGGAAAAAGGGAGGGTCAGGTGAAAGTGGAGGTGAGAAGGGGAAGCCTCCATATTACGGCAAGTACAAGGTCATGCATGGTTTTAACCCCTTGTGAAAATAACAAAAGACGTGCTTCTGAAGCCACGTGGTGAGGAAGCTATCCTGGCCCATCTCCTTGCAAGAAGAGAAGATCCATGATCACACGTAGGACTCAGGGAGGTGGATGGTGATGAAGCCTCACTCATAATGTATGTTTAAAAAAGACACGGTAAGGTGCAGGTAATGAGTCTATAAGCAAACGAGTGCACGCCATACATGTGCGCCTGACGAGGTGAAAGCAGCAGTCTAACACGTCATAATAAGCTACAGGGACTCAGATAATGGTGAAAGAATGACATGCATCTGATGTGGAGAAGCTCAGCATTTAAGTCGAGAAGAGAGACACTTGAAAAATAGCTGAAACAGACAGGAAAGATTTATAAATAAAAAGAAGACCATTTCAGAGATAAAGAATTAGAAGAAACACAGGAGTGAGTAAACACTAGAGATAATATATGAGGAGAAACAGCATAGAAAAGAAAATTCTAAAAACTAAAAGAAATGAAGATATATAAAAGTTTAAGAGGTCATGAAGATAGAGGAAGTAAAATTAAGAAGCATCATATAGATGTGCTCTCTATCTGTATATAAAGTGCACAGTGAGATACAACACTAAAATTTTTAATTTGATACACCATGAAACAAACAAAAACTTGGAATGACATCAGTCAACAGAGAAAAATAACTAACATGATGAATCTTAAAGACAAAGAAGGCAAAATCCATGGGGTAGCCATGAAGAAGAACAGGTCACTGATAAAAGGGAGAAGATGAGATTGTCATCAATTGGTCCACAGTGACACCTCATGATAGGCAGCAATGTGTTGACTGAAAAATCCGGGAGGAATACGGACCAAGGAGCTCAGACTTGGCACCTATGACTCGGAGGGCGAAAGCCGTATCATGCCTATGAACTCTCCTTCAGGCATTTACTAAGAATGGGATTTCAAGAACCAAAATAACTAGAGTGACGATGACTAGTGAGGAACACTGAACGAATATTCACCTGAAAAGCTAAATGGTGTTTGTAATACAGAAATCATAGTACGTAATGGCTATATATTCTGATGGACAGCTATCAAAAAGTTGAAGAATGGGGAGAGTGTATGAAAAGTAGACAGACATTAATCGTCACCTTGTGACTATTAACTGATAATGCTTTAAAGTAAATGCTGGGGAGCGAGGAACAGGTCATTAGCTGCTTTCAGTAGGGAAGGGAACCCAAAGACACCACCACCCAGAAAGAAAGGAAGTGTGGTTACAAGTACAAAATGATGGTTAGAACAAGAAGAAGCAAGCCTTCCTAAGTAGTTCCCCTTTATTTAAAAAAAAATTGATGGGAGGATAGAAGCAATTTTTTTCGAAGTATTTACCTGTGGGGAGGTAAGGAAGGGGGTCGAGAAGACAGAGACGGAAGCTAGACTTCCCTGAACATATGTTGTTTATAGATTTGACATAGGAGCAAAGAAAATATTGCACATTATTTTAATACTTTAAAAAGTTAAAGCAAAGTAAAGAAAATGAACCCAACTATACGCTGAGTTTATAGCCAAACAGGACAAGTATTTTAAGTGACTTTGAAACACAGCAGTTTTTACTTTGCCCGGTGAGATATAACCGAGCACCAAAGAACAGCAAAAATACGTGTATTAAACTGTATCAATCATGTTGCCGATGGCAGGGTTTGTATTTTACTGAGTCCATGGTGTGTGTGCTGGGGGCAAAGCAAATAAACGATTACGTTGATGTATTGATGTCTTTGAGAACTGAGATATTCAGCATGAGACAAATAAGATATGTACGTAAGATCAAAGCAGTTAAATAAAAACCCCATAGTCTTAAAAGTGAGTAGATTACATCAGTAAGAACTCATGATGTCAATTACTAAGACAAAAAACCAAAGCTCTGTTCGCTGAAGAGACCTGGCTACAACGGCCAACCCAACAGCAATAAATAGACTTTCTCAGTGAGCGACGAACCCCTAGCCTTCACAGCGTTTCTTCTAATACCATTTCCTAAAATTCTGGGGACATGGCTGATTCCGGCCTGGGACATCAAGTATGTGAAATTAACCTGGGACTTCTTGTCATGTCAGAAAAATCAGGAAGCTGCTGACGAGCATTGCGAAGGGTCCAAAAAATGCACAAACCCACTGAAGGAGGCTGCCCTGGCCGAAGGTGGAAAAATTGAACAAACACCTGCAGTGGAGTAACATCTACAATATACAAAAGTATGGTAGAAATAATAAAAAAAATGTCACTAGTTATATCTAGAGGATGCTGGGAACAGAGTTGTTATTTTGAAAACCAGTAAATAAAGGGAAAGAATCAATAACACTGAATCTGTATACAAACTGTACCTCATGATGGCTAAGTAGCCGATAAGAGGTATTTCTTTATAGAAGTATCCCAGCTGATGAAGTGGGAGTGAAAAAATTTTAATATTTTAAAACCATAAATAATGCATCTAGGTAATAATCATTAATGGCTGTTGTTAACATTAAAAAAAAAAAAAAAAAAACAGTTACCTGGATATTACCTGCTTCCTGATGGATGGAAGTACAAAATAGTTTCTGACGCATTCTGTCAGAAACTTAGTTAAATCTGACCAATTCTCAAGATCTTACTGCCAATTTACAGGAAATAGTGGGGGAAGTGGAACTTGTTAATTGGTTGTCACATTGCATTGCAATTGACAAAATCCAGACTGTGGGAAACTATACAGAGTAAATGGCCTGGTTTCTTTACGAAGCAACTGTAAGAAAAAATTAGAGATGGAGAGGAAACCCATATTGCAAAAGGGACTTCAGAGCTACACAACCAGTAGTAACATCTGATTTATATATTGATTTGAAACAACGTAATTGGACATACTTAGAGAACTCGGACACTTACTTGGCATCTGATGCTATTGGGCAATGATTTTTAAGTATAATAATAGGTCTGTGGTTCTGAGTTTTAAAGAGTCAGTAGAAAGGTACATATAAAATATTTACAGGTGAAATTAAATAACACTGAAGTAATCTGGGTAGGATAGAGGTAAGTAGGTAAGGCTGGACGTGAATTGGAAGTTACTGAAATTTAGTGATGGATACATAGAAGTTTTATCATCTTATCCTTTATACTTTCCTATGTATTTGAATTTTTCATGTTAAGTTTATTTTTAAGTACAGAGAAGAAGGGATAAAAATAACCCTCTAGTGGTAAGGGGTAGGAATCCTTGCTTGGTAAAATAACATGAGTATTTTGTTTTTCAACTTATATTATTTGAGTAAAAATATTCTGAATCTTTAAAAAGTTTAAAAACAACAGTCTTAGGTTTACCTACAGAAAATAAGAAATGGAGAGTCCTAAGTCTATAACTGGCCATTAATCTATTTTGTTTTATTTGGGAATTTTTTTTCCTGGTAATTTCAAACAAAACACTCTCTTTAATGCATAAACAGAAAAATGTAAACTAGAAAGCTCATGGTTTATATTTTTAACAAACACCTTTTACCCAAGGAAATAAATTTCTGGAGCATGTCTATTTTCTCTCTAAAAGCATGTAGCGTCTCCTAGAACACACTTCATTAGTATGGAAACGGATGTTTTTATGTGTAATTTACTTCTCCCCCTCCACTGTATTACCTCATGGTTCTTTTTCTTTTAAAAAGCATAACCACATTAAAGAACAAGTTTTCAAACAATATAAGATCTCAACCTCTGTATCGGAATTAAAATGCATCAGTTGTATGGTAACAGATTAAATTAATGTAAAAGCAAGAAAATAATTGTAAACCCAGAAGGCCCCATAGTTTATGCATTCCAGGGAGATTGAACCCACAACTACAGAAAATGGAATAAGCCCTCGTTTGTGAGTTTATTACCGCGCTATTACCAGAGTCATTAGCTGAGCTCAGCATGGTGATGCCTCACAATGGGACCAAAGCAGCGCTCTCAGAGCTTGATGGCAACCCCAGTATCATTACCATCTCTGGGAACTATTATCACTAATACAAACAAGACCAAGAAGAATACACACGCGGTAGCAAAGGCAGTAGGTGACAGGCGACTACCTAACTCGACTACAACATTTTCATGAGAGAACGTGGCTCGAAACCCAAGAGCGAGCTCCAAACAGAGCCACGGGTTTGGCCGTATCACGCATATAAGCACATGTGGGGGGGGGGCGATCGGTCACAAAGATGCACCACTTATCTGGGTAACACCCAGCCTCCTCACTCACCCCAGCAGCTCTGCGTCTCAGGAAATCCAAGTCACATCATCCCGTCCAGTTTCTGTTGTCATGGGAGCCTTTGGAGGGCCTGAGATGCTGACCTGAATTCTGACCTGAATTCCGACTCCGTAACTGTTCTACGCAGACATGGGCCATCTCACGGGGGAATGGAACAACTACGAACCACTTCGGTCTCGGCCCGAGACTGACCGTTCAGAGAGCATATATGCGCAGTGCCAGGCACCACGCTGACCACGCTCCAGGAATGGGGACTCTTCTGCCAGCCCTCTTCCCGATTGACCTTGGCTGAAGACAGCCACCTCACGCAAGGCTGTGCCCTACTCCTGGGACAACCGCCTTCCCATGACGGATCAACATGGGGACAGAAGAGCCTGCCGACACTGCCCCAGCTGGGGACAACTCTGAAGAGATCCCTCAGGCCATGGCTTCTTCCCAAAACATTGGGAAGCTTTCAAAGAGGTTTAATGACTTGATACAGAATAGCAAAATTGCAAGATACCATTGGCTGGTGCAATTGTGTCGGAAGAAAGATTGGAGGTATTTCTTCTGTTTTGCATTTCCCCACTCAGGTCACCATGATTGACCAGAGTAGCCAGCGGGCACTTACGGACAATGAAGACTTTCTGCGAGTCAGAAACTGTGCGGAGTGTTTTATATATCGTAGCTTAGAGTGTGCTGGACTCTGAGCTTCTTGAAAGCAAAGATGTGTCCAATATGTTTACCTCTATGTCCCCCAGCCTAGCACAAGACCTGGAATTAAGCGCTCGGAACCATACTTTGAGTGAATGATGGAACCACACGGAATCTTTTGAGAGATAAGTGCCATCATCATCCTCACGTTGGAGAGGACAGCCCTGAGACTTGGGGAAAGGTCGCAGAGCCAGGTAAATGCAAAATTCAAACAGTAATGCAAACCCACACTCACCCCTTGGCCTTGCGGATGGGTTTGCCTGCCCCGTGTCAGGGGTTAGATGCCACGGTGCTTTTCCTGTGGGCAGAGCAGACAAAGCTGAGCATACAAGTCAGGTTCTCCTGACACGGCTGATTGTCAGATCAGGCAGTGACTGGTCCCTGGTGTAAACCCCACCAACAGGGAGAGGAGGAAGGGTGACCAGGGACACCCTTCCTCCTCTCCTTTGGGAAATGCTTTCCACTGTCAAGTACGTACTCACTCACCTCTGTGCAGGGACTGATCTAAACCAGGAACAAACGCGGAAAGCAGCCCGGCCGAAGGAAATTAAAGGAAGAAGGTGATGAAGTTTCACACCTTCCGATGTACACTTTGCTTAATTCAAAAAGCATCTGGCTTTTATTTCATGAGAGACCAAGGACTGACTCCCTGTTCAAAACAATGCAGAGATTGAGGCCCACAAAATTCCTGTGGAAGAGAAGATGAAGAAGCTTCAGAGACATTTAATGCAGCTAAAACAAGAATGGGCCAGATTTTTTAGCAGTTCCTGGAAGAATTCGGAGGAGCTATAGTTAAAATTATCTATTTTGTTGCAAGAATAGTAGAAGGCTCTCTTGGTGCCAGAGCAATTATCTAGTTAATTGCTCTAGGACAAGTATAACCCAGTTTCAGATACATAATGCACATTTTGCCAAATGTGACTTGACTTAAGCCAGCAGCCGGCATCAGTTTCAGCTGCGGAAGTTACCAGTGCAGCTCAGGGACACTCACCGGAGCCTTGGGCAGACCCAAGACTGCAGGGAAGGCAGGCAAAAGAGGAAAAGCAATGGATATCAGCCACCAGGCCCAAGGAGCCCAGCAAAGGACAATGAAGAAAGCAGACTTGGACACAGGGGGAGAGAGATAAAGGGAAATGAATAGAAGAAAGGGAAAACAGAAGTGTGGAGGAGAACAATGGCCTTCCCATTGGCATTCAAGGACTACAATACGTTTGGGCACCATAGATGTTACCGCTCTTTTTTTTTTTTTTAGAATTAAATGAAATAAAGCATATAATGAACGAGGCGAAGAGCCAGGCGCATAGGAACAAAGACAGGTACTTTCCTTCCCCAAGTGGGGTGTTTGTGTGTGCTTGGTAAGTATACAATGTGGTTAATTAGGATAACAATAACGATAACAGCTCTTTAACTATGAGGAGAGCCTTGGCTAGTCAAAGTTCCCAAGAAAAGCCTTGTCCTGGTAGGTATTTGAAATCTTCCACCTGCTACCCTAAACCAGAACCCGTGCTGGCACTTTAGGAATGGGAATCAGTTTTCAGTCCTTAGCAAACAAAGCTGGAAGTCAAGGTTGTGCGCACCACACACGTCTCTCAATGTATGGAAGAACTGTACATCCCTTACTCTAAACTCTTCTTTATACTGTAGCCATTGTCTGCTTATCAGTGGCAACAGAACACACAAGTGGAAAAATGCATTCTCAGCCCTCATCAGAATCTGAACACATCCGGGATCTCACTGTAATCAAAGGCTTCAGCCTTTTCCCCTGAAGCCTTTTCCTCCTACTCCTAACGAAGGTGTTAGATGGGCTTCTTTCAGTCCCTGTGTTTACTCTCCCCCTAGCCAGGAAACGTTGGCGAGGGTGGGAGTGGCCGGACAGTGAGCAGCAGGTGGGAAGGATCATAATCAGAAAACCCTCCCAACCTCATCCACCACCTACCCAGCGTTTTAAATAAGTGAGAATAAAACCACGGCATCACCGATAAACACACTCGGGTCTTAGCTTGGCTTGCACCTCCCCTGGCTCCAGGGTTCGTCAAACTTGTGGCCTTTAGGAGAGAATTGACCAACCCAGCCCTTCCCTTGTGCAAACAAAGGGACTGTGAAGGGACACTCTGCCACACCCCAGGGGGCCCCTGGCCGCTGTCCTGGCACTAGTGAGGGTCTCCCGCTGCAGAGGGGAGGGTTTCCCAGGCATCACACCGCAGCGGTCCCAGAGGTCTGAAGTCCCATCACTTGTGATGGCTCTTTTTAAAGAATATAAACATCTGAACTAGTTCATGGAACATAAATGACAGTGCACGCTGGGTCCCCAGCTGCCCTTTTCCTTTCCAATCCGTGCTGATGGCATTTGCGGTGTGGAAGAGAAGAAGCTGCCCCGGGAGACAGGGTGGAGGCTGGGTGGAGGCTGGCCTCTGAACGATTAGGCTCAGGTGCAAATGTTGGCTGGGATAGAGGGGTGTTTGCTTTCCACACAGAGAAACAGAGACAGATAAGGAAAGCCATTTGCATGCGGGACACCAATGATCTGCTTCTTACTGTCAGCTTTCTTTTTCCAGGTGCAAGTTTCATACCAAGTGCAGGCAAATTTCAAATAAACAAAGCCAGGAAGAGAAACGTTCGTTGGCTGTTGGCTGAGGACACTGCTTACCAAAAAAAGAGAGTCATTTTACGGGCGGCTGCACCTCACACTTCAACTTAATTCACTTTCCACCAGCAACGAGAGTGAGAAGAATTTGCTTCCATGCGGGGAGATCAGAGATGAGAAGTCACACTGTGCTTTGGGATGGAAAGTGACCTGCAGAGGCGGCAAGAGTGGCAGGTGCTGCTCATCACACAAAACACAAAGGACAAGGGCCAGGAGATGGAATGGAAGCTGAACAGGGTTTTTGTGAGCCCGGCTCCGAGCACAGTGACTCGGCCGGCTGTGAGAACGCACCCCAAAACCAGCCCTCGGCATGGAGCAAGTGACAGCCCGTGGTCTCTGGACACTGAGAAATAAGCCTCTCCCAGACAGAATCCGGGGAGATGTCTGCCGAGGGTGGGGACGTTTGGACCAGAAGATAAAAACCCCAAGCCCACCTTCCCCAGGCCCATGCCCGCACACTCTGCTGACTCGGGCGGGGGGCAGGCTGGGAGGGCGCCTAAAATACTGTGTAACTGAGAAAAGTATCTCCATGCAATGAGTATGTACTTACCACTTATCGTTTTCCAAAATTCTGCTACGATCAGGCAGCATGCCACTGCCTGAGTGACATGACATTGCTCTCTCTCCAAAACAACTATTTGAAGTAGGAACTATTGTTTTCCTAATTTTTTTTAAATGAGGAAACTGAGGCCTAGAAATAAAAAGAGCGTACTGGAATTGAGGTAGATGTGCATGCATATCTACATGATGCCCCAGATAATCTGTAAACTGTACTCATAATGCACATAAATACACTGAATACCCATCATAGAAACAAGCAGCAGGAAAACAGAAAGGCCATGGGGGCACGTCATATTTCCATCTCTGCGAACGCACAGGTTCCATCTAATTTTTACTCATGCAGGCTGACGTCACACAGAGACCGTGGCATCCAGGGAACTGACATGCAACCCTTCCTTCTTTAAGCAGGACGAAGACGGAAAGCCATCTGCTCACGACGCTAATGAGTGGTACCAATTATTAAGAGATTATTTTTGGCTTTTACAACAAGCATGACAACCTTGGGAACAGATGCTTTTCCCACCTGGCGTATGAATCGTGTAGTAAGACTCTAGAACGAGCCGTGCTGAAGAAGACCTGGAACGTTTCAGACAAGGCCAGACGCCCGCAGGAGCTCCCCTCGGGGTCTCAGCAGGAACTACTCCATTCGGGAAGCAAACCACAGTGAAATGGGAGCACCAGGCCCAGACCGGAAGGGCGAGCGGGCAGCCCTTCCCCTGCAGCCCAAGGACCGGACCCCTGAGGCTGCCTGGCACTGAGACTGCCTCCTCGCTCCGGGTTCCCAGAATCTTCCGCCAGCTCCTCCGAAGCGTGCGTCTTACGTCTGCTATCACCTAGGCACCACAACACCGTACAAAGGTCCTGGCACTGCCATAGGGCGTTTACTTGGTGAGTGGATGGACAAAACAGATGCGCCATCAAACGATTCTTGAAAAGGAAAACTAAAGTCTGGGGCGGGGGTGCGGGTGGGGGTGGGGGTGGGGGTATTCCTCAAGGAATACACTGCCCCCTGTCGGAGAGAGCAGGCATGTCTCCACGGGAGGGGACGGACACATCCTGATGCCCTGGGGACAGCGAGCACGGGAGGCAGAAAGGGCAGCCTACACGCTCCAGAGAAGGGGCGCACCTACCCAGCCCCGGTCCCAAGAGTGGTGCATGCAAACGTGTGCGCACACAGTGGGGCACCAGGTGGGACTGCAGAGGCGGGTAAAGTCTCTGAGCGACGCCGGACACTCTTTCGGGGTCCAGGACACAGGCCGTACTGAGCAGTAGGTGAGTTAAGTAAGGCTCCCATACCATCAAGTTCTCGATAGTGATAAACTGTCCCAAAGAGTCCAAGCAAGGAACCAAGTGAAAATGAGACAGTATTTACCGGAGACCCTCTTCTTTAACAATGGAATAGTAAAATGTGAAGCAAACTGGAGGCTTGTGTCAGAGGTTCTGTACTTAATGGAGCCTTTTTTTTTTTTTTAAACTAATTCCCTTTTAAAAACAGAATGGAGCACGTAAGCAGAGACTGGTATCATTGACCTGTTTCACAACTTGCTACACGGTAATCACTGCTCTCGCAACTGCTATGCAGTCACCTTCTGCGTGAGGGCCTGTAAGTTAGATTCTGCTCTGCATCATCCTCAGTGAAACCCACCGGGGAAGGCAAAACCATGAGGCGTGGGCGTGGGCCCCGGCGTCCGAGACCCAAGCAACCCGTCCCATCGATGGCACTCACCGTTTACACTTCATTTCTCTCCATCTCGGGCATTTCCAAAGGACCATGTGGGGGAATTAACGAGTACAAGTGCGTTCTAATGCACCTAGAAGGTCGCTCCGCACGTGGTAAACAGGAGACACTTGCAGAAAAGCACCTCAGAACGCGAGGCGGGGCGCCACGGGTGCAGGCCGCTTCTGCTGTCCTCAGTGCGCAGGCGCAGATTGTCCTTCGGTCTGGACTGCGGTACAAGGAGGTTTAATAGGAAGACGGAGACAGTGTCTCCCTCCGGAGCTGAGGGCGGGTTTGCCTACTATCCAGTATAATAGGCAAAAGAGAAAGCCTCCCCTTGGGACAGAGTTCCAGCAGGTTTTCTGGAGTCCGGTATAAAAAAAGATTTGGGTTCCCCAAGCTCAGGGTTCCTCTGTCACGTGACCCATCAAGGTGGGCGGGCACCCTCGGGCGGAGGAGCGGCAGGAGGAAACCCCGGGACTGGCGACTGCTGTTGCTGCGAGCTTGTTACCATAAGGCCTTTCCCGAGACCTCGCCCTTTGTGTCCGCCCGGGAATCTGCTGTCCTGCCAGCTTCCATGCACCTGATGGGCTGACTTGTGAGCTGGCGAGTTGGATCAACTCTCGAAACGTCACAGTGCTTCACACGGAGCACTCGAAAGCCCAGTCTACCTGAAACCATTTCCCCCAAAGGTTTGCCGCGTGGGCACTAATTGCCACCGCTACGGCCAATATTTTGATTAAAGAAAGCTCCTGTAAATTTGAAAATATATTATCTGTGAGAGCTACCACAGTGAGTCATTAATGCCTAATTGCTAATTGGCTTATTGTTTAGTTTGTGAAACACTTGGCAAATGCCAGCACTAATAGGAGTTAGGAGGTTCAGCTTGGATAGGAGTCCTCGTGCTGATAGGCCCGTTTTGCTGGAGAGACTTCATCTTTGAAAGCGGCACTTCTTGGTGGTGGAAAGCAGAAGGGACATGGAGTAAAGGTCGCCCTTAGAAGTCAAACATACACTCCCTTTCAACTTTTAAATATAGAATCACACAAAAACGCTCGTGTTGTCAGTACCCTCGTTCACTGGTGGTCACTCTGCGTTGGTTCAATTAATCCGCACCTCCCTTCCTCCCCACTAGCGTGCGCGAGCTCCAGGAGCAGGAAGCACAGCGCATCGGTCTCTGCGTCCTCCCTACCCAGCCCCTGCCCCGTGCTCCAGCTCCTTCGGGTGGGTGGGGTGGGTGGGTCGGAGGCCTGTCACACACCCTCGCCTCTGCTCAGCAAATTCTCGGTGCACCGCTTCCTGTTCTGTTAAAAGAAGAAACACAACACTATAAATTCACACCATTCTGTCAAACAGCTCGAGGAAACCAGAACCTCCTAAGAAGTATGAAAAAACGAGCCAATCCTTCCAGGCTACAGGCACCATTTAAAGAGCCTGAGTGTAATATTCGGGATGCTGAATTCTTTCGTACGACAAGGATGTTGTTAGTGGCTATTCTGCTCCTGCAAACAACCCGGCATTGATAACTTTCTAAACTAGTGCCTGTGAAGAAAACAGGGGTTCCCGTCTATCTTTGCTTTATTTGGATAGTAGTTATTTGGTTCCGCCCTCCCCGCCCCCCTTGGCCTAACCATGTGGTAAATTGTGAAGAATTAAAAAAAAGAAAAATCTGTGCTCATTCTCTTATTACAGAAGAAGGGACAAGTCACAGACAGAAGTCCACACTTGGATTGAAATTTGAAAACTGCTTCGGAGCTGGCTAAGAGGAGGGAGGAACGAGACAGCCAAAGAAGAACAGGGACCAGGGCCGGGAGGGCAGGTCAGCATGCAGGGAGCAGCAGGAGAAGGGACTGGACCTATGGGCAGGGACCCCCCGGTGATGAGCCAGCTGCACCAAGGCTGCTGGCATCTCTGTGGGTGACAGGAGTCCAGTGAGTGTTTCTGAAAAGTCCCCGTGGTGTGCCTGAACAGTCTCCATGGAATAAACCAGAGTGAGCCAGTCCACCGAGGCGGCCAATGTGATTATATGATATTAATTTAGTCCGCACTAATTATGGAAACCCCTGGAGACTCCCTCCGAGGAGGAGGGAGGAACTTGGGGTAAGAATGGGGTCTTCTCATCGGCTCTGATTTTAGGCAAAACTGAAGACACAGCTCCCAGCAAGGCTTTGCGTAAGTGTTATATAACTTGATGCCTCTATTTCTGTTCTTCAGCAGAGAGCTGCATAAATGTGGAGGGAGAGCCAGAGAGACAGGAGAGAAGGGGAAGAGGCATAATGGGAGAGAAGACAGGGAACAAAAGGTACTGTGGACAAGCACGGGATGCAAAGAGGAAAAAAATGGAAATGGAGGAAGATGAGAGAAGGCATTCCTTTCTAAATGGCTAAAAAGCAACCTATTTCTTTCCTCCAAGGTATAGGTGAAAATAGAGACTTAATACCTGTCATGAGTTTGACAGGCTTGAGTTCACGAGCCTGTGTCTTCCCAACATTGACACTAGGGATGCGCTTTCTTTTTACCGGGTGGAAAGTAAACTCGGGCCTGGCAGTGACCATGGTCTCTCCCACGGGTTCGTTCTGGCCCTCCGGTCAGGACACAGCCGTCTGCTTAACTTCCAGGGAAAAGGCTCTCAGAGAAAAGTGTTCATTGTGGAAAAACTGTTTCTATCTTCTCAGAAAGCATCCAAGTTACAAGTGAGATGGAGACTTTAAAGGAGAAGCGTAATGCGTGTTGCGTTAGGTAGTAACAGGGTGATGTGGACACGGGAGGGTTCGGCGCTAATAGCGTCACTTAACCTAAAAGATGCGTTCCTTCCCCACTTTAACCTTGGTACCAACGGTCCGCTTTGGCTGGCAGTTACCTGTTATGTCCCACACCAGGTTTATTGAAGACCCAGAAAACTATTATGACCCCTCAAAGACATAAGGCAATTTTCTTCTCGCTAGGATATTTTGAACAAATTGCTCTCAGTTTTAACATGAATAAGGCTATGAATTTTTGTTTCCCAGACCTGAAATGATGGAATTCAGCGATAGTTTCAATTACAATGATCACATCACATCAATAAATTGTGATTTCAAAAAATCCAACAGAAGGGGAAAGCCTTCTGCCTTTGTGTGATGCTACTTTGTCCCTTTTGGGCCCAAGCCCAGGGAACACTTTGAAGTGTAATTATTTTGCAGGGCACTTGAACTAGTTCTACTGTTTGAAAAGACAGGGTTGTAGCAGCTCATTGTTGTTAGCATTACAAAGCGTTGCTGCAGCTTGCAATATAATTAAAGGCTGTTACAGCTAAGAATTTTATGATTAGTCCTGTTATGGCTCATTGAGCTTAAGTTTTGAAATTTTGTACTGAGTCCAAGACTAAAATGTTTCTTAGTCACAGGATGCATTTGAAAGATTGATTTGGGCATTGTTCACAGCCCCCTTGTTTTCCTGGTCCTTGGGGCACCCCCCCCCCCACCGCATCCTTCTAGGCCACGGTTGCTGTGAGGTTAAAGGCTCAAGCCCAGTGAGAGGAAATTAGCTTCTTTGTTCTGCAAAGATGGTCTCTAAGCGGCCCCAGGTGATGCCCCAGCATCTTAATGCAGTCGTCTTTGGACTCTGCTCTGCTGCCAAAGCCACTACCACAAGTAGAGAGACACACTACAGGTCTAGTTCTAGAAGGTACGAGAAGGCTTCTGATGGAAAGCGAGGTACCCAAGCTTTCCTCCTCTCTTGATTGCATGCACAGAGAATGCATAGCTATGTGAACTTCGACAATAATGTTTATGTGATGCAACCCTGTTGAATGTTTGCAGATATAAAATGAGGCCTCTAACAGCAGTAAGGAGATTTCTGCCACCAAACAATTTTTTTTTAATTAGCAGAAGAAGCAACGTCCTTCCTGTTGTTCCTCCGCCCATCTCCCCGCCACCTCTCTTACGACACCTACTTAGGGGGCGCTGGGACTAGGAGAAGAGAGCAAAGCAAACCTAATCGAGTGCAAGGCACTGTGACAAATACAGGGAGGAGATTAGATGGGAAGGAAAGCGGAGCATGTGATGTGGTTAGGGGCTCTAAGAAGGTCCCGGAAAACCAGAATTCTGGGATGGGGTTGCTGGTGGTGGGGTGGGGAAAACAATGAAACTGTCACAGACTTAAAATATAAGGGAAAAATGATCAAAACATAAGCCAAAGAGAGAATAGCACCATACCACCCCCCGCTGGCCCCTGGGTACTAAACAGGCAGGTGTCCACCCCCTAAGTCCCCACCCAAGAAATAAGGGAGATTGAAAAATATGCTACAACATATGCTACAACATGGATGAAATTTATGCTCAATGAAAAAAGCCAATGACAAGACAAATACTGTATGATTCCATTCACATGAGGAACTAGACAAGTCAAAATCACAGAGACAGAGAGCGGACAGGTGGGGGCAGGGGCGGGGGTGGGGGCTGAGGACGTCACTGCTCACTAGGTGTGGCACTTCAGTTTCACGGGGGACGAGTCCTGGGCGGGCATGGCCCGTGGAGACAGCGGCACAACCACGCAAAGGTGTTTCATACCACGGAGCTGTATGGTGTAATTTCACGTTATGTGTATTTTACTGTAACTTTTTAAAAAGGTAATATAAAAACATTAAAACCAGCGAAAGAAACAACAAAAATTCAGCAGTGAAACAAAAACAGTGTAGACCAATAAAGGCAAAGGGGGCGGCATTAGCCTGACGGGAATTAGCCTCATTAGTGTCTGAGAGGCTGGAATGGGACTCAGAGGTGGTAACTGGCAATAGCCCGAAGCATCAACCAAATTGTGAGGCCAGACCTGGACCCCAGAGTGCTTGAGAGCTGGAGCATGGCAAAGACACAATAATGCAAAAATTGGGGGGTGGGGAGCAAAGCGGGTACAATGCTCGTTAAGAAGGCACATTTCTCAGCTCTTTGTGAAGATCGCCCAGTGGGAATTTTGAGTGATAATTCCTTTACCACAGTGCCATGCCGGCCATAACAAATCTCCATGTCCAGTGAGCTCTAGGAAGAAAACATTTGCCTTTCAGACCTTGCTAGATGAGCAGACGGATTGCATCCTCAGGGTTCAGCTCCAGGAGCCCCCGCATTCCCCTCCAGGCCTTCCCCACCCTGTGTGGCTGCCCCGTGGCTGCCCAGATGGGTCTCTGAGCAAGGGAGCAGGAAGAGTCTAACAGTGGGGTGGGGTAGGAGCTGTAAGCCAGACTCTGTGGGCCAGGCTGGGAGGCGGGACCTCCCGCCCTGAGGCAGCTGGTGTTTCTCATCACTGCAGTCCCACTGCCCATGTGAGCCCTGGAGACCCCTGCTCCGGGTTCCTCGGGGGGCAGTGCCTTGGGCCTGATTCCACAAGTTGTGCTATTCTGTTGGCAAAGCTGTGCTCACACCTACAGGCCTGTGAGATGTTGGCTTGTACCCAGCAAAGAAGAGCATCCCCGATGTCATACTTTTCTATTTTTGCAAGGTTGATGAAGTTTACAATTGCTGCTGTAGGTCAATATTAGCCTGAGTTTGTATATGCTTTCTGTGAGGGAGGATTGAGGGTGGGAGGCAGAGAGGTGGAGAGAGGAAAGCGTTAAGAAGCGGGGGCGGAGGGGTGGTTAGGGACCGCCCCGAGCACTCACTGCGGCCAAGCACAGTCTGGAGTGCCCTTGTTCACCAGGGAAGGGGGAGCGGCTGGCTCCGCTCCCGGCTGGCTCCGCTCCCGGCTGGCTCCTGAGCGAGAATGAGGCTCACGTGATGAGAGGTCTGAGCAGCTTGATGGGATTAGACCCCTGTTCCTCCGTCCTGCCTGCAATTCCCACTAATCGAATTCCTCGTCGAGAACCGAGACTCCCACCGGCTGACGGTGAGAACATAAATACAGGCACACGTCCTTTTCGTGCACGTGGCTTTATTGCGCTTCGCAGATGCCGTTTTCACAAACTGAAGACAAGGTCCCCCACCAGCAAAACTTACGGCCTCCTTTATTGGGAGACTCGCCTTATTGCGATGGTCCAGAACCAAATCTGCAGCATCTCCCAGGTGTGTCTGCACTATAGAAAGTTCTTTCTTTTGGCTTAAGACAAACGGCTAAGTAGTGTGGAGTATGTCATAGTTTCATTTCAAATGTGATTTTTTGATAAAGAGAAGAAGAGTCACTTTGAGAGGCTAATGCACCACGCCAGGCTCTTTTCCAGGACAGTCTCTATGAACCGTGAAAAGGGAACATGGGCCAGGGATGTCTGCTGAAAATGTCTCAGTAACAGAATAGAAAAAGTTCTATTGTCTTCCCTCGCGCACACAGGCAGGACCACCCGCCAGTTACAAGGTTCGCTGCAGACGTAGAAGGTCCAGGGCCCTGCTCTGCACACAAGGACACGCTGACCTGAGGCCCCGGTGGCTGGTTCCACAGTCACGAGCCAGCGGGGAGCTAGGGTTCCCCAAAGGAGTCTTCTGGAACATCTTGTTGACTAGATCTGAGATGTTTAAATTTTACATAATGTCAGGATGATGGTGTTATCTTTGTCAAGACCAGTTACCTTAGAAATCTTACATATGTGTTCAAACATTCAATGTAAAAAAAAAAAAAAAAAAAAAACAAGAAATAAACAGACTCCTTAAACATTCTAGAAGCTCTGTCTGCAACATCGGATGCTGAGCTCTTGGACAGGGTAGGATCGTGTAGGGTAGAATATAAGAAAAAGACGAAGATGCTATAAACATTCAGACCCAAAGGATGGGGCAATTTTCATCTTTGTAGGTATGGAAACTCATAAAGAAGTTTATTCAGGTCTTCAATAGAGTCATGCACACAATGGATTCACTCAATATAAATAAACGGTAAAAAAAAAAAAGAAGAAGAATTTTGTGCATGTTGTCTGTATTTGGAAAATTCGATAACTCTATCTCAGGATTAAAAGTCAAACAAAAAACCACCTAAACAAAGAAACCAGAGGCAGCCAAAGGCAGCTTGGTCAAATCCCAGGGGACGGGACTTGGTGTTTATATCTGGGGGTGCAGGTGGCTAAGGACACATGGTATTTTTCGAGCTGCAATCACGCTACATAGCCTGAAGTCTTCGCTGAGTTTAGTCTCATGTTCTTGTCGAAATGCTGGGCTTTTAGAACACACCCAGCATTGCTCCATGGCTTTGCCAGCACCAGGTGGGCTGAGGGCTCTGCCCAAAGTCTTGGTTTTGTGGCCGTAACTCAACCTTTCCTGAAATCCCGCTGAATGGCAGGCAGTGAAGCTCATGGTCCCCTGTCACTGGAAGGCTAAAGGTCATTTCCAAAAGCCATTTGTCATTTGAATATTTACAAATCTTCACCCGTTCTTTTTTTTTTAAACTCAACTTCCATATGTTTTTCTACATACAGAAATTGACTGCAGACTTTAAACTGTCTGAAAATCAAAGGATTGAAGGTCTCAGTCTCCTTTAAAATTCTGGTAAGACAACAGAACCCGTTAAAATTTAGTGGCGGCTACATTTATAGTCAGACGTGCTCTCCTTGTTCCCGAATCAGCCCTCATGCAAGTGCAGACACATTGTTCTCTGCGGGAGTTTGTCAGCGGCAGCTCAGCCCAGCAGGAATCCATCTTCCCTCTGGCGCCCTGGTAAACTGCTCACCCTCATGTTTTACGGCGCAGGCAGGACCAGCCTCTTGCCTTTTGGCTGTCGGACCTGGGCTCCATCCTGCCTGGTAGGTGCCCTCCATCTCCCTCCCTTTCTTGTCAACTTGTGACCCCCAGGTAGTTTCAGGCAGAGGCAGACAGACAGTGGATGACTGGAACGTGGTGGGGGGGGGGGCGGGGAGAGGCCAGGGTGTTCCCCCCACCCCCGCGCCCATCACCCTCGGGGTACAGTGCTGGTCCCACAACAGAGCTGCAGCTGCATCTTCTCCCTGCTACCCTTAGCCACACCACCACCCCTGGTCCGGAATTTAAGGCTTTCCCGACAGCCCTGTCCCTGGGGGCAGCTCTAACCCAGTCGCCCAGGGCTGGGCTTTGTCCTCACTTCCCTCCTCGCCCTTCAGACCGGTGAGGGGCGCACCCTGTCCTGAAAAGTCTGCTGCCTCGCAACTTCACGTTTGGCTTCCCAGCTCTTCCAACCCGTGTGCGAACAGTGTCCATCATTAAACTCCCCCCGTCAGAATGCCTGGCGTGGTTTGTGTTGGCAGGTGGTGCCCTGGCTCCCATTGGGGACCGTGAGCTCCTGGAGACATTGGATGATGTCTTTCATCTGATATTCTGCCTCCAGTCTGAACTCTCTCTGGCCTATCTTGACAGTGTCACCTGGAACATCTTTCTAAACTGCAAATACGGTCAGTTCATCATTTCTTAAAAGGAGTCTTTAAGGGCTTCTCATGCCCATGCCTTTAAAAGAAAATTCCTTTTCCTTTGTTTCTCAACCTGTATTTCAATGAATTAGGAGCTGACAGAATAACTTAATAAAAGGAAAAATATAGATATAAATGTGTGTTTCGCCACAGGAAAAGTAAATAAATGGATGGCCCCGGGAGATTTGGGAAGCAGACACATAGTCAGAAAATCTGGCTCCAAGCGCCCTGGTGATTATAAAAGGGCAACATTCAATCACATGACCGACTCTCTTTCTGAGAGCTTGCAAAGTGTTCTTGGCATTTCCATCTGATGGAAATTGCTCACCTTATCAGGAGTCAGAGAGAGTCAAGCAAATAGGACTTAAACTTTCATGTAAAGAAAAGGTTCGGCAGCTAACAGGTATCTGAAAGTCACAGTTCACGCGAGATGGATGAACTGCCTGTCATTCAAACAATCTCTCATAATTACTGGTTGTCGCTAAGGTTTTAATAAGTGGGAGCAGGCGAGAATTAACTTTGTGCACAGGCATGTTCTGATGCTACTAAGGGAGCTCCACAGTCTTTAAAAACCCAACAAACAGCAGACAAGGCTGACATCACTGGACCCGACTCTGAAGCAGCTGATGAGCCTTTCTCCAGAGTATGTGGGCTCTCGAGTTTTCCACTGACGCGGTGGAATGCAGGAGCCCCAACCCGGGAGCTGCATTTCTGTCTGTGCTGTCACCAATAAACCAGCTGAGGACCAGCAGAGGGGGACATGCTGCTTATTACTCAGGTTACAGGGGACGCACCCAGGGCAGTGGATCCCTGGGGGAGACCACACCCCGCCTCCAGCCTCGGGGCTACTTATGGGGTTAGGGAGGGAGCGGCCTGGGCAAACCCTACACTTTTGTGATAAACTCAGGGGCCTTGAGGGGGCTGGGACATCCAGATACAGGCTGTTTTTCTCATTACTTATGGCTGCTGGCCAGGCAGCCCCCTGTTCTCTGAGGTCCTGCCGGGCCCTGTCCTGAGCTACCCACACGTGGTCAAAAGAATTCCTTCAGGCAAGGCCAAGATATTCCGCCCCAAATTAACAAGTATAGGAAGAAAGAGTCCCAACTATGAATAAATGATGGGTCTCCCCCAATTTTCCTTACAGTGAGTGATGCAAAAAATTATCTAAATAAGGTTTGTAAAATTTCCACCAATTCCATAGGAAGAATGTCTCATGTTTCCTCAGTGAATATCTAATTGAGCAAGAGAGTATCCTATTGAAATTGCTAGAAAGAAGTAGTAGGAATATATACTTCTAAACAACCAAACCAAATGATCTAATATGGAGGGTTTTATTTTTTAAATATAAATGGATTTAACTTTAGAGACTTCCACCAAATACAAATATAACATATTCAGTTTTAGGATAGTGGGTTTTAAGCCATTCTTCCTAATAATCAATTATAGCAAAACCAACTGTGTTGAGTCCAATTCTGGTTTAAAAAAATTTAAAAATGAAAGCATAAGGAATTTTTTAAAATGATAATCTCCAAAGTTGAAAAGTGTGTGGGGGGAATAATACTCTCATAAGCAACTCATAGACATGAAATCAATAAAACCTCTCTTCAGAGTTATCAATATATATCAAAATTCTTAATGTATATATAGACCTTATGAGTGAATAACACCAATTCTAGGAATCTTCTAGGAAAACACTTATGGGAAAGGACTAAATTTTCCACACAGATGTTCATCACAGCATTGCCTCTAAAACTGAAAAGCTAAAAATGACAGGAAAGCAAGTTGTTAAGTAAATGATCGTAGCTTCCCACCATAGAGCACAGAGCAGTTATTAAAAACTGTGTCGAAGAATTCAGCCCTGTTGCGATTTCTCGAGGTATGGTACGAAGGAACTCTTGCTAAGGAGGCTTCCAGTAAAACAGGGCAAGGGCAGATGGGACACGTACAGGTAGGCCCACTTCCTTCCTGAAATTTTGAAAATGACAGTAAAGAGGTTTGTTTTTTTTTTTTTTTTAAAGAAATAAACCCACTGAGACAAAGACAATAGAGGTGACAGTGGCAGCAACAAGCAGATAAAAATATGGTCACAGACTCAGCAGATCCAAGAAAACAGAGCCCGAAGTTGACAGTGGGGAGAACCAATAAGCAACTGGATTTCCATCTTGGTCCAGAACATGGAAGGCTTGAAACTGATTGGCTCCAGTACTCATACAAAGCCATCCTAAAGGAGGCACTAAACATGCAAAGATTGACTGGAATTTGGATTAAGAGGCAGTTCAAAAAAACGTTCTTTAATGACAACGCAAACAAGGAAAGCATTCAGAGGCAAAACCTCAGAGTCTTGGAGCTCAAGAATTTTTTCTCAGAATTTATTTTCTTTGGATTCCATGCAGGTAGCAGCTCCCTGGAACAGGACTGGAGGCCCCTTTCCTGGACAGTAGACGGACGGTCTCTGGCACACGGGAGGGTGCGGGAACCATATTGAAAACAAGGATTAGGTCAAAGTTTATATGGCAAACAAGAAATCTGATCCTAAAATTTATAAATAATTGAAAGGGACTCCAAATAGTCAGAACAACCTTAGAAAGGAACACAGTTCAAGGACTCGTACTTCCTCATGTTAAAACTTACTACAAAGCGAGAGTAGTCGAAAAGAGCGTGCCATCGGCAGAAGGTGGGCATATATATTTCTGGACCCTCAAGTCTATTTTATTTATCTGTGTGAAGAAAATACATAAACCCATACGTCTTCGGCCCTTGATTTTCAATGCAGTTGCCAAGATCATTCAGTGGAGAAAGAAATGTCTTTTGAACTAACGATAATGGTGCAATGGACTATCTACATGCAAAAGAATGAATTTGGATTCCCACCTCATACTGTACACAAAAAGTTAATTCAAAATCAATCAACTAGATGTAAGATCTAAATTTATAAAACTATCAAAAGAAAAACTTAATTGCAGTTTTTTTGACCTTGGGTTAGACCAAGGTTCCTTTAATTTGACACCAAAAACACAAGCAACCAAAAGAAAATAGATAAATTGAACTTCATCAAAATAAAAAAATTTTGTGCTTCTGAGGAAACCATCAAGAAAGTGAAAAGAAAGTAAAATTTCAACACACTGAAAATATTTGAAAATCATGTATCTGGTGAGGGACTTGTATCTAGACTATAGAACTCAATAATTAAAAGGCAAATAACCCAATTAAAATAGGTAAAGGATCTAAATAGACATTCTCCAAAGATATATAATATATACGTTCAGTATCTTTACTGTGGTGGCAGATACACAAGTATCCACACCTGAACAAATTTTATAGAACTAAATACAGAAACACAAACATAAAACACAACTAAGACTGGGGAATCTGAATATCATCGGATCGTATCAATGCCAATATTCTACTTGTGAAGTGGAACTATTGCTTTTCCAAATGTTAACATTTAAAACTGTGACGAGTATACATAAAGTGTATACAGAATCTCTCCATATTGTTTCTTACAACTGTCTCTGAATCTATACTTATCTAAATAAAGTTACTACTAAAAAGAAATATAAACAAATATTCCTTCTCCCATGTATATCAATATGAAATTTCTAAATTCTGGAGACCAATAAAAAATTCCTACAAGTTTCTAGGAAGGAGGACATGGAAAAAATATATATATATATTCATACAAAAGATCAAGAATAAGAATGGCACAGCTTTTCAAGAGCAACAATAAAAACCAAAATCCAGTACAGCCATTTCTTAAAATCTCTGAAGAAAAATTCTTTACTTATCTAAATCATCAGTGAACTGTGAAGGTAGAAACTAGTTTTCCTTCAGATGTTCAGAGGCTCTCTGTCCTACTTATTGACCTATGTGGCCTTATCTCAGGAATCTCCTGAAGGCTACCTTCCATCAAAGCAAGGAAGCAACCAAGGAGGAGGAAAGCAGGAGACGCTCAAAGGATGCTGAACTCAGATGTGGGGTGATGACACTCCAGGGCGATGGTGAAGGGAGATCACAAGACAATATCTCTGCATAGAACCAGAAGGCAACCGAAGTGGCCGGAGGACCCCAAAGGGTTTGAGCGCTCTTCACGAAAGGAAATTGGTGAAATGCCTCCACAAACAAAGAGCTATACTGGGAGGAAAATGATTCAGAGCGAACTGCATGGCTCAGTCGTAAATGGTTTTCATATATTCATAACAATAGAGACACTACGCTGGTACAACCAAGATTAAAACACACCCACACTGAAAGGAGAGAGAGAGGAGATGTGTGTGTACTTGGTGGACACAGTGAGAGAGAATTAGACCCTCAGAGGGTGACAGCGGATGGACTGACCCTGAAAACCTTTTGCATCAGTTTGCTGATGACTTTCTGGCAAAGCACCTAAAAGCGTTTTAGAGCTGAAAGATGAACTAGCATACTCTCCCAAACTGGCTGGCCTCTCCCGGGTTAGCAAACGGCCTGGCGCTGTGTGACGGAGGCGGAGACGCTGCTGATTATCTGAAAGCCAGGTCGCACCACCTGTTTTTCACTGATCTTGCTCAGGACCAGGGAGAGGACGGTGAGGAGTGCCCCACAGCCCCTGAATCAATGGGAGGGGGCGGGGCCTGAAGCCAGGTCTGGCCCCACAGGTAGGAGAGAAGTCCAGAAAGCCTGTTAGGGGACAGAGAGTTGGGGGTGTTCCCTTCTTGGATAAAAAAGAAGCAAGTGAGGAAGCAGCTCTACCTCTTGCCACCCCTGCCTTCCACCCTCTTTTGTGAGGATGCGACAGATCTGGCAATGTGATGAGAAGGCCAGTCCCGGAGCAGTCACCCCATGGTGCTGGTGGTTTTGAGCCAAACCACAGCCAGCACCTGAGTGATCAGAGAGGCCCCATCGTTGCAGGCTAGTGTCAGTCAAGCTTCCCATAACGTTTCATTGACTAGACGCACCACGAGGCCCAGAGGAGGACAGGTGCCAGAGAGGGTCCAGACTCATTAATAAGATGATGATTCTTGCTTTTGTGTAAACCAGCCACTCATGAAGTACGAGACCTGGCTGATAAAATAGCCTTAGCCAGGACGTCTGAAAGGAGGACTCCCCCAAGTAATTTTACATGATTGCCATTTCTAAAAGTCAAACCCACAATAGGCATGCATGATTTAAATCTGATGACGTTCCTCCTCATCTTATATGAAGACTAATCTAGTCCCAGTCAGTTGGTCGAAAAGGTCTGTGATATTTGCCCACAATTTTTAATAAAGGTAGAGCAAGCCCTTGTTCTCCATCAGTAGACATTGGAGACATCCGGATAAATTAGACTTGGCCTCTGCCAGTAAGGGACACGTAGCTATCTCCAAATAGAAAATATTGAGGTGTCTTCAATCAAATCTGGAATCAGCCCTTGGTCATGATTACACAATTGTCCCTGCCTGTAGGAAGAGCAGCTGCAAATGCTCCAAGGGATGGAGTAGAAGACACATCCGGCGTGACATCTCTGTGGCTCGTCGATGTCCCTGCGGACTCCAGAGTGAGGAGGCTGCCAGGCTCCTTCAGGCAGGATGCAGTTCTGGCTTAAAAGGAGGCCACAGCCCTCCTCTCAGAGACAGAGAAACAGCAGTGCCCCAAAACACGGAGAACATGTCCCTTCTTGTCCCCCACAGGAGTGTGAAACAAGGCCACCGTAGTTATGCAGGGTGAACTGAAGGGAGCTGCTCTTCAGTTCCAAATGCGAGATAATAAATGGCCAATCACAAGGTCTCGGCCAGTGATCCCTTCTCCAATCAGAAAGCAGACGTATGATGAATCTTAGCATCAGTAGCTTAGTGATGATTCCATTGCCAGCAATGTAATTAACCTTGTTATGATAATAATAGTGAACAATGATAAGGAAATCTATCATGAGTTATTTTAAAAATGCCTTCTGCTCAGGATTTCCTTTTTAAAATTAGGGTTGAAACCAAACCCTCATGAATCAAACCCTGCACCGCTGTCATTTCAGCAATTTTACCCCAAACCGGAAAATTATATTGATTGCCTTGGATCAGATCAAGCATCGCATGCTGCCGTTTGTACATTCTCCTTCCACTTCTCTGACAGCGGGGATCTCAATGGGCTCTTTCCCGGTGTGATACCAGGGCTTCCTCGGCCGAGGCCACAATGTCGCCTGGATCCGTCTGACTGAGAGACTGACGTTTGGCATGTGCTTCAAAGGAAATGCACACTTTAATTAGCAAGTTACTCAAAAGCAGCTCGGACACTGGGTCCCAACATTGATGACTACAATAAATACTGACAGAACCCTGGTCTTTGGCCAAAGAGGTTTTTATGAAATCGGGAAGTCATTTAAAAGCTCTCCATCCTTCAGCCCAGAGTCTCCACATCGCAGCTTCTTCAGCTTTCACTTCTTCCTCCGGGGCCTGAGAACCATCGGCCCGGCAGCGCCGCGGAGGTGAGTTAGTGGAGGAAGGATGATCTTCTCAAGAAACGGTGCTGACGTCCAGAAGAAAAGAAAAACAACAAAACTTTAATCCATTTGTCAAACTCTATAAAAATTATTAACTCAAAAATAGACAGTAGACAAAAATGCAATACATAAAACTTTTGGGAGAAAACAGTGTAACTTTGGGAAAAGTTTCTGAGATACAATATGGAAAGCATGATCCATAAAGAGAATGGCAAATGGGACTTAATCAAAATTAAAAACTTCTGTGTTTTAAAATCCCTGTTGAGAATATAAAACAGCAAGCCACAGACTGGGAGAAAATAATTACAAAACATACATCCCTCAAAGGACTTGGGTATAGAATATACAAAGAACTTTAACAACTCAACAACGTGATTGAAAAACCTTATTTAAATATAGGCAAAAGATTTCAGCAGACATTTCAACAAAGGAGATACATGGGTGGCAGATGAGCACATGGAAAAATGCTCAGCATCACTAGTCATTAGGGAAGTGGAAATCAGAGCCGCAATGAGACACAACTCCCCATGCCCTGGGTGGCTGACATTGAAAAGATGGACTGCGCGTGAGAAGTTCAGACAGCAACGCGGAGCAATGGGCGGCGCTATACACTGCTAATGGATACGGTATCACAACCACTTTTTAAAAGCTTGATAGTTTCTTAAAATTGAAACATAGCCCTACCACAGAATCCAGCCATGGCACTCCCAGGTATTTATCTAGGGCAAAGGAAGACATATGTTCGTATACAGACTTGTACATACGTGTCCACAGCGGATTCATTTGGAATACCCCCAAACTGGAAACAACCCGAATGCCCTTCTCCAGGTGAGTGGACAGACAAGTTGGCTATTTCCCTACAGTGGAATGTGACTCAGAAATTTTTAAGAAATGAACTATCAATATTCACTACAACTTGAATGAATTTGAAAATAATGATCTTGAATGAAGACGGACAAAAAGAACATAGACTGTGTGATTCCATTTACATAAATTCAGGGAACTGCAAACTCACACAATTCCGTCACATTTCTGACGGAAATCAGATCACCGGCTGCCTGGACATGGGCGTGGGGGCGGTGCAGGGGGGGCGGTGCAGGGGGTCCGGGGCGGGGAGATCATGAGGTAGAGCAAAGGAACGATGGGGGCGATGGACGCATCCTTACAGACACGCGAACCACTGCATGTTTACTCTGCCCAGTTCTGTGCGAAGCCCTCCTCAGCATTATCTCATGTAATTCTTAGAGCAATCTACCAGGATTTTACTGCCAGCACTCACTTTAAAAACTAAGAAATGGACGAGTTGAGAAAACTGCCTAGGGCTACACAGCTGGGAATGGGGGAGCAGAGATGCACACCCAAGCCTGTTGGACTCCCAAGCCCAAAGCCGGCCTCTGCAGCTCCCCGTGGGAAATGCAAGCTCTCCCCTGACCCCTTCTCCATCACGCCTTTCAAAACGACTGACTTTGATAAACTGAATTATCTCTACTACAAATAACTTTCAAGCAAAGACTCAATGTCCAACAATTTTTTAATCCAGAAAGAATGATGTTAGAATTTCATGTCCACAGTGGAGTTCTCTTTGCCGGCATGTATCTGTGAGAGCAAACTCACGGGACCGGTGACGCGTGTGAAGTGGGGGGGGGGGCTTTAAGAATTTTCTATCAAAGAGTAATACTCACAAAGGAGTTTACAAATGGGAACTGTCACTCCTTCTCTTTCTTCTTCTTTTTGGATGGCTCAAACGGCGGCCATTTATTTTCTCAGTTACAGACGCCAGAAGTCCACGGTGTCAGAAAATTTAGTTTCTGGTCAGAGCGCTCGACCCAGCTTACAGGCAGCTGCCTTCCTGCCTCGTGCTGGGGGTGTGCTGGGGGTGTTCTGGGTGGGGGGTGGGGGTGGTTCTAACTGTGTCTCTTCTTAAGAGGACAATAATCCTATCAGGTTAGGGCTACACCCTTATGGCTGCATTTATAGAAACATTTATTAGGGTGACACTGTTTAATAAAATTACATGGGTTTCAAGTGTGCAATTCTATAATACGTCACCTACATATTGTGTTTCTTACTAGTAGCCAATCTGCCCAACCACCAGGGTGTCCACGCTATGGCCCAAGATGGTGGGGGGGGAGGTACTTACACTGAGCTATAGAAATCTAGAAATATCAATGAATGGGGCCCAAGGGTGAAAAGCTAGCAGGATAATTGCACAGGAAAAAGCCCTTCCCCGCTTTCTGGTACCAGATTGGGAATGGAACTGGGGGAGACACATGGGCCATAGAAGTTAAAATGGGGCAGGGGGAGGTGCTGACCAAGGAGGCCTGGCTGTCCAGGCTGGGGAAAGAAGGGATTGGCTGGGAGGTGGACCCACCCAAAGCACATGAAAGTCTAAGAAGCTGATTGGTCGTCTTGAGAAGGGACTTGGCCCTGCCACACCCACACTGATATCACCGCAGGCGGACAAAGAGGCTCTTGCTCATGACCTGCACTTCCATGGTGGGTGCGCTGGGCTGTGCTCTCCAAGGGCCTCTCGGCCTCCACAGCGGGGAACCTCTCTCTCCTCCTCCTACTTGCCCACCTGGTGATGCACAGGCCGGTGCGGTCAGGACTCTCTCGCCCGGGCGTATGTGACCCTGCGGCCCTAGAACCACATGGCCAATGATGGCATTGGCTCCACACGCAGGCTGCAGGAGGCAGCCTGGAGTGAACGGCAGGAGGGGACAAGCGAAGCTGCCTGGATGAGGACTGTGACTCCCAGGGCCTGTGCTTTACACTGGAGAAGGAACTCTGGACGCTGGCTTTCGTCTTGGCTGTGCTGAGGGTGGCTGGACTTCTTCCAAGGCAGGAAGACGAGATGGGCCAGCTCACACAGCCCCTGAGGAACACCGCTTTTCCTTTTGCACCAGCATCTGCCTCGCAAGTTTGGCTGTTGGGGTGACAGGCAGCTGAACCCCTACTTTTTTTTGCAGAGTTACATGTTCACCACCCCAAGTCCAGTCTCCTTCCATCACCATTTGTCCCCTTTACCCTCTTCTACCTCCCCCCACCCCCTTCCCTCTTGTAATCACCACAGCTCTGTCTGTGCCCATGGGTTTTGTCTGTTTTTGCTTAATCCCCTCACCTTTCACACCCAGCCCCAGAGCTCCCCTCCCCTCTGACAGCAGGAATTACCACACTTGACATTGGTAACTCTCTTTCAGGATTATGTTGCTGCACTGGTCAAGTTCTGAAGATTTCCAATGGGGGGAAAGATTAGTGAACTCTCATGTGATGTGGATTTGAAATAAAAATGACTCGGGTTTAGGTGATAGCTCTATGCCACCAAAGAACAGAAATCTTTTTACATAAAAACCTTGGACTATGAAATTCATGAGCTCCGTTCCCTTGGGTCCCTCCTGACTGTCAATTAAGTCTGTTCTTAACACTGCTGCATGGAAACCCCTACAAGCAAAGACAGAGGACACTGCTGCTTGAGGGCGATCGCATTTGAAAAACATCAGGACAAGCGCTGCTGGCAACTGGCAGCAGAACGTTCGGATGCAAATCCCACTTGACACGCTGATCTTTGACAGTCCTGATTGCTTCCGAGGGAGGATCCTTTGAGAGTGCAGGTTGAATAAACCGCTCTTTTAAAGTGCTGTGTGTTTCTGTTTTTAATTAAAATACTCCTCCTTTTAATTAAAACGGAATAGGCGTCCATTAAAGTCTTGCGGAAGGTTTTGTCTGTGCGTGTTTGGTCCTGTGTTGGGGGGACGCCGCAGACCCAAGGCCCAGCCGTGTTTCATGCTTCTGGACTTGAGCGCGCCCGCTGCCTCGTGAGTGGGACCCGTCAGTCACGGCCCTTCCTGTGGCAAATGGCTGAAAGCCCGAGCGAACCAGCCCCTGCGGGCGATGTGGGATGTACTGGCTAGTGTCACCATCTGCTGGAAAGGCAGAGGTGGGCCTGACCCCTGGGCCTCGACCCAAGGTCTCCGACAGCTTCGGCTGAAGTTTTACCTCTCGAATCTTCCCGTCGGCTTCGTTCCCTCAGATGATTTTCTCCACGGGGGTCTAGCTGCCTCATACTGCTAGAGTTTATGACTAGAGAAGAAGCTCTCTTTTCACATGTTAAACCTAAGTCCGTGCACCGGGATGGGATTGCCCCAACTTGGATCATCTGCCAGGTTTGGAGTCACATGGGAAGGAGCTGACAAACCCGGCCCATGCCCTCCCCAGGTCCCTGCGGCCCACCCACCCCAGTAGCCTGGGGATTCCTTTCTGTGGTCAGAAGGGGGAGCCCTCTGGACACAAACCCCAGAGATATTCCCTGGAACAAAGACGACTGGGGCCAAGTTAAAGGAAGGGAAAATTACCATCTTCCCAAATTGTCCCTATGATAAGAGTGAGTAATCATTAGTGTGTTATTAGTGGATACACACACACACACACACACACACACACACACATATTTGGGGGACCGTGTTGAATGGGTTGAGTGATCCATAAACTCACTCTTGCCCACCGTGGAGGGGCACTACTTTCAAGTGACCTAAAAGGACTATCAGATCTCATTTTCCCATTTTTATGGATAATCCATACCGCAAATGCCCGTTGGCCTAATTAGGATCGTTTCCCTCCTAACAGGGGAAACTGACAATTTTAGCCACGTGGTAATGGTTCCTTCTCCATCCCTGGGAGGCCGTATTAATGTTTTAAAGATATTCTTAGTCCAGATTGCAGCCAGGTCACATGTGTTAAACTATCGCTCGGGCAAGTAGGCGTGCGTAGGGTAATTACACAGCATTCCCTGTTTATTTATGAAGCGTCACATCAAAGTTTAAACCAAGATTTGTCGTTGAGTCTAGACGTCCCAGCTCAGCGAACAGCAGTCGGCTCTTCAGCCTGGTCGCTGAATGTTAAAGCAGTTCAGCGCCCAAAACCAGCTCTTCAGTGCTTAAAGACAAAGCTCCCGAGTCAAACGTGGCAGGGCTGGAAACAAGTGTTGCTCGCTGTGGCTACGACTCAGCCGGAGGAGTGAAAGTTTATCGAATAAGTTTAATAGAAGAATCCCCAAAGTTATTCATGATATAGTATTGGGCCTACTTTCACTGAATTCTAGCATTTCTGATGCTGACTCTTGTCATGGGGCTGGATTCTGCAATAACTCTCGAGTCCACGGACATCAGTTTGTGAAATTCTGTGAAAATGAAAAGTAAAAAAAAAATTCAAAATGGAGATCTTTCAAATTTTCTATTTCATCCTTCACTAAATCCGCCAAGTCACCTGTTTTTCGTGCTCAGCACATGTAACATGTGGGAAAGTCGGCTTGGCTCCTTAGGAAACCACGCTGGAAAGAAAGAGGAGGTTCCGGAGCGGGACTCCAGGAGCGCGTAGTGAGGCCGGTTCCGCAGACCCCGCTGGAGAGAGGTTCGGAAACGCAGGCGATCGTGCGGGCTCGTGGTGCACGCAGCGCCCAGGAACCGGGCCTGGCGCAGGGAGACAGACGCGAGGAGTGTGCGTCTGAGCGCATCTGGCCTCCCAGGTCCCGGACTCATCGATTCCATTGTTCTCTTCTTCACCGAGTATCTGCTGAGTGTCCACGATGTGCCTGGAGGGTGCGGTGGCCGGGAAAACAGTCATGCACGACACTGAGGGTGCAGCCGAAACACCGCAGGAAAGTCAAGGACCTGCGCAAACGTAAATGCTCTGAAGGAGAACCGAGCCAAGCAAAACGGGATCCGGGAGAAACGCTGCGCAGCAGCTGCGCGGCCAGGGCGGCCAGGCAGGAACCCTGAGGGCCCAGCAGGGTCGCCCGAGCCTGGCGTGGAAAGGGCAAGAAAGGTTGCATTTATTTCCAATATTCAACCACATTTAAAAAAAAAGGGGGGGGGGGTGGATAATTTAGTAGTACATTTACTTAACACAGTGGTATATCCAAAATGATAGAATTTTACTCTGTCATCAGTATTCAATCCCATCGATGAGATCGTTCACGTTCTGTGTGTATACGAGGTTGTCAAAGCGCGTTCGTTCTACACTCACGGCGCGTCCCGGTTCGGGCCAGGCACGGGCCAAGCACTCGGGAGTCTGGTGCGGGACCACAGCAGACAGCCCAGCTCTAGAAAAATAAACACATGATTGTAAGCTGTGCTCAGGGCTCAGGAGATCCAGGTGAGAGCGCGCGAGGGCGAGGGAAGCCTCCCTGCAAAAGACTGTGACGCTGAGTCCTAAAGCGCGGCTGGGCTCCCAGGCGCGCCGGAGTTGTTGTTTCCACGAAGGGAGAGGAGCGCATCAGAGAACCACCGTCAGCCAGGGCTGGGCCCGCAGGGATGCATCCGGCGAGGGCAGATCCGGGAGTGGGAATGCGGGCGGTGGGGGCCGCTCAGGGGTCACCGCAGAGATCTAGATGACAGCCCATTCAGTTGGAAAGGCAGAGAAGGGACTTAACAAGTTACCCTCCGGCCACCCATCTCCCTCCGGCTCCCACACGGCAGGCAGCCACCTGAATGGCCACATGGGGTCTGGCTCCCCGCCTCCCACTGCACCAGGGAGACGGGGGTCTGGACGCCTGGCTTGGGGAGGGTGTCGTGGCTGCTTTCCTCACTCATCTCTGACTTGGAGGACTTGGCTTTAGGGATTTCATTTTCTCCACACGGGAGGCAGCCTTGCTGAAAAACACAAAATATGGTGGACCCGGCTCAGAAGACCTGACGTCGGCCTAGTATTTTGAAACATGGTCTTCTTCCATCAGCAAAATTAATTTTTCAGAGTATAACATACAATAAAGTATCATAGTGCACATGAATAAACAGTGTCACTACTAAATTAATTACCAAGGGCATACCAGGAGCTATAATTAGAGCTTCATTTTGATAAGGAAGTTCAGAGGCTGTAGAAACTCTGAGTATTACCTCATTAGAGTTTGGGTTTTAAACAGTGAATTTCTAGAAACGAGGATGATTTTGTTTCTATGCTGCCCCTTCAGATCGTCACTTTCTGGATCACGCTGTTTCAGCAGCATTTTCATAACCGTGCAAAATAACTTCTTTTGTGTGTCTGATTTCCCATTACTACGCCAGTCTTACCTTTGAAATTTAATGCGTAATTTCAAAGCAGAAAACGGACTCTAGTTTCTAAATTAATTATGGGAATCACGCAACTCATTTTTTTCAAGTGTTGGTAGGGCCTGGGCTAGACTGTGCCTTGGAATGAGCCCCCTTGAGCTTTGATTGTAAGGAACGGCTGTGGTTTCCCCAGGTAGCTAATTAGTTTTATTCATATCGCCACCTTTCGTCTGTGAAACTAAAAAACAAAAGAAATGTGTTTGCACCCACATAAGGACAGGGCGAGAGCTTCCTGTCAGGGTGTTACTTCCTGGGTTCTGTCACTCCTATCAGATAAAGGGCTCGACGTGTGCCCCTCTGAACGTTTATCTCCTCCACCCCTTTGAGATATTTTGCATCTTGATTCTGCCATGAACTAGACTAGTGGAAGTAGGCTGCTTTCTTAGCCGTCAGTTTCCATTTTCATTTTTTAAGAACATCATTCCTAAATGTAGCTAACAGGTGCCATCTAAAAAACAAGAGAAATTTCCAAGGTGGTCAGCCATGTGCCCTGCATGGAACATCTTCGAGTTTTCCACGGACAGCTCTCCTCACCCGGCAGCTATTGTCTGTTGTACAAAAGAGAAACACACACACACACACACACACACACACACACACACACACGGGGCTTCTGCTGATACAGCCCTCTAATGGTCGAGAAAGATAAATAAACCCCTTCGCCAGCGCGTTCAAACGCAAGCAACCCACCTCGTTCTGGTCATTGCTTTGCTGGCACTCACCATTCACATGCCAGCGCCACTATTCATGGAGGGAAACTGAACATTGGCATTTCCCCCAGAGGCCTTAGAATGACGGAGAATTATTTTAAAGGACTCGCAGGAAGCATGAAACGTAACCTGGCCTGACCTTCTTGAGTGAAACTGAAACAACAGAGATATTATTCTTTGAGGGGAATTGGTAAAAGAAATAGGATGCAGCCTCCACCAGCAACTAAATACTGATTCGTAAAAGCACAGATGCTCAAGAAATCCTTCTTCGTAACATTTTCCACACCTTCATACCTTAGTGTAAACTCAGGTTTTACTCATGACTTAAGTGTGGTGTAAAAGCAACCAGACATTATTATTCTCTGCAAAACAGCACTTTCAGTATTTGAAGCCAACACTTAAATTCTACCCAGCCCGCTCATCTGAGCCTAGAATGCTAATAGATTTCACAGATTTTATTGGCCATTAATTTTTTCCTATACATAATAAATGTCCCTCTTTAATTTTAAAGGGGAGATACTGTCTCATTATCTTCTGGCAGTATTAAAAATGCTGAAAGGGTGATTATTTATCTGTCAAACATTTGGATCTTTTTCCCCAGATCTTGGGCTCTCCTAGAAGGTAGGCTTTTGGTGGCTTCTATTCCATCTCAGACGAGCCTGGTTCCCTGGGTGACTCCCTCCTGCGGGCATCTGAGAACGAGGGCAGGGGCAGGAGTGGCTCCTCAGCCTGACTTCCCCAGCCTCCCTTTCCTGATGCAGGAGCTGAATGACGCTGAACGGAGACACAGGGCACATTTTTAGGTCAGCGTCCCACATCGTCATAGTTTTCCCAATCACAAGAGATGTGCCTATCTCGATTCCTGAAGGAGAGAAAACCCAGCAGCTCCCCAAAGTTATTCCAGGCTCCAACTCCTAGGCACCAGACCTGTTACCTCCAAGCAAATACATCACCTCTCTCACTGCCGCACTTGGCTGTGTCCCTCATGTCTAAGCATTCCTCTGTAAACCTTTCAGCTGCTTTCAGAAAATGCTGATGTCTTTTCCCACGTGCTACTTTATTTTGAATAATACTGACATGCAGAGAAAGGCAACAGTCGAAAATTGGTTGCCTATTCAACTGCCATTTACTGCCTCCTCAGAGCACGTGGCTCCTTTCTTGGCTAACAACGCAGAACTTGCAACACTGTTTGGATTCCTGGAGGTCCAGGGGGTTTGTAGGCCTGCCCCTATCCTCTCCCTGGTTCATTGAGAGACAGACAGAGAGGGACAGAGAGAGACATCTGGAGGGGGCATGTGCTAAATGTAACATGCTGGTGATCGGAGCGGGAGAATGGAAAGAAAACAAGCCCCCCTTGACGTCACTGCACTGCTGCGTGAACCGACCCCGACAACCTCCGGATTTCTTGTTAGGGAAGATAATAAATTATCTGTTATTTAAAACACTTTGAGTTAGGTTTTCCATTAGTGCAGCCTATAGCCCCCTAACTTATAAAAAGCTTTTACCTGGGGGCGGGGGGAGGCAAATTAAATTCGCACTGAACAGAAACAGTAATAAACAATGGGATTGGGCTGCGCCTCCAGCCTGCCACGTGAAGGGCTGTTTCCACTCGCAGCGTTCCTGGCCTCCAGCGACCCTCTCGCACTCCGTCTGCACAAAAGCCTTCTCGGGTGGGCACGTGACACACGGGGCCATGGGGTGGCACGAGACTGAGCGCCCGGATCTAAACAGCCCGGCGTGGAAGTGGAGGAGCTGGGAACCCAAGGCGGAGCCTGGCCATCTCTTACATGCTAGTTTGCTTCGAAATGCAATGAAGATTTTTTTTTCTGGTGGATATAAAAAGGCCAAAATGTTATTGCAAACAAGTACTTCCACAGGCTAGAATTTCAAACAAGACCGAACACGCATCTGCTAGAGCCAGGCCGTGCATCTGAACGCTGGTCAGCGGCCTCCTAAGAATTTGTACGCCATGTGTTCTTGCCTTCTAGACATCTGCAGTAAAAGCAGAAAGGTCCCCCGCGTGTGATCCTCCCGACATCCTGCCTGGGTGCCCACAGGCTGCCTGCCGCTCACAGACTCTCTTCCTGAGCCGGAAGCTCCCGTTGGCCTGCTGCTCCCACAGGACCACACTGACTGTCGGTGGGAACCTTTAGACCCGCAGTGAAGCCGCTGAGCCAGGCCGAGCATTTCTGAGAATGTTTGTTTGGCTCCCAGCAGTCATGAGAAGCCTGGTTTAGTGTTTTAAATAATGCCCAAGGCTTCCCAAGTGAAGATTCCATTTCTTGAAACAAGAAAAAAACCCACAAATGAAGCACAATGTTTGAGAGCAATGAGAAGTCTATCTGACAATGTTTGAATGATAAGAATCGCCAAAATGCCTCTCAGCTGCCATCCACTAAGTAGGATTGTGCTCTCAAAAGATATCTGCATGGCCCTCTTGGAGTATCACAATAATTCTTTGATAGACTTGTAAAAATCAAGTGGAAAGATAATGCCAGAAGCAGAGTTAAATATTACCCATCTATCCAGTGCAAATTAATACAGAATACTTGTTTCTAGCTTTCATACGTATTCTTGGAAGTCCCTACGCACGCTGGTTGTTAACTCTCGGACAGAAGGCCCTCCGAGACCCTGAGCGCTGGGCTTTAGATCCACCGTCTCACTGCAGACCCGCACGGGCCTAGGAAGCAGCATCGGTATTGTTGGTTTTCACTCCACTGGCGAAGAATTGATCTGTAGTCGTCGGTATGTTTGTAACTTGCCTGTCTGCATAGCCCCCGATTTGTATGCTGAGGCCCTAACCCCAGGGTGACCGTGTTTGGAGACAGGCCGTTGGAGAGGAAGGCACCCACGGACCCAGGCGTGGCAGCCCGCTCTGTGGTCTCACTTCTCTGAGTGGAAGGGCTGTCCCCGGGCCCCATCTCCATCCATCCCACCATTGAATAACCCAGCTGTGTCTTCAGCAGGCGTGACACCAAGGCCAGTGTCCAGAGTTTCTGTGTCATATTAAAGCTGAGCCCTTAGGTGGCAGCCGAGAGGTCTCGGTCCCCATGCAGGTAGCTTAGCACTGTTTGCAGCTATGCTGCTGTACCCAAGCTCTGGCCTGGAGCCCGGGTTTGTAGTCTGTGTGGCCGCCGGCTACGTGGCTGCTGAGGCCACATGGCCACGGAGAGAGAACAAGCAAGTGCGTGAGGTGAGCGTGGGAGAGAGAAAGCTTCTTTGTTCCCTGGGATTATATTACCTTGGGAAGGGCCATGACCTTTTTCAAAATAACCAATCAAACTTCCCAAGTGTTTCCAGGCTTCTGATGGGTCCACCCCTAGTTGGACTGACAGGCCTCGATGGTCCAGCGCCTCCCCCTGCACTGTTGTGACTTCTGTTGCATGTGTGCTTACCTCCCCCTGCCCCCCACAGCGACCCAGCACTGCAGGGGGGAGGGAGGTTCTTGTTAGTCCTTGTCAGGGGGACAACGCTGCGATCCCCTGGAGTGTGTGAAGCCGCAGCTTCCTGGTGAAGCCAACAGGCTTATGCTCCCTGCTTAATTAGGCTCAACAATGTCCAATTCCCTTTGCTTCCTTCCTTATTAATAATTTGCTAACTATCTATGGTCACAATTGGGCAGAAATCAGATTTTGAAGGTGGGCCAACCTTGCAAGAAGGGGAAGACAGAGAAATCTCTCTGCACTCCTGAACCCCAAGGGACGGTCATATGAGGACACAGCCAGAAGGTAGTTGTTCACGAGCCAGGAAGTGGGCCCTTCCCAGCAACCTTATCAGCTCACACCTTGATCTTGGACTTTCTAGCCTCCAAAGTGTGAGGAGTAAGTGTCTGTTGTTTATGCCACATAGTCTATGGTGTTTTGTAATAGAACCCAAGCTAAGACATTGCCCAACTTGTTACAGAAACTTAATTACCAGCTAGGCTCTGTGTCAGCAACTACACACCTTTTCAAAAGGACCACAGTGCTTTCTGTCCTACATCAAATATTGGTAATCGTAACATACCCAGCAAAGGCACCTGAAGGTCACTGGCCCACCTTTAGGTATCTTTATGGACCAGATGGAGAAATAAAAATGATGGCAGAAAAGCAGAGCTACTGGGAAAACCTCAGTTGACCTAATGATCTTAACCAAAGTTTCCAATCGGTTTATCGTTGTCCATTGGAATTTTTTTTCTCTCTACTAAACTATAAAGAATTTGAGGGCACACTTTATCTTCAGTAGCTGCCATGTGCTGTTGTAAGTGGTTTACATGTATCAGTATGAAGACATTTAATTCTCACAACCCTGCCCTGGCTTATGCGGCTCAGTGGATGGAGTGCTGGCCTAAAAACTGAAAAGTCACCGGTTCGATTCCCAGTCAGGCATATGCCTGGGTTGCAGGCCAGGCCCCGCCCTTAAGGGCGTGCAAAAGGCAACTGACCGATGTATCTGTCATGCATGGATGTTTCTCTCCCTTTCTCTCTCCCTTCCCTTCTCTCTAAAAATAAATAAAGTCTTTAAAAAAATCCTTACAACCCTGTTAGATTTTAATGAACAATTAAATTGTAACTAGTAATTCCTATTCTTATCACCAGCAGGTAGATGAGGAAATTGAGGCACAGAAATTGGACAGAAGAGTTGGAAGAGCCGGGAAGTGTTGGGTCGGGGTTAAAGGTGGCAGCCCACAGACTTAACCTTGGCCCCATGCTGATCCTCTGTCTCAGTCACTGTGGAACCCCAGCCGTTAGCCACTCTCCTTTGTTGAATGAATGCCTACCAGCTGTTTTTATTAGGTGAATGCCAACGTCAGTGACATAAACTTACTATCTAGTGCTCAAGCGCAGTAGCTAGGAAATGGGCCTGAGACGCTGCCACTGAGGAAGAGGAAGAGGAAGAAGCCGATGGAGGAGGGAAGCCCGCTGGCAGGAAGGCGTGGAGGTGGAGTGATTCCGCAGGAGGGGACCTCGCCCCCACCGAGCAGCAGGCTCGTGTTCTTCCCACAAGACTGATCTGCCAGGATTGCCACTGAGATTTCATTATTTTTAAGTGTCAGAATCTATTTTTGTAAAAATCAGAGATTCCACGTTCGGAAAGCATTTCCAATGCAGAGTGTACAAACACTGTAAAACACGCCCCTGGTCTCCCTGGGCTCCTCTGGCTCCAGCTCTGGGCTCCGGGGCCTCCGAGCTGCAGGCTCAGATGTCGGGGGGGGGGGAGTCCCCTGGGGTTCCAGTCCCATCTGGCAGGTTCAGCTCCCTGTGGGGCCTTCGAGAGGCAGGGCCTCGGGGAAACTCCTCTGCTTGGGCTGCTGGCCACGAGCCACAACAGTTTTAATGATTCTCCCTGACCTAGAAGCCAGCGTGTCCCAGGCCTGGCTTTTGTTTGCTCTTTTGCAGGGAAGACGGAGTAATCAGCAGGGAGGGAAGGCCCTAAGAGCGGGAAGAAGGGCTGGAGAATGAATGGGAAAGACTGGAGTGGGGAAGGGAAAGGAGGAAGGATCAGGGAGAGAGCTCAAGTGAGATGAAAGGAAACTGCTGAACTAGGTCAGCTGTAATGGAATTACAGGGATGAAAGGATGCGGAGGCACGTATAGGTGCTTGCTAACTAAGGAAGGGACTTGGCTACACGCACAAAAGCTGTCACCTGTTAGGAAAGGACATAGATTTCTCTCTTTTGCCACTTCAGAGGGCAGAAGAAATTGCCCAGAAGCAGCTTCTAGACCACTATAAAGACAACTTTGAAACAAATACCCTGGCCTGAGCATTAATGGGCTGTATGGGTGACAGCCGGTGTCCCGTAATTCGAGGCACCGACAGGACACTTAGGTAGCTGCTTCTCAGGAACTCGGTACCAGGAAAGGACTTCCCACTTCCCTAAATCCGATGTCCCGCGTTCCTGCCTCCACCCCGCAGAGCGGCTGCACAGACTCCATTCCTGAAACCCCCCACGCCGCCAGCATTCCAGGTTGAAGAACAGAAAAGCTTCCTGAGATAAATGATGATAGGATGACTAAGATCATAAAAGAAAACCTTAAAATGTTTTACACGTTTGCTAACCTAAGACAATAAAAACTTCCACACACAGCAAATACAGATGCTATCGGTAACTTTTACTTAAATAGTAATAACTGGTCCTGAGGTGCAATTGTTACATAATCCTTTGCCCAGGGTCTTCCTTTTCCTGATTATCAAAGACACAGTTGACAACAATTGCACTTTATTGTAGGAACTATGCATTGTGAGAGGGGTTTTCTTTCACGCCACATCTCCGCTAGCCCCTTCTTCCTTCCCAGAGATCAATCTCTTTCTAATTTTATGAATGAAGTTATCAGTGTCCGTCCCCCCAAATCCAACTCCACTGCCTGGCTGCAGAATACCTTCATGCCGCAGATCACATGCTTGTGCGATCGTATTTAACACACCGGTCTGCACAGTAAACGGGGCGTACTTCAAACCCCTGAACGCAGGCTACTCACCCGAGCATCTCGAATGCAGCTGCGTTGCCAGGTTTGCTACCACCAGCTCCTCCTGCGGGACTCAGGGTTCTGGGCTCCACCACACAGGAAGTGGTGCCGAGAGCCGTGGCTCTCCCCCATCCCTCCACCGCAGCCACCTGCTCCTCCGCTTAGCCCGTGCTCCAGCTCCACTCTTGCCTCCTGAATCCCAGGCTCAGTCCAGTTCCCACCTGTTTCTAATTATCTTCCGTGGTGGGCAGTCACTGTTTGTTCACGCTCTGAATGCAATTCCTGAGATTACTGAACAAGCGTAGTTAAGTAAATTTGAGTGCGCCAGAGTTTTGCTTTAGGGAAATTTGTGGTCCAAAAGAATTCATAAATATGCTTGCCCAAGGAGACACATTTAAATTATTTTCTTTATTATGTTAAAACAAGACCATTAAATATGGATTAGAATTAACTTTATAACAAGACAGTTGCTTCTCTTTAAAAATACTTAGTATACTGAGTCAAGTACTAACTCCCACTTATATCTTTAAATTGAGTGAGAATAAGTGACTGATAGAAAAGTTACAAGTGAAAATATTTTTATGACTTTAGAACGGTAATATGGAGTTCATAGTGTAGACTACGGAACTCCCTTCCCACCGCCCGGTAACCAGCGGCAGTTCAGAGGCCGGCATCTCAAGGGGCTGCCAGGGAATGGACCAATGTTCGCACCAGGTTGGGGGAATGATCTCTAAAAAACCTCTGATGAACTCGGGCCAGGCTGTGCTCCAAATGAGTTCAGATCAGGTGAGCTTCACTGTCAGATAGATCAAAACCAACCAACTGACCGGCCGACCAAGCCACAAAGAAATCTCAGTTATGAGGGCAACTCACGTATGGAATTGTGGATAAGATGTGGAGGACCAGAACCATAAAGAGGGGCGTATACAAGAGGCAGGAGAAGGCTTTAAAAAAAAGTGAGCAAGCAAGCAAAACAAAAGCAGCAATGGCTTGTGTTGAGTGAAGACTGAGGGATGACTGACCCTCATTTTTGTAAGGGAGGAAGTGCAGCAATGCAGAGAGGAGGCAACCGTAGCGGGGCTGGTTCCGCCACTGCAAGGCCTCAGAATATGAGAGACACAGGAAGGAAACAGGTGCAAGTGCCCCTGACACTGAAGGGCAGCCTGTAGGGCCCAAAGTACTGGAGGAGAAGGTGGGGGAGATGGGGGTCCAGGGGGCTGAAGCCCTGGGTCCAGGGCAGATAACCGGAGCCAAGACAAAGTGGGTTCAGGAACTGTCCTGTCACTTCAACAGCCAGGAGCAAGGACAGTGCAATCAATCTCAGTGTCGACAGGTGCTGTGGTTGCATGTTCGTGTACCCCCAAATGCACCTGTTGAAACCTAACCCCCCAAAGATGGTGTTAGGAGGTGGGACCCTGGGAAGTGATTAGGTCATAAGGGTGGAGCCCGCCTGAATGGGATTAGTGAACTTCTAAGAGCTGCCAGGGAGGCTCCCTTCCCTCTTTCCCCTTGCCCCCTTGCAAGGCTACAGTGAAGAGACAACCATCAATGAAGAAGTAGATTCTCACTGAACATCGAATCAGCTGGGGCCTTGACCTTGGACTCCCCAGCCTGCAGACTGTGAAAAATAAGTTTCTGTTGTCTTATGCCTAGGCTTGGGTATTTTGTTACAGCAGCCCAAGCGGATGAAGACAGGAGGGATTTTCATTTCCACACTTGGCCTGTTAAACTTTCTTATATGCTAGTAAACACCCATCTTCTCATCTGTATGAAGAATTTGTCCCGTTGTTTGATTTTTCATATTTGTATTGATTTTATCCTGAATGTACACTGAGTCAGACAGATTTCTTATAACTTTGCGGTAAGTAATAAGTAATTTCGCCCCTCCTTCCCTAGTCCTCACCCTACAGCCATTCGATGAAGCCATGTCCATTGTCCTGTGTGAGCAGCTGGACACTGCATAGGGGGAGGGATGAGGAGAAATGATTTTTCTTTTCTTATCAAGGGAAAGATGTCTCAGGAAGTGAGGGCTTTTCACAAGAGCACTGAAAAATCCAGGAAGTTTTATTTCTCCATAAACACATGGTTTTAATGAGGATTAAATAAGAATTATGGAAGATGTTAACACGAAGTCTGGCATTTTATTCTATGTAATATCCTAATTAATTCTGTACTTAGGGTAAGCTGAACAAATATTTCCTATCTTGTATAATGGTTATTCTCACAAATGCCAGGGCAATGCTGTGCTGTTCCTTGAGGCTACACTGAAAACTCAGAAGAAGAAGGTGCATGGCTATAGATGCTATATGAGATTTCTCTGAGAGCTTATGTTCAAGTTCAGTAAAGTAAAGCAGGCTGCAGATGCTCGCTCTCTGTATGAACACGAAGCTGCCCTTCAGCGCAATTCATGTGCAACATGAGGAAAGTCACAGGGGTGGCCCTGGAGTCGTGAGCATGGTGGCTCTTACAATTACAGCATAGAAATTAAGTAATGTCTACTAAGGTCAACTGCAACTTTACATCTAAATACAGTTGGTTTTATTTTTAGGAATTAGATCTAAGGAAAATATGCAGCTCTAAGATAAATACCATTTAGGAAAAAAATGAAAGAATGGCCAACAGCTGACCATTTTTGCATAAATGTTCCTACTAATTAGTGTATACTTATCACATAGCTGTGTATTTAACTGAATTTTATAAAAATGTTGGGTCAATTACTTTGCCATTATATTGTTTTATATATTTACGGTGGTTTTTGATAAAAACATAGTACCATACAGAAAACATATTTATTATTAATTTTATGTTGGGGTTATTAAAAGCCAAGTTCTCCGGGAGATTGAGGGAGTGCTACTCTGCAGAGAATGTAAGTTATGAAAGGGGCTAACACAAATAGCTGGACGTTGGGCTACTGTTTCTCTCGATCACACGGACCCGTGCGGGTGCAGCGGTGAAGGAGGGAGCAGCACACTGAATCGGTCGGTGAGGTCTAGTGCTGTCTCTCCTTCAACTGCCTCATGACCTTGGCCCGTTTCTTGACACTAAGCCAAGTCAGATATGTTTACCCAGCACGTTGGAAGTTCGTTCAAAGAAAAATCAGGAAGAATCATATCTTATTTATCTTTGAAGTTCCAATTGCTGATGTAGAGTTGGTTCTTAATATACATTTGCTTAATGAATGAAGAAGGAATAAAATAAGGACTGAAGGAAGAAAGGAAGGAGAAAGGGAAGAATAGAGGACAAAAGGAAGAAGGAGGTTGTACGTGCGTGAGCAGGAGCTAATGGCAATATAGGGAACCTTACTGTGATCTGGCTTCTATGTCTCTCACGCTAGGGTCTATTCTAGATTAAAGGGCTCCCCACCTGTTTTTGTCAATAAAGTTTTATTGACACACAGCCACACCCATTCATTCACATAATGCCTGTGGTTGTTTTCATATTACAACTAGAGCCAAGTAGCTGCCAAAAGGCCACATGCCACCAAAAGTAATATATTAACTCTCTGTCCCTCTACAGAAGAGTTTGTTGATACCTGATCTAAAAATGCCACCCAGCTCCTGCCCACCGTGAACCTGGACACAGAGCTTTACGGCTATGAAGGTCATTCCTCAAAAGGCAGCTGCACCCGGGACTTCTGGAGCTGCTACTGACTTTCAAAGCCCAGTTCCCGGTAATCCTGAAAACAGAAGTTTTTGAAAGGAACCGGAACATTCTGTAGGAGCAGGGTTGTTATAACCATTAATAACTGCTGTCAAACAACAAATATTGACCTAGAACACATTTTCCCAAAAAGTTAGGGCGACCAGACATCTGTGTTCACTCCAATTTCCACCTCCATCTGCTGTGTAATCACTAAGAGTGCCCCTTCTCACAATCGACATGTCCAGGTTTGGAGAATCTCTCACTGTGTGTGGTCACTCTGTGTCTAGCTGGTCCTGAATTTACTGTGTCCACTCTTGCCAAACCCAAGTCTCATCATGTTATAAGTTTCTCATGGGCTCAGGGTATTTGGTTCATCTCTGTTTGTTGTTTTCAGTCATGGCTTTGTTTTTATACGCTGAAGTGGCCTTATCTAAAAAGACCACGGCTTTTAAAGTTGACTGTTTTTTGAAAGAAAGGATGTAGTCACAAAGACATACATCTGAATGCTTGCCATGTGTGACTTCCTCCCAGTGAAGATAAAAAAGGAATTCACTGGGAAATACTGTTTGACTCTCAGGCTCAAATATTTCTTCCTCGGTTCCTATAACAGCGCTGACCCCGTGGCATCGCTGGAAAATCATTTAAGTTCTCTTCACTTGTGGGGCTGTCTGAGAATTCAAAGTGTTTTCCGAAGTCATTTCCGAGAATTGGTGATCATTAAAATGCTCATAATGTTGCCCCTGAAAATGGAAGCTTCAGGTCTAGGAAGATATCTCACCCCTGAAACACTGTCTTTGCTGACTGCCCCGGGGAAGTACTTGAAACCAATAAGGGTCTAGTCTGCTCTGTGCAGACTGTTTAAAAAGGGAACCGATGGCTGTAGAAATTAGAGTTTAATGTGAAGCCACCTTCACAACTTACATAAGCAGGGAGGTTCCCTTATAAAATGTTTTTTAAAATGTATTTGTTTTAGAAAGAGAGGAAGGGGGAGAGAGAGTACACTCAAGAAACATCTATTTGTTGTTCCACTTACTTATATGTTCATTGGTTGCTTCTTGTATGTGCCCCGACTGGGGATCGAACCTGCAACCTTCACATGTAGAGGTAAGGTTCTAACCAAAGAGGTACCTGGCCAGGGCTTTCTCCTGCTCCTAAAAATATTTTTTTGACTTCAGTATAGATTTGCCCTGTCTAGTACATGAACCATTAATTGTGTGGCTACTTAAATTTTAATTAATTAAAATTAAATAAAATTAAAAATTTAGTTCCTCAGTTGCAGCAGCCACAATTCAGGTGCTCTGTGACCCCAGGAAGCTGGTGATGACAGTATTAGCCAGCACAAATCCAGAACATTGCTACCACGGCAGAAAGTTCTCCTGGTCATCCATGGGTAGACAGATGGAGAGGAAAGCAGATTAGGATAGCTCAGCTACTGGATTTGTAGCAAAACATCGTCTTTCTTATAATTAACAAGTGAATGCTATACTGTAAAGGCAAATTGTTGAATCGTTGATGTATTGGATTCAACCTATTTATAAAGCAACTATTACTGATAGACAATTGGGTAACTGCTGTGACGAATTAAAGAAAGAAGGATGCTGTAGCTCAGGACAGCTGACTTGAAGACCTGGCTGTAGACGAGCAGGTTTGGGGCTGTGGTGAGGGAATAAACAGCTGTGATGAAGAGTGTGGCTGAAGCCCACAAAGGACATGGCGGGGTGGGGGGCTGTGCTCCAGTCAGCCAGGCAGCTGGGAGGAAGCTCCGAAGAGGAAAATATTCCTTTATTGATGCGTACATTCCAGACAACTCTGCAGGGGGACCGAGCAAACCTGACAGTGTCACAGGGTGCCCTTGGTGTCTTGCCCAGGGTGGCCCGAGGTTAGGAAGGCAGTCAGCGGCTGCCCGGGCACTAGGGCAGGGCTCCAGGTTGGGTGCCTTTCCTACCCGACAGCAATCTCACCGCCTGGAAGTCTCAGACTTCAACAATTCGGGAAAGAGCTGTAAATGGTGATAGAAAAACATTCGCTTTAGAGAGCGCGTTTTCATTAAGGGGAGAGAGCTTTTGTAAGGACACACGTCGACGTTTCGATTTTCTTCTATTCTAAAATTTCCATTAAGTGTAAATGTTTGAGGAAAAACTATCATTTCCCCAAATGTTTATGATGCTTCTATAGGCAATGCAGTTACGACAATGAGGCGTGCTTACGGACGGGTGCTGTGGATGTTTCCAAGCAGGGACTCCAGGGCTCCCAGCGCGCTGAATGCAGCCCCGGCCTGGAAAGGGGGTGTGGGGAGAGGCCCCGTTTGGGGCCCAGCCAGCTGAGCGCACGGCGGCACTGCCCTCTGATCGGAGAGGGTGGCCCAAGGTCTCGCATCGCAATGCACATTTTTATAAGGCTCCCTCCTCCTCGAGTCACCTTTTAAGGACTTCACTTTATCTGATGGAGGATGTGAAGGGAAAGCACACTTCGTAAATGCATATTTGCGGTAACATAATTTCTTTGGAAGGACACCAGGCTGTTTCCGTTTCAAAGGTCATAGTCATTTTAAACCATAAATGTGGGAGTGCTGAGTTCAGAAGCAGAATAATAGTTCATTACCCACGCATGCAGCCACGCGGTGCAGACCTAAAATGCAGCTTTCTGGTGCATACTCAGCAATGATGATGGCTCTGTAGTTCTGGTTTATGGCTTCAGGGTACCTTTTCTCAGTGTTTTATCTTTCCCCTCAGGTGGAAGTGTTCCCACCTGGGGTGCATAAAGCAGATAGACAACAATGGCCTTGCTCACGGAGTCGGTAGATCTCTGCAAAGAGGTGGAAGAGAAAATGAAGGACCGACTCTGGAGAAGAGAAGGTGAGTAAGAAGAGAAGGTGAGAAGGTAAGCAGAAGAGAAGGCAGCCTGCCATCGAACCTGGCCTCTCTGTCAGCTGGTCTCCACCGCTGTCCCCTGCTCCGCCACCTCACTCAGCTCCAGTCACCCTGGCCTTCTTGCTGCCTCTCGAACTTGACAGGCTCCTTCCACTTCAGAACTGGCACCCTTGTTCATCCCTAGCCCTGAAGGACTTTCCCTTTGGTCTTTCAAGTCAGACACACCTTTCGGAGACACCCTAACCCTAATGCTCCCCATCACACCCTTCTCTGCTTCTTTTCCCCGCACTGTTTTCCTTCAAAGCACTCAGCACACAGGACTTCAGTTTTGTCCTCTTGCCCACTGGACGGTGAGTCCCAGCTGTGCCCCACGTCACGGTAAGATCAGTACTCAGGGTCCATGGGGAGCATGGACCAAATATTTGTGGCAGGAGTTGGCACAATGAATAACATCTCTTGTATTCACTTTCCCCATCTTACAAGTTCACATTTATCTTTCCTGTCTTACCTTATAAAACGACAACTCAGAAACGCAAGCTTAAGGGAGGAACTGGGAAAGAGGAAGGAAGCTACCTGATCCTGTCTTTGATCTACTTGATTCCAATTGATGGAGTTCTCACTCCAGTTGACTGCATGGAAATTTCTGGACTAAGAGGGAAGATTATTTATACATAATGATCCATTTGAAGATGGAAATTATCCTCTCTTTACTTGGGAAGTTCAGCCACCAGCTCTGTTTTTCCAGAAAGAGTAGAGGAAGTGTTTCAGATGCTTAACTTTTTATTCCTCCAGAGGCCCTTAGTATGGCGAGAACTAAGGAATGAGAGTCACAGATTCAACAGTTACCAGAACAAGGTGATGGGACCCCCGCAGAGATGGGTTCTCAGGCCAGATGTGAAGATTTCTGGTTATCTTTTCCATTGGCCCTCTGCCCACAAGGAGAAGGATGGCTCGTTCTCATTGAAAAGAGGGCCTTGTCTTTAAATTCATCTTGGGCCCTTACCTACCGCTTGTTCCTCCTTTATCCTCCAGGAACATTTTTATTTCTAGCTTTGCTTCTTGCAACTAAAAAGTTTAGTTCATTCCCCAGGGAAATGTAACAGCCTTCCCCTGGGAATGAAACCTAAAAACATCTGTCCCGAGTGGCATACCTCCTGTCTGGGGCACGGGCACAGATTCTGCCAGATGCTTCCAGGGCACTGCCCGACGTTCAGAGGTAACGTGGTGTAAAACCGGGGTAACTCTGCCGCACACTGGAGGGATGGGAGCCACGCTGGAGCTAAGAGACGCGAGATTTCTGATTTCTCCCCTAGCAAGAAAGCGTACCCTGTGGCATGTGCTTACTAGTTACAAACCTTGGCTGGGGCACCAGCGCCGGGTGCAGGGTGCACGCCAGCAGCACCGACTCCAGGCCGCGGGTCACCTTCTGCAGGTGAATCGTGTCCAGGCCCTGCTGCCTCTGCGGCTCATACTTCACCCTGCATGGGCATTTCTATAACAAATTTTAAAGTTGCTAAGTGAGTTTATATATATATAGACATACATATATACACATATATATAAAAGTTAATGCTACTGTATTTGAGATATTTCTTAAGAACTACCACAAAATGCCACCACGCACCTTAGAAAAGGAGTTGGTAAGAGAGCAACAAGAATGCTAAGCAAACTTCTTTCCTGGGTGGCATTATTTGATCTCTTATCCTAACAGTAGAATAATCTTGCAAAATCATGAAGACATGTGAACGTTTTGGTACTTGTCTACCAGGGCAATCTGCCTTCAGAGTTATAAAGAATCGGATGAAGTGAGAGGGCTCCGGTATCTTTTTCTGTTTAGTTCTACATGGTCACGATATAAACATGAGGGTTCACGCATTTATGTGTAGCTTTCCTTATTTTTAAATTTAAGCCTCACCGTGGCCACGCACAGCATGTAGCACACTAAAAGCAGGATAGCAACGCGGAGAAGGGCACAGGCTATCGGGGCGCGAGAGTTTGACAGGCCCAGGTTAGAGCCCCGGCTCTGCTACTCCCCGGCTATGAGACCCGTGAGGCCACTTAACTTTTCTGTTTCCTCACCTGTGGGACAGGGACAATGACAAAACCTCCTGAGTTGTTGCGATTTAATGAGGACATTAATGTGAGTATCTGACACATGATAATCATTCAATACTGCCCATCATTTCTGCGATCACCGTTTTACAGATGACATAATAGATTCAGAGAGGTAGTACAATGGAATTCACCCAAGAGTCTGTTGTTAGAAAGTGGTTGAAGAGGGATTTGAACCCAGCTACCTGGGAGTGCAGAGGTCATGTGTTAAGTTTGCATCATAGCACAGAGAAGATGAGCAGAGCAGGAGACACGCTACCATGCAGGATGATTGTGAGGGTCCCCTGCAATATGCAGTGTGAACCCATATAGTCCAGTACATGTAACTTTATACAAAGGTGAGCTATTTTGATTGTGTAGCTTCTACAACTTCGGGAATCCATGCTTACCCTAGAGTTAGCCTGAGCGCTGCCATGACGGAAACTCACCAAATCCATTGTTCCTTCCCCCTAAGCACCCAGGGAGACTAGTATCGCCGCCCTTTCTTGTGCTAGTCAGGTGTGCGGTGAAAGTGAGGACGGGCCCGCGGAACGCAGGCAGGAATGCTGAGCGTCACGCCCAGGCACAGCCCACAGTAACTCTTCCGTGCACTGCTCTTCATGCGCCTCCCACCTCTGCTGGCCGGGAAGGAGACAGTCTCCAGGGCCACCTGCGGGCTGTAAGCAGACGATAGGAACCCACATGACCCGGGCAAGCTGGGTCCTTGAATCTCTGCCACGGGAAGGGGAAGGGCCAGCGCCGTTCAGAGCTGCTCCCCACCCAGCAAGTCAGCTGAAGGAGAGAGGCGCTTCTGTTGTGTTTGGTAACGATATTTCGGGATTTATCTCCTATAGCGGCTACCGTTACCTGCTCTGGTATGATAACCCAGCACCAACACCCTGGCGCCCTGGACAGTGCGGATAAGGAGGCTGCTATACTGCCTGGGGAACACGCCGGTGGAGCTTCTTTAACTCAGCAGCATACGCACAGCCCTTCAGGGCCTCCATAGGGTGCACATTGCACTTTGGCCATCCTGCAGCTTATAAATACTTAAAGCCTATCTTTGAAAATGGATTCATAGAGTCAGAGTCAGGAAAGGTTTTAAGTCACCTACTTTATCATGAGTTTGTATCCTAGCTACAGCATCCCTATGGGGTTCAAAGTAACCTCACTTTTAGATTGTTCTGCTATGAAGTCGCATCCATCCTTCATTCTAGGGAGCATGTGGTAGAGAACAGACGTTCAAGGCTCACGGTCCCTGTTCTGATGTGTTTTGGCTCCTCCTTGTTTCTGTTTTAGGTTAAATTTTAATTGCCACAGCTGTTCTCTAGGGTTCCACCCAAACTCTCCCCATTGTCACCTCCTGCTCCTCCACACATTTGTGTGATTTATCTGGTCCCTGGAGCATTATGTTCTGTGTCCCCTGGTTGGCCTTGAGGGCAAGGGACTGGGTTCAATCCCCAGCTCTCCACCCTGCTTAGTTTTGTGACCACGGCCACGCTCTGTAACACTTTTGGATTTTCTCATCTATCAAGTGGATTTCAGAATTTTGGTCTCTCTTATAGACAGTGGCCAAGAGAAATAAATGAGATAAGGTACTACGGAGACTTAAGGTGTCAGGACTGTCACTGGAGTCACACAAAATATTTTTATTACATTTTTCCATGTGAAAATACTTGAAGAAAGTGATCGTGTGGCATTCCCAAGCCTTCTCTTCTTGAGTGTAAAATATGCCATCTCTTTCCATGGTTCTCTGAATAACATCATCTCAGAGCTGCCTCATGGTTCTAAGCCAGATTGTTGTCAATGTGTGTGTCAATATTCAGTTGGCCCGGTCTTCCAATTTTTCACATGAAGGAGGCAATGAGGATTTATATGTAAAATCTCCCCATTTTTAAATTTTAAAAATTAACTCATATTTTAACATTGACCTGGAGGCCTCTGGTTTATAAAACTCTGTCTAAAATGTTTAGGCCCTGATACACACATAGTTGAGAGTCAACATGCAGAAATTAATCCATGTGCAAATTTGAAAAACAATTTATCAACTATCAACATGATCAAAACTTTTGATAGATAAATTCTACTGATTAAAATGAATGCTCTCCATTTAATTTACATGGGACAGCTTCTCTACATAAATTACAACGTTTATGCATACATTACATATATGGCAGGTGTTAATTACATGGTAATTACCTTAAGTGTTGAGTTGCTGAAAGGACTCGGGAGACCAGGCTCACAGTCACCGAACAGCTTCATCACAAGGAGAAGTCACAGTATAGTGGTGGCAGGAGGCTGTGCACGGGGGCAGGTCCTGGAAGTCTCGGGTCCGGGCTTGGCTTACCATCCCTGAGCTGCCAGGGTGTGCTTGCCTTTCAGGTCCGAACCCATCGTCTGTCTGAGAGCGCGCGAAGCTCCTCTGTGCCAGGAAGCCCACAATTGGTTCATGGTGGGATCGCCCTCAGTGAGCCAGTCACGTGGGCACGTTACAGCTGCGCGCCCAGTTTTCACTGGGAAAACTCCCAGCTCCACTAGGCAGATCGCCTGGCTCGCCCTGCGCCAGGGCAACTCACAGACCCACGGCTGCAGGACTGTCGCTCTTTCATTAGATGATTCTACAGCACTGGCGAGAGCGACCAGCATGCTTCAGAGCACCAGGTCCTCCAGGGACAGACATGCATTCAACCCCCTGGGAATAACCCGTGCTGTACTCGCAATATAATGTCAGCTTTCTTTAAATTCTCTGAGGGTGAACAGCCATATTTTTGTTGGACTTACTCAACAGTCCAAATCACGCTTGGTATGACCGAACGAGACAGTGTCGATATTCCCCTCAGCTTGATTAAACTGAGGCAGGCAGGTTTCTTCCTAACTCTGGGCCCCGACCTGGCGTCTCTTAGCGCACTTACTTTAGCAAACTTGCCATGGTAAATTCCTTTCCGTCCCTCTGATGTCGCTCTTTTCCCAACGCTTGCCAGTTTCATAATCCAGGCGTGTCTTTCTCCAGGACTAGAAGCCATCCCTTTGAAATGCAGTCATCAGGAACGACTGTGCCCCTGCTGCCTACCTGGGTAGGAGAGTAAACGCCCAGCTTCCATCAGTACCGACAATCAAACACCGGCGGCGTGATCACACCGACCAGCCTCCCGTCTAGCATTTCCCACCGCTTTCCCACAGCTCACCCGACACGGGAAAACTGTCCCATCTCGCCTTCTCTTTCAAGGGAGTTGAGCTCAATCTCCCTCCTCTGTTACGACCGCATTTGCTCCTGTTACAATAGTCTCAAATAAAGTCTTTCTCTGTTTAACTCCATCCATCACGATTTTTATCTCATGTGATAATATCGCTAAATAAACAAACCAGCATCTGTATACATAGCCCCTTCATCAATAACGTTATTTTTAAAAATAAGTTTTGGGAACTAGAATAAAATACCTAGGTTTTCTGTATTTTATTCTCCAAGAAACAACTTGATTCTTGCTAAGGGTGTATTTTCAATGACTCAGACATAATCTTTAGAAATTCAAAGAAAAATACTTTTAAAGAACGGCTATCTCTGGTACATCGTAGCTAATTTCAGCAAAGGTAACTTTATCCTCAAGTCCTTTCCTTTCAGTTTTAACAAGATATTATTAAGACAGTCCTTCTGGTAGAGGCTTTTGTTTTCTTGCTAGCTCAGTACCTGTGGAGGTTTTTTGAGGTGATCATAATAGGAACAAAGAGTTTTGGGAAAATGATTTGGTACAATGTGAAAATGGCAATATGTATGTTTTCCTATTAGTATCACCGCCAACCAGCAGAGTAACTTGGGAGACTTCAGGCTGAGAAATGCTCATCTCTTGAGGACAGGCAGACAGGTAAGGGCCCCGGCTGTTCACACTGGGGAGGGGCTTCGCACTTGGTCGGTAAGGTGCACGAGTAGGTAACCGTGGGTCGGGCGCCCCAGTGCCCCTGGCTGTGACCACGGCAGCTAGGGAGCTAGAATGCCACAAAAGAGCCGTGTCAAATGGCGACTGAATTCTACACGATCTCTTCATCAAGTTTCTGGAACGCCCTTGCATTAACTTTAAAATTAAATGCCTTTCCTACTGAACAAATATAAGCAGCTGAACTACAGACCTTGAGAAGCCCATGACATATTTCCTGTTTTAGGGCTATCACTACACTTCAGTGAACATAGATTAAAATGACATATAGGTATGCATATAAGTATATATTTTTTATTTCTTGTAACCACAGACTATGGATATTAACACATGTTCTGAACTGGGTATTTAGCATATTTACTACTAGTACACAATGGAATCAATAATATTTTACAGGTTTCCATAGTTGTGAAATGTCAAAAGTAAAATTTTTTTGAAATGTATCTTTTAACGATCTTGTATATAAGGTTTTATTTGCATGTATCTATAGGCAAATACTATTGGCAGAATAAGACAAGTCTCATCACAAATTCAATTTTCACTTTTCAATTTCATATATGTAAAGATTCAGAAACTTTCTCACATAAATAAATAAATGTGAATGAACTTTTTTTTACATGAAGGAGTTCAAGTCTTTGAACACCCAAGTTATAAGGAAAAAAATAACTGACAACTCAGGGCTTGCTTTTGTCTAAACTATTAGAAACGAGTTCCTTCAATTTTGTTGAATCACAAAATTATATATACCTCATCATTAGACTCATTCACTTATTAGACTCATTCACTTTCCAACACCTACAATTTTCCACTTTTAAAAATTCTTTGGCCCACAGATTGTACAGCGTGTGGTAGTGTGCCCCACCATGAAACTGGTGCAGCATGCCTTTCTTTTGCGGGTGGGAACAAGGCAAGTTGAGCAATTTGGAAGGGCTAGAATGGAAAATGAGTCCCCTCAAGCTGCGCATGCCCCAGGCCTCCTGGAAAATCTCCACGTGTTCCCGGGGTAGCCCAGGAAGAAAGAGAGCAGCTCCTGAAAGCTCTGGGAGACAGAACTCCTTGCTCCTGCCTCAAGCAACTCTCCAGTTGAATTAGAAGCCATGATGGAATTGGAACTCATGATGGAATTGGAGTCAACAATTATTTGCATTGAAAAGAAAAGATCCCCAGCAGACTGTGACAATGATTCCAGCTGGAAAACCACTGAAATAAAGGAAAGACAGTGAGGGGTAAGGCCAGGTGGACACTGGGTGCCCCTCCTGGTCCCTCTGTGTCCACGCTATGTCACCCGGGACAACTCTTCACTTCTTGGAGACTCTCCCTTTCCAACTGCAGAGTGAAGACAGCAACATACCTTTTAAGGAGGTCTTGTTGGGAAGTCTGCATGATACAGGAAGATCACTTTCAGTGTCTGTCACATGAGAGGCCTTCAACAGATAGTGACCGCCATCAACGCTACCATTGCCGTTGTCACCATCACTTCACCAGCTGAATTTACTCCATGGAAGCTGCCAGCACTTAGCACCAATACCTGTCATGGAGAACAAACGGACACTAGAGGCTCAGCTCACCTTCACGGTGCTCTTCCATGGCCATAACTGTGGGGAAAATCAGACTGGTTACATGAGCACAAGAGAATTACACAGGAGAGAAGGCAACACTTTAGAAATCGAGTACTTTCTCTCAAAGGGAAAATCAGGAGTAATGAGAAACCAAAAATTCAGATTTAAAAGGCCCAAATATTTAAACTATCTCATCCACTAGGCATATGTCAGACCATCATATAATTTCAGCAACTTGATCCCATTTAGGAGATTTAATGTCCTTACTTTAAAAATCATATAAAAATTAAATTCAATAAAAATTAATGTGTGCGCATATCTACCTAACTTAATGAGAAAAATAAGGTTTAGCTATAAAGGTCTCCAAATTTGATTTAAAGTATGTGTGGCTGCAAGAGGAAAATGGAGGAGATATTAAAAAAATCTCGGTCTTAGGAAGGGGTAGGCACCTAAATTTAGAGACTAAATGAGCGCTAAGGGAAATCCATTTCTTTAATTATTAGAGTCTCATCAAAAGAATGTTAATCAAGTGATAGCAGCGCATGAAGGATTTAGATCTTGAAAGGCCAAAATACAGGATGAATAAAACCACAGGTTTATTCAGTAACAATTTACGTGAAGATGATATCCACTCCTGATCAAACAATACCTGGGAAGAAATTTTTGAAAGAAAAGTTCTATTGTCATTTGTTTTATTTATTATTAATGAAAGGATATTGACTATTCAGATGATAATGTGAAGTAATCCCCTAAAATATAAATCTCAACTACATTAGAATTGCTTAATTGTTGTGCAATTAGGCAGCAGAGGGTCAGAGGTTTAGAAGAGAAACTGCCCAGGGACATGGCGGTGAGGCCTTTGGAGGAAAACGCATTCCTGACACGATCTGTATCAGTGGTTTAAACCTGGAAATGAGAACAGAAATCTCTGACGCATCCACGTGGGGCCACTTGGAGGTGAGTGTACGAAGATAAGTGAGCGAACATAGCTTACCATCTGAAGGTGAAGTAGTCTGAAGTACAAATAATAAATGACTTTCAAGTGTGCTCTATCATGACGTAACCAGAGTCAGTTTGCATGTTTTATGAGCTCCTACCTCTGCCCGCCACTTTAAGATATTTTTCACCATATACCTGAAGTCTAGCCTGTTAAGCAAACTCTTAAAACTCTTAACTCTTAAGCAAAGTCTCTAAAAAACTGCTCTCTAATTTTTATGATAGAAGAACTATATTAAAACCTCTTCATTTGGTGAATTTAGTTGAAATAATATTTCTAGACAAACAAAGAATTCCTACGGTGAGATATATATATATATATATATATATATATATATATATATATATATATATGCCTATAATCCCGGTATTAGAGTAGGCTCTGACATAAATTTAATGAAAGTATTTTGTTGCTATTAAAACTATACAAAAAACAAAGGGCTCCTGTCTTCCCTGGGTTTCAACCTATGGAAATTTAGAGTTGTAATAAAGAGTTGTAATCAATTGGCATGAAGGCTTCTTAACACGGTGAGAATGAAGCTGATCATGGGCAGTCTTTGAAAAGAAATGGAATTACTATTCCCTCTGACTGTGGGAATAGTAATGAGGAATGGACAAAGGCAGTGGATAAGGTGAGATGATGCAGGTATAATCACTCATTGTGTAACACAAGCAGGGAGGGAAAATCAGCTCATTTTTATAAAAGTTCTTGTGAACCTATAGGCATTGAGGTAAATTACTTTTGCAAGGACTTCTGGGAAGATGCTGAAGGGAAGGTGCCAGGGATACTGTCCAACTATTATCAGCACTGTTTTCTAAAAAGCCATACATGCAAGAATGTGTTTTCTGTTTGTTAACAGATATCCTATGGTTTCTCTCCATTTATGCTGGATTAACTTACTCAACTTTAATGTAAGGAGTTTAATGTTCAATTTATAAAGTCAAATGTTTCTTATTTAAAAATAAGATTAAAAACTTAAAAATACTATTTGATATCCGTTAAGTGGAGTTCAAAATGCTAAAATATTATTTAATACAATACTTATATTGTTCCAATGAAAACAATGTAAAAGCACTGCTTCCCCCTCAATGCAGAAAACTGCATTTTAAAAGTTTTTTTATAAAAGTGGTATCCTGGATTCTCTCTTTTTTAAACTATTATTATTTATTATTATTGTTGTTGCTGTTGTCAGACCTGAGTTTATTTTTTCCCAGTTTTTTAAATTAACTTATTTAAACTTATAATTGATGCACAGTATCACATTAGTTTCAGGTGTACAACACAGTGATTCAACATTTACATACCTTCCGAAGTTATCACCACAATAAGTCTAGTGACTCTCTGTCACCATACATAGTTATTGCGACCTTAATTCCCTCTTCACTGTTAGGAAAGAGGTGATAAGTAGGACAAGCAGCATGAAACATCCTAATGGCCCACAGATACATGATTGTAATCACTCCATCCTCTGTACTACCCCACTGCATCACCCCACTGTAGATGAGTTACTCCAGTGTATCTACTCCACAGTTATTGGGACCTGCGGTAAGAAGAAACAGCAAGTAGGAATTATTTAGCTACACAAATTAAAAATATCAAATTTTGGCATCTGCCTTTCTTTATCCCTTCTGACATCCCCCCACTGGTTTTAACTATCCATTATTTTGTAGTTTCTGGCACACAATCAGTATTCATGTGTAAGTCAAATGAATGACTATTTGATCTGACTTCCCACAAAACCAAAGAAATGTGAAATGGAATAGAAGTACTTAAAATAAATATCCGCTAAATATGATTCCTTTGATTATCTAGGAAGATATAAAATGCATATAAACATCAAGTAACCTTTTGAACATCACATTACATAAAATTTACATTGTTCTTATAAGCAGTGTGCGTTAGACAAGACACAAACAAGTCACATATGTTAAGGACAAGATGCCAACATGTTGATCTGGATGGCAGAACTCTGGGGGGGGGGGGTTCGAGCGTGTCCTGCCAACGTATTTAGCCCTCTCCAGAGTCACAGGACACGCATCACAACCCTCTGAGAGTCCAGGCTGTGCGACACAGAAGCCCCTTCTGTGCACCAACCTTCCTACCAGTTACCACTGGAAACCCAAGCACGTTATTTTAGTGAGCGCTGCCAAGGACTTGCCGGGCCAGTCTCCTGAACATAAGAGAAACCAAGAGATGGTGATGGCATTTGGCTCCCTCTTTTCCTTGAAGCACTTGCTGGTGTGAATGCTGTAGCTGAGAGGCTTAAAAGCTGACCGAAGGCTTTGGTGGGCTCAGAAAGGATGGGGGGTCCCAGTGACCATCACAGGGCAGGACCCAAAGGGCTACCACCTGGGGGGGTGCGATCAAAAACTGGACATCTCCTCTGGTACATGTTAGTATTTATTGAATTATCTCCGTTATTATTTCTAGCTAGCCTTCTACTAGTTAAACAATTTTTCAAACACGTATTTTTCAAACTGAATTAAAAACATGTTAAATATCCAGAATTGCAAGAATTGACCAAAATTCTTCTGTCAATTCTTTGGAAAAGGAGACAACAGAAACAGACATGTGAGAGATCCAAATATTGGAGTTGATTGTGTAAATTGCTTAAAATAACGGTTATAGATATGATTAAGAGACATATGCTAAAACGAGGAACTTTACAGGAAATTGGGAACTATCAGGAGTACCAGAGGGAAATATAATACTGGATATTGGGACCTCCATAAATGATTCCATCGCAATTCAGACACAACGAAGAGAAGCAGAAGATAGGTCGGAAGAAAATGCCCAGCTCAATGCCGAGAGAAAGAGAATTAAAAACAGAAGCAAGTAAAGGGCGCACATGTGACACAGTCAGAGATCTGCGCAACCAGAGGTAAAAAAGGAGGGAAGATAGACTAACAGAGACACAACCTTTAAAGAGATCATTTAAGCTGAAAACTTTCTAAAACTGACAAAAGACATGGCACAGATCGAAGCAACTAAAAACTGCCTTTAAGCATAATCACTTAAAGGAAATCACACTTGGAGCTCAGTTCTCTTTCCAGAAATATCAGAGAAACTGCTATTGGACTAGTCCTCCTGCAGAGAACAATTATAACTCCGGACAAAATATTTAAAAACTGTTTGAAATCATGAAAGAATGACCAAAACCAAGGAGAAACACAAGCATGTTCATCTTTTTCTTTTTTGAATTTAGGTATAATTGACATATAACATTATATTAGTTTCTGGTATACAACATAATCTTTCAATATTTTTATATATTGTAAAATGATTACCTCAAGTCTAGTTAGTATCCGTCACCATACATAGTTCAAAATATTTTTTTTCCTGGGATAAGAACTTTTACCATTGACTCTCTTAGCAACTTTTAAATATGCAATACAATATTACTAACTATAGTCATCATGCTGTACATTGCATCCCCGTTAGCTATTTATTTTACAATTGAAAGTTTGTACCCTTGGACCCAGTTACCACCTTTTGTTTGTCCCCACCCCAATCCTCACCTCTGCAACCACCAGTCTGAGCTTGTTTTTTGCTTTGTTTTGCTTTTAGATTATCACATATAAGTGAGATCAGATGGTATTTGTCTGACTCATTCCACTCAGCATAATGCTTGCAAATTCCATCCATATTGTCACAAATGACAAGGTTTCCCTCTTTTATATGGCTGAATATTAATCCATTATGTACGAGCCTCATTTTCTTTATCCAATCGATGGGTGATCAGCTTGTTTCCATACCTTAGATTTTGTAAATAATGTTGCAATGAATATGGGGATACAGACACCTTTCTGAATTAGTGTTTTGTTTTGTTTAGAGAAAGACCCAGAAGTGGAATTGATGTATCATATGGTAGTGCTATTTTTAAAACTTTGAGGAACCTCCGTACTGTTTTTTATAGTGGCTGTACCAGTTTACATCCCCACCAACGGTATACATCCCCTCCAACAGCTGTTACTTCTTGTCTTTTTGGTAATAGCCACTTTAAAGACATGAAGTGATATCTCATTTGCGGTTTTAATTTGCATTTCCATGTTGATTAGTCATGTTGAGTACCTTTAGATTAATATCTCATCCCCCCCCAAATGGTTGATGGGAATACAGGATGGGTGAGCATTCATACCCATGGGAATGGATGAGATTTTCTCATGTTAAAAGTGATTTTTTTAACCTTTGCACATGTGTGAAAAATGACCATTTTTTTAGTGGTACTTCCCATTGCCATGAAACCTAAGGAAAAGAAATTGTCAAGTAAACAATCAGGGGCCAGCAACACAGATTTTGTCCAGGACCATTTGAAAGGCATTTAAGGAAGCAGCTGGGATTTTGCTGCCTGATTATGAAATAGAAATTTCATGAGGGAGAAGGAATGTAAAAAGTCTTTTATCTGGAAGGAAGGCTAGTCTTCAAGAATATTTGACCCTTGAAAATAGCCACATTTTGTGACCGCACTAGATACTGAGGAGAGTAGAATATGTACTGAAAAATATCAACATTCCTGTGGATTTCCCTGAAATGTTTTCTGCAAAACCAATTTAAATTATACCTACTGAGACAGAATCACAGATGTTTAGCTACAGGACTGGAGGTATTGTGAGCGCATCAGTAATCTCCACTTAACGTGTTCTGGGGCCCTCTAGTCTTGGGACGTGACTGCGGCCGAGGAGCCAGCCCTCCGAGGCGGCAGCGCGGACTAGGGCTTCATACACACCGCGCTTCCTTTGTGTGACAGGGTCTCCTGCAGCCTCCGCATGCGGCTTCAAGGGAGGAATCATCAGGCCTAGCGAATTTCAGGCAGCCTCACCCAAGGCTTTTTAGGGTGCTTTCTGCCTTCATGAATAAATTCAGACATGCTGAGAGGGGATCAGGGATGCTCAGCAGTCACATGATCAGCGGGCTGCTGGTTGAAAGCAGGAACCTTGAACCCTTTCATGATGGGATGGAAAAATAAATGACTTAACCCATCTCCCCATCTCATTCATCTCTCTGGGAGAGGCTTTCATCGAGTGCATTGCAGGAAGAGATTATTTGGGGAAAACAAAGATTAGTGGGAATCTAATATTTCCTAGGCCTTTCCACACCACACAAATAACTCAGGCCTTCGTGATACCCAAGGAGGCAGAGCAGGCGTATGGTACACGATATGTGGAAACGAGCTTGGTGAATTATGTACAAATATCCTTCAAAGTCTTCTCTTCCTGCCCCAATTCAAATAACCTGGGACAGTACTGGGCAGTCTCAGTGACACATGGCCCGTTGCCCTCCCTCCGTACCAGTTGCTGTGATGTGAGTCCTGGTCCACTCCTCCCGAGTTCCTGGCTGCCCCGTGGGAGAGGTTTTCACGTCTTTTTTATAAACGGGGGATTGCACACGGGCAGCGATCACACATGTCTGACGCCAGCCTGTCCCAGGCATTCAAAGGCACCACGATGCGGCCTGATCTTCCAACGCCCGGGTCGTTGGGCCGATGACAATGACTGTGTGGCTCGTTCCAATGACTGTGTGGCACCTTACCTCCGCCGGTGCGAGGGCAAAGGGAGCCTGCACTTCACAGAGGTCGCATGTAACCTGCACAAAGAGCCTGTGGCCCACGTCCCATGCCTTGGGGAGTTTTTCCTAGCCTCACTTCCCACGTCCGTCAGAAACTGCTTCATGTTTTCTGCGTTTTGTACTAAAATGCACATCTCGATTCCATCTCCCCAGCCGACTTCTGGCTTTGATGGTTTGTCATGCCCGTTTCATTTCGCCGTCAGATGCTTTATCGAATCTTAATATTTTGATTTATTTGCTTCGGAATTTTTGCACAGACTAAGGCATAACAGATCATGCTGAGACCCCCTCATGCACACCCCGCTTGAAACCAATTCCTTTCCAAGCAGTGGCTTTCTTGGATTTGATATTTGTCATTCTAGCCATGTTTTATGTCAATATGAAATTCAAATGTACCCACCGACAGTGAGATGACTTTGTTTTGCGGGTTCGCTGAATCCACTGCTCACAATATGCTCTTTATGGTCAGCCTTATGTTTTGGGGATTTAGCCATGTTAATTTACATAACTGTATTTTAATCCCTGTATTCAGTATTACTGTCTCATAATCTATCCATTCTTCTGTTTATTTTAAAGCACTGTTTTGTTATTATGAAATAATATGGCAATGAACATTCTTATAATCAGTGTCCTTGCAAAGATGTGCAAGAGTTATTTGCATTATGTACCCAGATGTGCAAAAGTTATCTGCATTATGTACCCAGAAGGGTAAATGCATTAATGCAGTTTGCTTTGTTGCTATCAATGCATTCCGTATTTGCACCAACTTACAAACACCTCAGCACTATAGCGGATTTCCATTTCTCCATGGCTTCTCCAAAACTTTGTTTTGTCTGACTTATTTTGGCGAATATGTGGCCTGAAAAATTGTGCATGCGTGTATGTTTACTTGTACATCTCAGATTTCTTATGAAGTTTTTCTTTCAAAATTCTCAAAAGAGAATTTTCAGAATTCTCTCTTGTGTGAATGTCCTGTTCTCATAATTTTCAAATTTTTCTAATGGATTCATTTTCCTTTGTTTGCTTACTGAATTTGGGAGTCCTTTATAAATTCTGAATACAAACCCTTCGACAGTTATATATTAGCAAATATCTTCTCCCAAATCAAAGCTTTGCCATTTAATTTCTTATATATTTTTTAAAATATGAGTTTTAAGGAAGTAAAATCTACTAATCATTTTTCCCTTTGTAGAATGTATAGTGTTTACATCTTGCTTAATAAACAAACAATAAAGGAAGCTAAAGCCTGCAGTAAACACAGCTCCAGTCTGCAGGAGAAAAACCAGGGCCCTTGTGATGAAATGCCTGGAAGCTGTATCTGGGGAGCAGCGTGCTCCTTCGGGGTACACTGGCCTGGAATGAGGAAGGGGAAAGGCACACTCACACGGCTTGGGGAAAAGAAAGGAGTCTTCGGCATCGAAGGAACATACACTATCATTATTCCTATTTCTCATTTGGTATCAGTTCTGAAATGCGCTCATATTACCAGGAATGGTTACGTGCTGCCCTGCACATTGGATGCTAGATTCAAAGTCCCTTTTTCAGTTTTGAGGGTTTACGGAGGGATGACATGTTTTCCAACAGTTCATAAACGTCACCTGAACTTCGCGATAGCTCCGACTCCTTTTATAAATGGGGAGACTGCTCTGGGCAGGGCTGTGAAAAGCACATGGCACTGATGACCCCCAAAGGTGTGCGCTGTGAAGGGCGGCGAGAACTCTCTCGCTCAGCTCCCTGCCCACCCCCGCGCCAGCACCTGAAACTCTGTTTTCGACACGGCACTGCTTTGGGCTACTGCTCAGGAACAGATGAACAGTTTGATGAATTGACAAGACAATCTCCATCAGTACAGAGGAAGGGAAATTGGGAGGCCTGGCACATCGGTCTCCTAGCCGGGATCTGAAGTTACGGAAAAGAGCTGTTTCGTTCACCTCTGCGTACAGAGTGCTTGAGAGAGTGCATGCAGTGAATATCACCTGAACGGATGAACCAACAAATGAATGAAAGGGGTGAAGAAGAATATTGGCATAATATAAGAATAGATACATTAGTAGTATATTAAACAAGGGAATGTTAGATGCAGGAGTTGGGTTACAGAGGGACAGGAGGGTGAGTCAGAAGAGGTTACTCCATGAACTCTATGGTAAAATGACTATTATTCTTAAGGGTTCCAGACTCCGTTTGGAAAGAGTGCTTGCGACAATATTACAAATAACTACGTAACTGCCTAGATGGAACGCATGGGTTAATGATGTATACATTGATCTTCCATAAAGATTACTGGCATACTAAAAGTCCAAACTAATTCAGTGCAGACCTGCACAGAAAAAATGAAAAGAAACTCAAGAGTTTAGACTGAAGCAAGCAGCTCCCATCAGAGTGTGAGTCTCTGGCTCCGAGACTGTGGCTCAGAGACACAGCCAGTGAGGAGCACCGCCCTCCGGGACCTCATACGGAGGGAAACGGAGAGTCCTTCCCACGCAGGGTGGGGGTGGGGCGGGGTTTTAGGCGTGGCTGAGAAACACCAGAGGGGGTCAGCTGCACACACAGCAAATCATCTCCAGTAATGGCGACTAATTACAACTATGATCTAACTCACTATTTCTCTCTTTTGCCCTGGTCCTCGGGAAATGCAGATCTTAATGTGATGATCCATCACTGGAGATGTTTAAGTTCTTAAATCTCCCACAGTGTTTGTATGAACATAATTTTATATTTTATTAAATTACTTTACTGTTTTTGTATATCATAAATATTTTAAATTATGTTTTGATGAGGCGGACTATATGTAACACAATAAAATATACATGGCCACAAATGGCTAAAGCTCTTGGTTTGGAAACACGGAAATAATGAACTGCACGTCTAGCAGAAACCACTTGGAACAAGGGGGAGAGATGCTTCTCTTTGTCAACAACGTGTTAGCTGTTTTTAACTTCAATAAATAAAGATGTCTAGAAAGTAGTGTTTACAACATACCGAACAAGTAGCGGTTTTGGTTGAAATACTAAAAAAGGTAACTGACCTCGCCTTTTGGCTGAAAAAGGTTTCAGAACCGGAAGTGTCAGCCTTCTGATCAGCTTGAGGAAGCCTCTTAAGTTTTCCATTTCTAGATCCCACGGTGAAAACATTACGTGGGCATCTCGTGTCACGGTAGCAGCAATAAGAAATTTCCGTTCTTATCTGCTTTGTAAAATGACCCCCAAAATATCGAAGGCAGCCAAAAAAAAAAAAAAAAAAAAAAAAAAAAAACAAAGCTGATCTTCAGTGAAACTTGGAAACATCAGGATCCCTAACCAGAGGGCTTGAGAGCCAATGGAGTTGTCACGTGACGCAGTGAACAGAAAACCCGACCCAGGGTCCGAGGGGGGGTTACCCGAGCAGCGTCAGAACGACTTGAATGTGGGGCTGTCTTCAGTGCTTGGGGAAGGGCTGTGTACGGAGCGGTTAGAACCCTGCTCTCCCTTCTCCCGTCTTCTCTCCCATCACCAGAGCGAGGTGGGCAACCCCCCACTGGCAGTCCCTGTGGAAGTCAGGAGAGACTGCAGACATTCGGACCGAGCCAGGGACATCTACATGACAAGTGGAGCCCCTGTGCAAAATGACAACATCAGACCCTTGTTCAAAACCGAAGAATTTCAAGATGGCTCGTAGAGAATTCAAGCAAGTACGGGGCCCTTCTCAGAGCCTCCTGCAACTACACCGCTGCTGCGGCCACAAGGCTGGGTCTGTGCGGAGCCTGCCAGCTCGGGAAACGAAGCCGAGAGGAGGCGGCAGGGAGGCAAGGCCCCAAGAATGAAATTACACTAACATCTACATATGTGGCAGGGAGGCACTGATCCCATTGTCACTACTGACAGTCTGACTGTCCTTCAGGCCGCCGTCCATGCCCTTGAGAGATCTGGAGGACCTACCTGTGGAGAAGCTGCACTCCCTTACAGGAGGATACTGGCATCTGGCGCTTCCCAGGGTAAAAGCTACCTGCTCTCCAAATGCACACACTGACGGACCATCTGGAAACAATCTCCGTCCTTCTGGAAACGAGCCCGTCCACACACAGGGCTTCTGGAGGCTCCCAGCGTTTCACTAAGAAAGAGTTACCAGGCATGTCAGAGAATAAGCAAACAGCAGCAACACGAAAAAGAGCTTTAAACAGAGAAGAAAGAGCAGCATAACATTTCAAAGGGAAACATTGATGCTAAACATCGTCACAACCGTAACAGTTTCAGACTGCCTTTCAGCCACGCTTTCCCCGGCACGCTCTCCCCTGTCACACAGGGCTGGAAGTGGGGCAGCCTCATCTCTCAGACTCTTTGCCAGCAGGTGTCAGGCCCAGGAGAGGCCCTTTCATGATTCAGATTCAGCAAGCAGAACAATGACCAAAGCTGTTACCGCACCTTGAGGACTGGAAGGCAGGCCTCTGGCTTTAACAGGCAGCAGGTGTACGTTTTGCCAGCGGCTTGTGAGCAACTTCTTGTGAAAACTGCTTTGGTGTTGAAGACATCAGTCATGGTTTTCTGAGATCATCCCGTGCCTGCCTTGTTTCCTGAAAGCTTGGGGTGGCCTTATCTAATCTATTATATTCGAATGTCCACCCATTAGGAGCATACCCACATGACAATACAATGACACGTTTTTCTTCCCATCATCTCTGTTCCCATTCTGACAATATGTAACAATTTAAATTATATTTTTGTACTTCAAGTTTTTCCTATTGAAAATATCAATACCTTCAATAAAAAACAAAAGAAATAAAAATAGGAGAGAAATAAAATGATACTTATGATGTATGTTTGGAGGATCAAAAATCCATGCAGTCGTGGGTCTGTAAAGAGAAAACTAAGAAAATGGATGGGGCATTATATAAAGATAACACCCTGAGAGTTTTCAAGAATAAATTTTATAGTTATACATTCTGAAAGGTTCAGAACAAAGCTATGCCTGGAGACATGGGAGGTCATCAGAGATAAACACAGAAATAAAAAAAAAACTAATCCCATACAAAAACTAGGAATCATAATGGCATCAGATTTCCTAAAAGTAGTATTGGAAACATGAAGGAAATAGAATAACAGCTTCCATATTCTAAGTGAAATGGTTCAAACCCCAATTTTTATACCCAGTCTAAGTATCAACCAAGTATGAAGGTAACAATGGAACATTTTATTAATATCAGATTGTCAAAACTACCATGTATCTCCGTACCCCTTCTTAGGAAGCCACTAGAGGATTTTCTCCATGAAACTGAGGAAGGAAAAACAGACTAAAATGTGGGGTCCAAGAAACAAGGGATCCAGTGCAGGAAAGAGAAGTAGGCATTCCAAGGTCTTAGAGGCAGACTTGGCAGACAATTAGTCCAGACAGGAGCCTGAGGGCGGAAGAAAAGAGATAAAGCTGATAGATTGTTTGAAATTTGAGGTCAGAAGTATGCAAGAGAGTTGAAGAAAAACAAGCAGATGGAAAGTACAAGAGGAGTTATTCTCTCTGAGAAATATATAACATTTACAAGTAAAGGAAATATCACAGTGCGCGCACGTGGACCAACGATGGACCGTACATGTACAGCCACATCAATGGAAATGACAAATATTGGCGTGATGACAACAAAGAGGATGTATTAACAAGAACAGGGGAAAGGAGAAAGGGGAGGTGAAGGATTGCTGGTTTCCGCACTGCTGTTTTGGCAAAGGGGCATAACCACTGATTGAGAATGACATCAGTTATAAACATGCTCATAAATTATGTATCTGACTCACTTCTCTAAATAATTCAGAAGCCTATGAATATCGATTTGTCATCAGCTGCAGCGTCCAGGCTTTCAAACCCGCTGGGGGACACTATCTCATGACAACAATGCTGAGAAGTGAGGGCTAGGTCAGACTCCCCAGAAACGTGACTCCCACCCAGCAGGACCACCTTTTTTTTTTAAAGATTTTATTTATTTTATCTTTAGAGGGGAAGGGAAGGAGAGAGGGAGACAAATATCAATGTGTGGTTGCCTCTTGTGAGCCCCCTGCTGGGAACTGGCCTGCAACCCCAGGCATGTGCCCTGACTGGGAATCGAACCTCGATCCTTTGGTTCGCAGACCCTCACTCAATCCACTGAGCAACACCAGCCAGGGCAGCAGGACCACCTTTTAGGTGTATGCTGCACTTGGACACTCCGGTTATGTACTGGAACATTCCTTGGGCCTAGCATTTCTCTCCAACGTTAGAATTTCATAAACAATGCAATGCATGTAGGCATGACTATACTTCTTATACGTTACTTTCCAATTCTCCAGACCACTTTTTCCAATTACGAGCACACTCCCAAATGAAGTGCTGCTCAGCCAGGGGAAAGGTCAAACACTTGAAATTCTGTAAGAGTCTTAAAGATTAAGATTTTAGGTAACAGTAATTCTACAAAGCCTTTTACCATTATTTTCTTTTTTTAAACTATATACATGGATTGCTTTGACCAATAAAAACACACAAATTCTAATAAACTTATTTTTTTAAATCAAGAAATCCTTACATTTCAAAAGTAAATGTAAAGATAAGGTTCTGAGTGCCTTTCGTGCTTGGGGTGCATTGGAACACAGTCCCAGGTGCGGGATCAATACAGTGTTACTCTTTCGTCAAGACTTCTCGCTAGTAACTTTCAATAACCTTCATCAGTCTCTTGGCAAATGATTTGTACATGCCTCTGGTTACTCTGCTAAGCCCTCTCTTTCAGTCACAGAAAAAAAAAGACAAAGAGAAAGAGATTTGAAGGAGGTACTCATATAGATCTGATGCATGGGAAGTAAAAGTTGACCCTTTTCAACTTTCTTCTTGCTTCTAAATTTTGTATGGGATCCTGATTTAACAAAGAACAGAAGCTGCTTGAAAACATCACTGCACATATTTCTAGCCTCCTAAGTAATACGGCATGTACATAACCCTAAGATCACACTTTTGGTTTTATGTCCCTGCAATAGGAGAACAGTGGGTTGGAAGTGAAATGTCTCACTGGTCTCCCGAACAACTTGAGTGGTCAGAATTTAACTGTCTCAGTGGGTATCACCCCACAAGGCCATAAACGAGTCATCTGAGCTGTTTGCTTAGCTCTTTGCCCTCACTCCTAGCTTATGGATAATGAAGCTTGATAGTAATGTGCTAAAATCATTTCTCTTGATGGAAGCTTTGAAATCTTACCCTAAAAACTACATTTAATGACCTTTAAAGAGTTCTTCAAAAATTTTGCACTGAACCAACTATATCTTTCATTTTTCCTGTGGTTCCTCTCAGACAATTAAAACAACCCCCCCCCTTTGTACATTTAAGCAAATATTTCATAAGAAGCTGTGAACAGTTTGATGTGATTCAAGAATAAAGGCCATGATTTCTCAAGCTGGTTTTAACACTGGTGTTGGCTTACGATTAAATATTAGCTTGTAAATTATCTGTTTATCACAAAATAAAAAGCTTTTGAATCTTTTCCTGTTTTATTTTCATTTTCCTTATGCAATCACCACTGTTTAAAATCACTCATTTACCCCCAGAGTAGCACAACTTCCTACTCCTCCTGAGAGATGCTTTCAAAAAACACAATTTTCCGTCCTTGTTCTGAAATTCAAACAAGCCAGCCTCACGTTCGTTCGTCAAAGCTCCCCTGCCAGACAGGAGAGCAGAGTGAGGCGCCCGCTTCCTTCTTCAATTTTCAGGTAGGAACACACTGCTGATTATATTATCAAACGCAGCCAGAGGTAGCTGGAGATAGCCTATTAGTGAGAGAAGTTGATACAGCCAATCAGCAAATACACAGGTAAAAACCTCTTTCCATTTCATGCGACTCTGACAGATGAGAGGGGCGCGACCCCATTAGCATTAGGAACAATAAGCGGGAAAACCACTCACGAGGCAAAACTAGGTCACGGTCAGACTGCCTGCCCCCCTTTATAACAGAACAGACCTTTTGCTCTGAAAGCACCCGGCCCCGAGTGCCGAAATTCTGCACCAGGCTGAAGTAATTGCTGCTGAAGCATTTTGAACTCCTCAGGTAAAGTCTGTCTGCAGACGCCCAAAGGCCGCCCTGCAGACCCCAGGGGTCTGGAGCCGCGGTGAATGTGGGGGACAGAGGCTTGTCCAGCAGCTGCCTGTACGCGTTAGTTCGACAGCGGGTGTTCCCTTGTGCAGACTCTCCTACCTGAAGGCTGCAGGGGAAGGGAAGGGTCCGGGGTACGGCTCCCCACAGGGTTATAAGCAAATCCGTACCCTTTTTAAAATTATTATTATTTTCTGGAAAACTTTGCAAACAATTGCAAAATTGTCACACCACAGAAACTGTCGTTAAATTTTGGAATTGTTACAAGGATATCTTGCTTTCAAATTGTAATTAGAGAAGCGACACATCTTAAGCGAAAGAAATTTGGAGGAGGAGCGAGCAAGCACCATCCTGTCTGGACGGATAGGATCCTCTTTAGGAAGCTGGAAAGAGCTCGGAAGTTTAGAAGTTTAGATCGGATCCACGCGGTGGTGAGCCGGAGCAGACAGAGCTTCCCTGGCGGGAGGGGCGCAGTCCCTCTTCCAGAGCCACGCCCCCTGGCTCCGAGGTGCTGGTGTCCTGCGATTTCCAGACCTGTCAGCAGACTGATCGTTGGTCAAGGGGTCAGCAGTTGAAGATGATGAGCACCTAGGCTGTTAAAAAGCAGCATGGTCAGCACCCCATGTGACAGAGGCATGAATGGGGATTTGTGGGACTGGAAAGAGTGCCTGTCCCTTCAGCGAGGCGGCGTGGGCAGGAGGAAGCACGTCAGCCCGGAGCAGCGGGGGTCTGTGGTTACACCACTGCTCCTTGTGAAGCGTCGTCCCTTTCTGGCTGTTGGCTTCTGCTCCACCCTCCAGATCCAACAAGGTCCATCAGGGCTGAGCAGCCCTTCTGGCCCACCTTCTCCTCCTTCCGTCAGAGTTCTCTGCTTGCCGTGGTCACCATAGGCCGGGCTGAAAAAGCACCATTTCCTAAACTCACCAGATCATAACAACCCGTAGCACTGGGGAGGCACTGGTTAACCTCTGTAAACACTGAATCAACAGCACAGAAACTGTGTGTTTAACAGAAGAAGCTCCCCTCAGCAACACCTGTGCTCAGGTCAATGCAGGAAACATGATGGATGGAAGAAGTGGGCTTATGTCAGCCCTGGTCAAACAGGTTTATTTCAAGGAATGAGCATTTTGAATAATATGTTAGCCCCCCACCAAACTAAAGACTGTGCGGAAGATTCAGCATTCTCTAAGTTATCCAATAGTGTTAACTAGTCTCAGGTCCTCAGGCATTGCAGACGTGTCTGTACAAAAGCCGCAATACGGTTCTTGGCCTCAAGGAACTTGTGAGGTAGGTGAATGGTCACACGTGGCTTTATTACTATTTGTAGCCCAAGTAAGAAAATGCACAGGCTGACATGAGCTTCCTTCGGACATACCCTGCGCAACACTTCTCCTGGCAATGTGATGATGTCTGTTCAACCAGGTAATGTAGGCAAACAGATGCCCAAGGTCTGTACCCAAGACAAGGATGCTAGCGCGCAGGGTTCGGTGGCCGGGCTGAGAACGTTACCTCTGTGCAGAGCTACAGCTCAGTCCGTGGTTCAGCCAGGTCGGAGGCAGGTGTAATAGAAAGTGGAAGTTAAGATGGACAGGTACCACACTTTATGATTGGCAGATTTTTCTTCCTTTCACATTTCTGAGTCAAAGTACTTGTTGCGATCTCTATAAAATTATTTGTTAAGCTTATGTAACTAATACCCATTAAGTAATTCTATCTATTGGGTGAATGACGCGTGTGCCAACTGTCAGTTTTACATATGGACAGAGCCAGCCTTGCTTCATTCTCTACCCGAACAGAGTGACAGTTACACAGTGGCCGGCTTCCTCCTGCTTTTGCCGGGAGCAGAGAGAGGAGTCGAGTGTCTGGAAGGGCCCAGGGGCGTTGTGCAGACAAATGCAAGTTAGAAAGGGACGTGCCCTCCTCTCCTTCCTTCATTATCCTTTCTCTGCTTGGTGAAGATTAAAGTTTTCCTTCCCCAAGAGAAGTCAGAGGTCAGGAAGAAATAACGATGCTGTTTGGGTAGGAGGACAACGAAGATGCATTTACTGAGGGCCAAGGATGAGAACTCACAAGCAGGTGACAAGCTGAGCTTCTCACGAGGCACTCGGGATGCGATGAGGGATGGGAAGGGCTCTGCAGTGATTTTCTTCTTTCCTTGGGAAGCTGACGGCCCTGGGGAGGTGGGCAGCGGGCTCTGGGGGCTCCGTTCAGCTGGTTCCCTGGACCGTGCCTCAGCCTCGCACACCCACAGGGAGGAAGGTACCGGTGCATTTCTGCGTTGCCTTTAAGGAGGGAGAGTTATTTATTTTTCTGGTTTGTGCTCTCTACTAAACCAGGAGACTGTCTTTAGAGTTTGTACTTATATTTTTAATGGTTTTCAATTGCTCTGCATTAATTCTTTCAAGGTGTTAGGTTAGTTTAGATCAGAGGTTTTCAACCAGTGTCCTGGAAAAATTTGTAAAACACGCGACACGTGACTATTTGTTGGGGGCACTGACCGCTTTTCCCTTAGATTGTCCAAAAAAATGACGACAGTCAACACAATAGCTGTCTGGTGTGAATGACTTAAAATAATACACATTTTTTTGTCAGATGGGCTGCAGAATTTCAGTAATTAGTTTGTGTGCCCTGAGATGAAAAACGCCGAAACCCACTGGTCTAGATGACCTGTGCAAAAATCCCTGTTCAATTTTTCTTTCAATTTCCTACCATCCAGAGCCCAGGGGGCTGGATAGCAGCAGTCAGCAGGGAGCTGGGGCTGCCTGGCCTGCTCCCCAAAGCTGATCTGCATTTCTCACCCCCCCCTCCCCCCCACCCCGGGGGGTGGGGGGGGAATGCCACCAATCAGGGATTTCTAATTTTTTTTTCTGCTGTTGCCTGTTTACCAGCAAACTGCTGTCAGAGCAGTTTCCTCACCTGCCCACAGCTGGGAGCCACCCACTCATCCTACGGTTTCAGTTTAGCTGGGCTGCTCTGCACAGCTGTGGCCACGGTGGCCAGCACCGGCCAGCTGTGTTTGCTTGCTCGCTCTGAACGTTGGGAGAAAGCAGCAGGAGTGTTGGTGGACAGTTCGGAGCATCCCCATTTATGTCCGACTCCAGGGTGTCACCTGGCCCTTGCCACAGGTGGGGTGCAGCCTACATGTCTGTCCAACAGTGTTTCCGGGGCCCCTGCCTGATGGGCACCAAGCCATGCTCCCACGACACGAGAGACCAACGGAGAAGGCACCAGCTCTCCCTGGGAGAGGGATCCTTAAGCCGTAGGCATCCGAAAGCAAACCCACTAGTCACAGTTCAACGGTCTAATTCTTATGGATGTTTTCTCCTGCCAATCTGAACTTGGGGAGAATGGGACAGCATGAAGCTTCCCCTGCCCCTCTCGACCAGGTATCACAGACAGAGTTTCTAGGCTTGGAGCAAATTATAAAATTCACTTTAAAATTATTCTTATCACTCCTCCTACTGGTTTCCCATGGATAGAATTGTGTTGTATCGTGTTGATACTTTTGTGTTTCTGTCCATTTCTGTAAAATGGGTGATTTCTCACCCCCTGTTGACTCTGACGTCACAGGTTTTCATCCTAATGCGTTGCTCCGTTTCCTGTTAGCGTATTTTCACAGGTAGCTGCACATACTTGCTTTTTGCGAGTTGTAAATAATTAGATGTTCTTCAAGCCTGCATAATTCTTCTCAGGTAGATTAAAATAATACTCTAGGAGACAATGTCACCGTAATGGTGTCCTCCAGGGTGGCATAAAATATCACCAGAGAGTGTTTCGAAAAGACTGTTAATGCTAATTACAAATTTTACCCTCCTATCAAAGTCAAAAGACTGCTGATATTTGCAGCATTGTCAGAAAACTCACCCCCAATGTTGGCTAATACTGCAGGGAAATATAGACAAATTGGTCCGTAGGGTGTCTGCACTTTCTCAAAACTTTCCTTTTGTCTTGTACATTTGAATATGAGTCTCTGGTGGTCACAAAATTCACGTGTCACTGAGGGCTCACCTGGTTTCTACGGCACCTCAGTGGAGGACAGAGCATGAAACCTCATCACAACCCCTTCCTAGAGCTGCAGCTTTGTATTTGCAGGAGAAAATTTAAATTCACACCAAATTTGTTGTCCTCCTATTGTATATCCAGTCTAAAGCTAAATTACTTTAAAAAAAAAAAGATTTTATTTATTTTTAGAGAGAGGGGAAAAGAGGGAGAGAGAAAGGGAGAGAAACATCAATGTGTGGTTGCCTCTCATGCATCCCCTACCTGAGACCTGGCTCACAACCCAGGCATGTGCCCTGACTAGGAATTGAACCATTGACCCTTTGGTTTGAAGGCCAGCAGTCAACCACGGAGCCATACCAGCTGGGGCCTAATTACTTTTCATTTAGTGTTATTTTCTAATGTTATTCACATCCTTCTCCTGAAGAGACAAACATAAAACAAGCACATTGTGTTATTCCAAGGTATACTTTTTATCTCCTTCAGACATCTATCCTGTGGACTGCTAATAAGAAATGAAAAGGAGGAGCAAATATTTCATGAAAACCTTGTCCCAATATTCTCCGCAAATGTAAGTGGTCAAAACCCAAATATATGCCAGACTCGGGGAAGTAAGCATATGCTGCCTTCCTGTATGTAAATGTGCTATTTAGTAACTGGTCTTGATGGGTCTTTTCTCATTTTTCATTAGTTTACCGTTATTTATTTTTATTTCCTTCAGACTGGAATGCCACCAATATTGTCCTCAATACTGGGTCCCATGTATATGAAAATATGGAGTCTCTTCACCTTTTTATTTTCCTTCGGACATTCCTTTTTTGTCTGCTGCTTCCTCATCTCCCACCTCCCAAACGTACCCCTGACCCAGGTTCCGTAACTGGCCCCCCTTGTGTGGACGGCTCTGCACGGTCTCTCGCAGGAATGTCATTCATTTCCACACCTTCTACCTGTGACTTCCACGCATGTAATTGCTGTAACCACGAGACTGATTGATCCCGACGTTTTTAAATTTCGAGTTGCAGGCTCACCCTTTCCAACAGTTTGTCTTGAATGCCCCTCAATAGCAACATAACAAAACCTGGATGTGTTGTTTCACGCTGGCTATTCCTCTTCCTCTTGCCACCCAGGTGCTTGAGAAAGCCAGGCTCAGAACCTGGGCATCATCCTTGTCTCTATGCTCTCCTTTGCTTTCTGCACCCCAACCAGCTCCACAAGTCATAGACATGGGACCTCTGCATCCTGGGCTCCCCTTTCCTAATGACGCCGCCGTCCTGGCTGACCTGCTTTGCCTCCCCTGGACCCTTTGTCTCTCTCCCCGCTGTGTGACCCATGATACACGGTGCCATCCACTCATGTCTTGAGTGACAGCTCCCGTCGTCTCGTCCTCAGTGCCTTCCTGCATACGGTCCTAGGGACGAGCTCCTCTTTTTGTCACTCAGGCCCTGGTTATGGTTCCCGCTTTGGTTTAACGTCCTACCGCACATGTGGCTCTCAGAGTCTTTCCCTCACGCCTGTTTCCCCAAAACCATTCTGCACTCTCTCTGCTCTACGCCTCACTCACCTGTTCCCTTCGAGCCCAAACTTCCAACCCCAGTACTTGATGGTCCTGTCAAAGCTGATCCTATACGTGGCTGCTCTCAAACGTCACCTCCTCTCAAACCCTTGCTGATGCTTTCAAGATGGACCTTAGCTGACCTCATGGCACAGATAAAAATGTATATAATTTTTATATCATACTTGTTTAATCCACTGCCTGTTTGAGAAATCTCAGAGGGTACCTTTGCTTTCTTTCAAGTACTAAGCACCTTGTATAGAGGCAGAATCAGGTATTCCTGATTTTTCCAGAACTCTTGTGGCACGAGGTCCTACCTGCCTAGCCGCCGGGGAGAAGCCCTTAAAGGTCTACCATCCTTTCATTCCTCTTCCTTCCTCCTGCCCTCTTCTTAGACTTGCAGCCATAAAGCATGACAGAACTGACTGATGACCGAAGGGAAGGACCAGAAGACAACATCTAGTGTGAACGCACACTGGTGATTTCTTAGCGGCCGAAGCTCGGCTTCCCTGGGTGGAAAGTGGGGCCGCTCTCTCCCGCCCTCACTCCTAGAGACCAGGTGGCTGACAAACCACAGGAATTCCCCGAGGACAGTGCTTCTGTAATTTTGTTTCTTTCTCTCCTTTTTGTTCCCTGGCCCTGTAATTTTGTTTCTTTCTCTCTTTTTCTCTCTGAAATGAATGTAGGTAATTTTCTCGCTCAGAAAATGCGCCCACTGGGAAGAATATTCCCTTAAGCAGCCTGATAAAACAAGCAAAACCACTGGGCAATGTCACTGCTGCCCTTACTCTCTGGTCATTGTGCGATACAAACTAAGGCTCTGAGAGCCCCGGGGGCCGCGGCTGAGGGAGGGGGCGAGGGGACACCACACGGCGGGGACAACATGGTGTTGTGGCCACGTCTCTGTCATTTCTGTGAATACTCAGATCATAATTAAAGAGCAAAGACCCAGAGCTCACGGGAAGGAGACTTGCAGGGGACCCTTGCTAACTGAACTTGAGTGAAGCCAGGTTCAGTGCATCCTCGTACCTGCCAGTTCTACGCACACGGACCTAAAATGGTCTTCAGAATGAAGATGGCAGGTGGGGGGCGGGGTCTCCTTGCCCTCAGTGAAGCCCTGGCTTTGCCTTCAAGAATTCAGAGGCTCTCCAGCGCTGCACTCCATTTGTGTGACCTGCAAGCTACCTCCTACCAGCAATAGTTCTTACCGCCCGGACCCTAATTAGGATATTTGTCTTCTTGCTGGTGCTAATTAGGAAAGCGAGTATAGTAGTGTTTTAATATATAGCAACAAATGCGCTTTTCTGGCTTAACTCACTGTGCTTGTTTCCCTCCTGTAAGCACATACCACCTCGTGAGCATGGCTGGCAGCATGGAGCTCAGGCATGGCGGGGAGTCCCCAGTGCTAACGGGCTCATTTCGTGGCCGTTAAGGTTGTGGTGACTTTAACAAGCGTCTGAAAAGGACGAGCAATACAGCCACCGCGGCTCCGTGGGTTCTACACCTGCTCCTACCGTCAGTGCCGACACCTGCCTCCTTGAGCTCACCAAGGCGTCCCAGAGTCGAAGGTTCTCAGTACGTTCTCCAGCACAGGTGACTGTATCGAAACGTCCGCAAGTCACGACTTGTATGCCCTGTTGACCAGTGACTGCTCCTCAGCAGCTACATTTATCAGCTGGGATGGCTTTTTTCCCACCGAGTTTGAGTGCATTTTAATAACTTGTGCCATTAAGTGAAAATGAGTGAATTTCTCCCAAGTCGCTCTTCGGTTTGACCACATAATAGTGAGAAAACCCCCGACTACATCAAGGGTCTCATCTGCCCGGATTCAAGGAGTGAGCAGCCCCTGTGCCTGGAGCTGACGCGCCGCTCCTGAGCCATTGCGACGGTGCTTGACTGGGGTCACCATTGTTGGTTTGGTTTGGGTAAAAATGTGGTTGAGACGACAAATCGGTTGATTTAGAATATTTTCTATCCTTCATTTCCATCCGTGGCTGAGATTGGTAAGCAATTAGGTGGTTTGGCAAAATGCATCCTTCAAATTTTGAGCCCTCTCAGGATTTATAGTGTACTGGACTTTTCCTCATCTAAGTCTACTTTCTGGCATATATGACAATTTTGTATTTTAATGCAGGAAAACATAGGGGGGGAAATCAAACAGCTTTTAGCCAAATTACCTAACTGCACTGCTGTTCTAACATCCCCTAATTTGAATTCCAAGAAAGCAGGGCTCAGAGGTCTCACACGTGAAGCGTTAGGAAGAGAATGACCGAGAAGGCATGGTCTGGAGCCGGGAGGCTTTGATCTCACACTGGGACCCGGGCCCTGTATGTTACAGAACCCTTTGTCAGTTACAATAACAACTACTTATAATAGAAATCACATGTGTTGTACAGCATTAGTGTTATTAGAAGGACATAAAAATATCTAATGTATTAATTCCCAAGTTCATTATGCAAATAACCTGCATACTGCAATATCTCACCACTGTGGAAGACTTTTACTGCTCTAACTTTGGAATTAAAAAAACCCAACTTGTTAGCGATGGTGTTATGTAGAACTTTCAGCCCCGCTTTATATAGGGCCGTGACTTTTGTGCAAAGCAGGATGCCAGGTATATTTTAGTTGCTTGTTTCTTGAATGTAGATTTTGTAGGAAAAGGAATATTTTTAGTTTGCTTTACTAATAAATACTTACATGACAAAGTAACAAATGCTCTCTCTAAATAAGTATAAAGAAAGAAAGCAAAAGTGGAAAACAACCGAAGTTCTGTCATTTGTTCTTAAAGTTAAGTTAACCCGATAGCTCGAGGTTTTAGGGATGGATTTTGTTCATTCACAGACTATTTTTTTCTTCATGCATTTCAAAATAGCACAAATTTTCATTATTTCCTTACTTTACTTCTTTGTTTTAGACCTTTTAAAATTTTAAATTAATGGAATAGTGCATGAATCAATGAAAATTTGCTACCTTCATGAATAAATTGAGTACAGAGCTAATCATGACTGTAAAAAGGTGATGTGGATAACTCTTTCATAGCCTTTCCATTTACTAAGGTTTTTAAACATTTTTATTGACTGTATTGGGGTAAAATTATAGGGGTTACTAAATTATATGGGTGTCAGGTGTGTCATGCTGTAACACACCATCTGCATATTGTACTGTGTTCACCACTCAAGTCCCCGTCCATCAGCATTCACCCCCCTTCACCCTCTTCTACCTCCCGCACCCCCTTTCCCTCTGGTGACCCCCATCCTGTCGTGTCTGTTAGTTGCTGTGGTGGCTGTTGCTTAATCCCTTCCCTTTTTCCACCTGACCCCCAACCCTCCCTCCCCTCTAACGGCTGTCAGTCTGTCCTCTGTATCTATGAGTCTGTTTCTATTCTGTTCGTTAGCTTATTTTGTTCACTAGATTCCACACGTAAGTGAAATCACACGGCACTTGTCTTTCTCTGACGGGCTTATTTCACTCAGCACAATGCTCTCCAGGTCCATCCACGCTGTCAGAAAAGGTAACATTTCCTTCTTTTTTAAGATTCTAAAATTTATTTTATCAGGTCTAGACATAGGTCTGCCCACCCCTATAGTCGAAATAATCTTTCATTAGGAAACGGGACCTTTTAGGATTTGGAACTGCGTCCTCTCACCCAGGCAGCATGGAGCTATAAAAAGCTGTGTGTTCGAAGCGTATATCCTGCGTTCATTCTGATCCTCGGTTTCCTCAACCACGAGGCTGAGGTCCGTGTCTTTGGTCAGGTGAGACAGGAAGCGGACACCGAGACGGCAGAGGTGTGCGGGGAAGAGGGCGGTGCTCTCAGCAATGGCATTCATGAAGAAGTGATGCACCCAGAGCAGCTGACTTCCACGCAGTGACAGCAAGGACCTGAGCCAGATTGAGGGGGCAGGGCTCTTGAAGGAAGGGGTCTTCTGTAAGTGATTCAGGCCTCTGGACCTTCCATCAACAGTGCATTGGATGCAGGCAGCCCTTTTTCTAGGAAGGAGCTTCAGAGCTAACCCCCGCCACTGGGGAGTGAATGCCTTGCTCCCGAGAGGGAGTCTGGCGGCACACCACAGAGTCTCAGAGAAACGGACCTGTGCATTTGCTTAGCATGTGCTTGGCACGGTGCAGTTTCTGAATAAATCATAGCTGTCATTATTCTTATTTATGAGGATTCATAGAGTTTTTCTGAGAAGCCCATGGGATTACATACGCATTGTTTAACACTTATTAATTGCCATAAAATACAATTGAAATATAAGGTGGTTGCTTCCCTTTGAGGCCAATTCCAGCAAGCTGCTTCTCTGCACGCACGCCAAGAAGAGTGGATGGGTCTTTCCAGCGTTTGTAATGATCTCTCACATCACCCAGGGCCTCTTCCTTTCTGTTGCTGTTCCACGCCTAGCGTGGAACGCACTCCACGGAGGGTTAATTCAAAGGCCAAATGCATGCATGGTGGCCGAAGTAGTAAGTGTTTCAAAGGGACTTCCTTAGGCATTAAATTTTTCATTGGCCAGTTAACGGGCTTTGAATTATTTTTAATGGATAAAACATTTTAGCAGCATTCTCTAGAGACTGCTCTGATTTCAAATGGAGCATTTCCAATTAATCTAAGGAAGGCATTATATAAACACAAGTGAACAATCTCATGGCAATGGATAATAACAATATTGCTGCAAATTGTTATAGCTTTATTCACTAAGCAATTCAGAGAGTTATTCTAGACATAATCAAACCCATTCTTGCATCTCCACAGGCCCTTCGGATGCAGGTATGACTGTCCCATGATTAACCCCCAGGGAAGACGTTTAGGTGGAATTATCACGGAGCCTTCCCTGAGCCTTATTACAGAGGCCCATTGGCTACTTGGTAGAATCTCTTATCAGTTCTGCGGCTGTGTGTGTGTGTGAACAATGATAGGGCTGTGAAAACGAATTTTGGAGAAAGATATTACAAAACCCAAGGGAGAATAAATGTTTTGCTTGCACCATGAATAAGGTATTTCTTACCCTTATTTTATGTGTGCATGTGTGTGTATACATACACATATATATCCTTATATACATAATACCCTTATATACAATATATAAAATATCCTTATTTTTGTACGTGTATAATCTGATATATATAATTTGATATGTGTATAATATATGATTATATCAAATTATACATATATCAGATTATATATTATATATGACTATATATATGATTATATATATCAGATTCATGAGTGTAAAAGCCTAATACCCCTGGTTTAATAAGCTCTCCTAAATAACATTTGAATGGATTTCTGTTGTAAGAGAAGTTTATCTTGAAGAAGGGCTTTGTTTTACTGAAGTGATCTAAATACACACTATCATGGTACTTCTACTCTGTCTCAACACAGGGCGCAGTGTCTGACCCTGATGTGCACTGAATGCTTCCTGGGACGGGTGTCTGATATGTAAAAAGGAAGAGCAGAGTGGAACGGAGGTGCTGAGGCACAGAATGGCTTGGCCGAGACTCGCCACAGCACCGGACTGAGTTCCTTCCGCTATTGCGTGGAACGCCCCTTGCAAACGAGGTCGTTAGCATGAGCTCTGGTGACAAGCATTCGAGTTGTGTTTCCTTCCTGAGTGCTTATGGGGCTGTTATCTTGCAAGTCACAAGCAAATTGACTTTGCGGGAAGTCAGATGTGTGCACCAAGTGCAGAGAGCCGCAAAAACCACAGTCGCGGTAGGGGGACCCACAGCTAGGCGTGAGAGCAGGATCAGGCCTCAACCGGACGCTGCATAGGTTTGCGTGTGCTAATAAACATGTCAAACTCCAACAGGTCATCAGAAACCAGTTTGAACATATGTCATACTTTCTCACTACCTCAGATATGTGAGCTGTTCACAGCACAATTCCTTTTGGGTAATTTTTTTCTTGTTTCAGAAAATCTGGCTCTGAAGATAAGTAGTGCTCTGGCTTATGAGGACGACGGAACATCTTCCTTCTTACAAGGTTTACTTACACTTCGCTGAGATCGCGGGGCACCGGCATAGGTAAGGAGGCGTCAGCGTGTGTCCTGAAGCAGCGGTGTGCTCCGCTCCTCAGCATAAGGGGAAACTAAGGTGATGGTTCACGAGCGCTGTGAAGACAGACAGAAAGTATGTCACATGTATCTCGTTCTAAAAGAAAAAGCTACTGTGCTTAAGAACAACTGCTTTACCTTCCTTTTCCTGCTGCAAAGCAAATGAAACCCGAGTTTCAAAATCCCCTTTCTCACAGGGGAAATAAATACCCAAGAGGACGCCAAAGGGGTAAGGCCAAGGGTGGGCTAGTGTAAACTAGTCAACCAGCCATTCGTTTAGCCTTCCTTGAGTGTGGTCACTTTAAGTGAACCTTGGGTAACCACATATATTCAAACAACACAATGAAAATCCAAAGACTGAGGTCATTTCTGTTTTTTTTTTTTTTTTCTCTGCCAGTCAGGACAAGCACAAAGTTAAACTCCTGTCTCATCCCTGAGAATTCTGCGCACTGACATTGTGATTCCGGTCCTGCTGAACCGAAGCTTCCCCGTGGCTTCCTGTCCCCACATTAACATTAATACCAACATAATAATAAGCACAGACCCTCTTCCGTGTGTGGCCGTGTTACAGGTGATATGAAGTGAGGAAAATAAGAACTGCTTCATTTCTGGGGACGTCTGACCTACAACTTGATTGAATTGGATGTGACTGAAGAAGTTCACTTTCTATTTGCTCTATTTCTAGTTTATTATCGTGGTCCTGCAAATAACAAAAAGAGTAAGAAGTACTGAACTTAAAAAAACAAACCTTAAACCATGGCAAATCAGACAGATTAAATGTGGAGTGATAACCAATTTGCCTCTCATCCAGCAGCGTATTGTGATCGGCGCAACTGCATTCGGCTGAACACTGATTTATCAGGAACCACAAGGGCTCCTAAGATCTGTAAGACATGGTGAGTCTCTCTCTCCAGTAACTGACTTCTTAATAGCAAAACACGACAAGAATATAAACAACGACTACGTGTGGTAAAGTCAACAGGAGAAATGTAAATGAAAGACTGTGGGCATTTAGGAAATAAACACTACCAGGAACTGAGTGACCCAAATTTGGAACGGTTAAGGGAGGACGTGACTAGGAGGGGGAACGTGGAGAAGTGGGGGCTGGAGGAGGCTGAGCACTGGGAGGAGAAGGGCGGTACAAAGCGCCGCGGTCGTCCAGGAGTCCCACAGAATCCACCTGACTCGCATCTCCGGGCAGGAAGGCCGTGGACTCCGAGTTAAGGAGCTGGGATTTTGGAAGCAGATCTGTCACTACCTGTGCGACCTTAGGAACGTTACTTGAGATAACTGGTTAATGAGCCTCATTTGGGAAAAAGAAACCACTGGGCTTGCCCAGCAGTCTCTAAGGTCCTCTTCAGCTCCGAAACGCTTTGACCCCCTGGGTGCTGGCACGCACGGCAGTCCCAAATGCCACATTCATGCTCAGACCATGAGGAACATGGGCTTGTCCAAGCCAGCGAACACGAGAAGTCTGTGTCTGTACTTCATGTCATTGCACAGAGAGATCCTCAGGGCACATTAGCAGCGTGCAAGTTGGTACGGACACGGAGTCAGGAAATGCGGCAGGAGTCGGGGGCGGCACCCTTGCCAGGCTTTTTCTGATGTGCGGCCAGAACAACGACTGAGCAGGGCCACGGGGCATCTGACCAAGACCCGGTGTGATGACAAGGGGAACGGGAATCACTATTCGCTACAGCGTTCTGGGAGAGGATGTGCTTCAGGTGGAGGTTGAGGGTGAAGACTTCGCTGCTGAAGCCTGGGAGACAGATGGGAAGAGGGACTTAGGGACAGGGTGGGAGTGTGCGTGGTGCTGTGGCTGCAGTGGAGAGGAAGCAGGGCATGGGGAAGCCGAGCACAAACGAGGTAACGCGTTGCTTCCGAGCACGCGCAGCCGCAGAACGAGATGAAGAGAAGCTGGGAGGGAAAGTTGCACACGGTACTGCTTAGTGGTTAGAAGTTTCATCTGAGCAAACAGCGTGAACGGAGGTACATCAGTTTAAACCTGAAATTTCATCTCCGTTTTCATCTCCTGCTCTCATTAACTTATTTTATGGCATAGCTACTATTTCCAGTTTTATTTCAGTTTTTTCCTTGCTTTTTCTTTTTGATATGGAGTTTGGGAATTTTACAAAGTGAAACACACTCACTTCGGTTAAGGAAACGTGCTGGGCTTGGTGAGGTGAAGAGGGGCTAAGAAACGCACGTTTTTAAAGAATGTCTCCATCATTAATTGGACAGAAGCCTCAACAAGTGAGATTTCTAAATAAATGTAAAGTTAGCGAGCAGCACGAAATTTCAAAGCTTTGGTTTATATATAAAATAAGAAAAGCTATTCATACTTGTGAATGAATTTGGGGGAAATCAGAATTGATCATTTAGATGTTTTCAACAAATGACAGGAAGCTTTATACAGGAAAATTCATTCATTATTTTGACTAGCTGCCTCATGTTTCCCGCCCCCCGCCCCCTAGTTAGGCCTGAGTTATATCCTCGCATAGAAACAAAAATAAAATGACATTGGACAACTTTTAGACCTAAGCTGGCTGGCCTGCTAGTTAGACTGTAAGCCCCTGAAAATCATAGCTTATAGTTTATAAATATATATGAGCCAAGTGCTCATCCACAGGTGTTCAACATAAATATGTAGGAACTGAACCTAATATGTATGTGGGTACCATATATGTAGCCCCACACATATATTTTCGTATCAGTGTGAAAAATACATATTTAATCTTTTCTGTAAAACCCCTTTAAATCCACAGCAAATGATAATCAGTCGAAATGCAGGCTTCCAGAAGTCCTTAAACTTCAGATGTGTTTGACAGGCCTTCAGGCTAAGTAGGAGCCACGGTCCAGCTGTCCAGGTGGAACGAGCCAAAACCCCCGCTGTTGCTGCTGGACAGCAGGACTATCTGGCCTGGCACGGGGTGTGGCTCTCTGCTGGCAGCAGGTCCGGGATGTGAGAGATGGCCGTGGAGGTGCAGAAACACCCGCTGACCTTGACCAGATGAAAACAGGCAGGCACGCTGTTTGGAAAAGCCAGCAGACGACGGGAAAACGCTCCACTTGGGGCAGTGGTGTACCAAAGAGGCCCTGAGTTTTACTTTGAAGGGATTATTTTCTGCAAAGGCTTCAGCTCAAACAAAGGATCATGGGGCCTGAGTTCTCTCCCCCACATCACAGGAGAGGTGTCCACTTTTGAGTCATGGAATATTTCATCTTTCCTCTTCTACAATTAAAAAAGGGTTCATTAGGTAAAAGAATAAAAAATGTAAATTTAGTTAAATTAGAAAGCTCTCTCCTCAAATGCCCCCTTTTCCTCCTTCCGTCTAACCTCCTCCCTTTCTTCCCAAAAGGAGGGGTCTTGTCCACGGGGGGCATCCAAAGCTGCTGCAGATTGTTTTGGGGTGAGAGCAATGCTCTGCATTCGCTCTGTACGGTATCTGAGACCTGCTTAGTGTGACGAAAGAGCTGACTTTCCAATTTTATCTAATTTGAACCCCTGCCACCTTACACTTAGCACACGTGACCAGTAGCTCCGCATTTGTCAGCACGGGTTTCTCATCCGCTCCCGGGGCGACTGCAGTGTCATCGCCGTCCTGGGGGCCTTCCCTCGTCACCGTGTGTAAACACGACCCTGTCTCCCTGCCGTGAACCCCTCAGCGAGTCCCCTTTCCCCGTGACCGCAATCCGAACTCACTGCATGACACACACATGATGTGCTGTGACCTGGCCCTTGTGTACCCTCCTCTCCTGCCACCCTCTCCCATCACAGAACATGTCACGCTTCCCCGTGCCTTGGCACCTGTTCAGGTGCCGGTCCCGCCGTCTAGGTCTCTCTTCCCTCACGTATACGTCTGAGGAATTCCCTCACGCCTCCGGTAGCCCCTGCCCTGTTTCCACCCCTATGTACGTCTCCAAGCAGCCACAGGCGCTTCTTATCTCTGCATCTCCCAAGACGCAGCGCAGAAAACCAGTGGGTGCTGCGCGAAGGCCAATTCTTTCCGCCCCCCCTCGCCAGTGTGTGAGCCTGGAGGATGACTGTCACACTTTCTTGTCATAGTCTGCAGAGTGTCACCGAGGGGGGAAAGGAGACCCAGGAGGGAGTGACGCTGCTGCAGGGTCGATGATCACCCTCTTCCATTCGCTGACACGGTAAACACTTAGAGTGACATCTGCATAGGTCAGGAGCACCATGCACATGCGTAGAATGAATAAATGAATGGTACTGTCATGTTTTTCACGGTTATCCATTTTGACCATTCTCACATACCCAAAGTCTGTCGAATAACTTCGGTTTCAGGTCACTTCTGTGAACTTGTAAAATACAGAATTAAAAACAGCCATGAATCCCCCAACCTGCCAGCTCCTTTGTGGTTGCTGCTCTCCTCAAGCAGAGAGAGTGGTTGCCTTGGGAGAGAAAGATGTAGCTAGTCCCAAAGCCCAAGGAGCCGCTCCCTGCGATGGACCCCCAAGCAACGCTTGTCCAAGTCCCCGGTCCCCACGCCTAGAACCGCGCTCCTGCCAAAGCCCAGCGACTACCTCCTCACCACTTTGCACCGCTCTCCCATTCAAACGCACTTTCTGCCCGATCGCAAGCACTCCATTAAACACTCTGTTTACCATTCAACCCAGTGCCTTCCAAGGCATAATTTCATTGCTGTGCCAGCCGACTGGAGAATTGGCCAATGGGCTCATTAATATTAATTTGTGGTTAACTTTAGCTTAATCTAAAAAGCAGTTTCCTATTTACAGGATTATGTTTAGATACAAACCAATTTGCGTTAGTTTTGGAAGTTAAATATCAGGGGACATCATGCCAAAGTCATTAATGAAAGCTTAACATAAAACATCTATTGTACCCTGCTCATAGTTGCATCTTTTAACTGGCTAACGCTATTAAGTAAAAGAAAATCTATTAAGAAGAGCTTGGTCACATTACTGGCTTATTGCTCTTCATTTCATTACCCACTCTCCAGATACGTGCAGATATAATCTCAATATTTTTGTTCTATTTTGATTGAACAGTCATTTATATGAAGAGGCATTTTATTTCTTTATGGGAGATGTGTATTTTTTTTTTTTTTACAAATGACTCAGTTGGTCGGCTATGTTCCTTAAGATACAAACTAAATACTTGTGCTACCATGAATATTATTTATTCAAAGTTCTGTATCAATTTTGTCATTCAAATCTACTTTTAAAGTCTGAAGTACTTTCTAGCTGTTCATTTATATTTTCTTCTATTAAACATAGTTAAAAAATGAACTCACTGGTTGAGATAAAGAACATTAAAGTTTTTCATTTTTATAAACTTTCGTTACAATATTATTTGTAACTTTATTTTTATTGTTGACATTGTTATGGATGTCCCCAATCCCCCCACCCCCCACCCTTGCCCATGTCCACCCAGCCCGCGGCCCCCCTTCCCTCTGGCCACCCCCACACTGCTGTCTGTGTCTGTGGGTTATGCATACATGTTCTTTGGCTAAGTCCTTCCCCTTCTTTCATCGCAACTCTTTGTAACCTGATAACATAAAACGCCTTTGTTTCAATATCTATTTTTACTCCCTGAAAACTTCTCACTGCAGTATATAAAGGAAGCACATTCTTTTTTATCCACTACCCATATTCACTACGGGTTTTTCTGCAGAGATGGGCGCAGATGAGACATTCACACCCATCTTAAAGCTTCCTTATTTTGTCTGTGCTCATCATTTCAAAGAGAAGATACAGGCATTGTAATTATAACATCAGAGTACAGTCTCATTCACTGGCGACGATTAGCATCCTTGCTCAGCACTTAATGCCCATTAGTTTTTAATTATCTCAAATGTGGCTTGTACTCAGAGTTTCTCATTAGGGCAAGTTCACGCTTTCTTTCTCGTTGTTTTGCAGTTCATTCAGAGACCATTTGTGGTGGATATAGGACTGTCCTTAGCTTCTAAGGGCTGTTCTGATCCATGAGGTTGGGTAAGATTCATTATTTCACAACCACATGTTATTTGTGGGACTTTCTTTTAACTTGATCCTGGTACTTTGCGCTGAAACCCTTTGAGGTGCTAGAGGAAATTCCTTCTACTTTGATATTTCGGCAGATAGAGTTATTATTAACAACAACAACAAAAAATCCTTATCAAATACAAAACTAGAGGAATCTGGGCTGTTCCATCTGATTCCAAGAGTGAAACAGGCCAAACTGGAGATTCATTACAACTCTCTCCATTCATGGATCTAACAGAAACGCTGCCTCCGAAAGTCAGCCCTCTTGTATGTGACCTTTAAGTATGCATTTTTCCTCTAAAAACTAAAGTAAAAAGTTGAACTCTAAAGATAACATAGGTAGGACATGAAGCAACATATAAAACTGTAAGAAAGTGAAAATCCCTTGAAATTGTCCAAGCCGAGGACGACTGATATTAAAACTTTTGGCACAGCTCCAGCTGCCTCTCAAGATATTCACGTGCATTCATTTAGTCATTTGTCCAACGGACAGGTACCGTGTACTTACCATCATCTAGTCATGATTGTGGACCTGCCAGATGTGGGGAAAATAGTAAACCTCTACTCGTGGTGTTAATTTTGGTGAAGGAAATTACAAACCAAAAACTACGCAGCAAAATCTCAGCGAAGCCTGAGTTCTGGGTGGGAAAGTGAAGCTGGGTAAAGGGAGCAAGAACGACTGGAGGTATGACTGCCTCCCCGTGGGGGATCAAGGAAGCCATCCCAAGTCTAGAGGACCAGCAGGTGACGGCCAGGGCAGCAGTGTGCCCGGCAGGTTAGAAGGACAGTACAGGGGCCTGTGAGGATAGACGGCAGGGGACAGCAACGATGTTGGGCAGGTAGGAGGGCAGGTACCTTGTATGCCAAGGTACAGAGTTGGTTTTTTTAAAATTTTTATTTTATTATTATTTTTATTTTTTAACTGTGCTTCAGTCACATGACTGAAGCCCTTGAAGGTGTGGGCAGGGAAGTGATGTGATTTGCTTATATTGTCCAGAAAGATCCCTCTGGCTACTATGAGCAGCAGCGACTCCAGGTGCATGTGGATGCAGGAAGAGTCACACTGTCACACGGTCTTAAAATGCTGTGTCAAGGTGCTCAGAATAAATCTGCAATTTTTCACTTAACAAAACGTCATGGACCACTTACATATTGTACAGGTCAGGTTAGGCTTGGCCAGGTTTTCTCAATGGAGGCACTATTGACATTTTGGGCCACAAAGTTCTGTGGGGTGTGGGGGGGGGCGCTCTGGGGGTTGCCCTGTGCATTGTAGGATGTTTAGCATCATCCTGACCTCCACCCACAAATGCCAGCATCACTCCTTTCCTCTGTGACAACCAGAAATGCCTCCAGACGTGGCAAATGTGTCCAGTAGGAGAAAATCATCGCTTATCAGAACTGGGACAGGCGATGCTGTGAATAACCTTCCACATTTTAGGAGTGAACTCACCTACGTACTTCTTACTCAAAATCTGCAGTGAGTCCAACGGTTCTTAAGGGCAGCTTCCTTCTAAATTGTGGGATCCAGGTGGCTCGTCTCAGGTAGAAACACCATCTGGCCTTCAGGTGACCATGCAAAGAAACAGAGAATATGATCTTAATGCTTCTGCCCACAGTGACTCACATCACCCTCCTCATCATCTGTCGGCCACAAGTTCTAATACAACTTCTCTTAACTGCAAAGGGGGCTGGGGGATGTTTGGGGGGACATGTGGCTGTTTGGTGGCTAAGAAAGTCTCTGCTTCCCTTCTCAGCACCAAACCCCCCCAGTCTAAAGCAATTCTGTAATTCTTCTGAGAAGGAGTGTGGGGGTCCCGGGGCTAGGCTCCTTGACCTCCTTGAGCTCCTCTTGAATCTGAGGCTCCTGGAGTTCGCTCATGATAAGGTTTATTTACTTTTTCCCATTTTGGGGCATATTTGATGTGGGTGTTAGCATTGTACTCTCTTTGCTGGCTGCATGGCTTTGTCAGTCTAGTTCCCCCCTTGGAGAACTGTGGAGCCAAGGATTTTAAATGTTGAACAATCACAGGCATTATAAGGCAAAATTTATGATTATTTTTAGCAGTATAACTCTCATAATCTTAAAAGGCTTCCTGTCTTTCAGAGTTCTCTCATTTCCACGTGCCAGCAGCCTCATCTATAATTCTTTTCTTGGCGTTGGCCTTCCCCCTCCTTTCTTCCTTCCCTTCTGGCCGCCAAAGGTCTTTCCCTGTCAACTAAAAGGTATGGAACATGAGCTTATCTGGAACAGGAAGTAGGAAGGTCATACCTTTCAGATGTTCACGCCCGTATTTATCTGTGATATTCCAAAAACCGCATAAGGTTTCTGAGGCAGGGAGGTACTATGACTTAGAGCAATAACTGCTTGGTTTCCTCGGCCTCAGACCCCCGCTCCTTGGGCGATGTGGTGAAAGGCAGGCGGGCATCACCTTCCAGGCACCTGCCCCTCATTCCTCTAAGAGGAACATGAGGAACATGAAGCTGAGAGTTCGGATAGGAGGACTGCCTTTCTCTTCTCCTGACAGAGGGAGAGCAGTCCTTACTCCCCGGTGTAAACATTTCTCCTTGGGCAGAGAGGGAAGGTAGTCTGGGTCCCTATCTGGAGAACCGTGGCTTTCAGCCCGTCTGCCACGGCACAGTGCTGCGCTGAGAGCATCTTTAAACCTGCAACACCTGACTACTCAATCAGGGGCACCGACCTCTTCTCCCTGATATTGTCAAATAAAAAATGACAACAGCCCGCACACCAATAGCCGTCTGGTGAGAATGAATCAAAATTATACCCGTTTCTTTTGTCAGCTTGGAGAAAAAATATGGTTTTTGGTGGGCTGCAGAATTTTAGTAATTAGCTTGTGTGCACTGTGAGATGAAGAGGTTGAAATCGAGGTTCCAGAACGTGAACCACCACCTGGAGGCACCAGAGGGGGCGAGGCAAGTCTCTGCCCTGCCCCAACCCCTGAAAGAGCTCCAGGCCCTGCCCTGCCCCTCCTTCACAGAGCTAAGTCTTGAATCCTTCCCTGGGGCCCTTTTTTATTCATTTACCTCTGAACTTCCAGGACTTCTCTTTAGCCCAGGTTTCAGGAAAACGTGTTTCAAAAACTTTGCCATGAAAATACTTGCTTCCCAGCAATGCCCTTGACCGAATGTTAGCCCTGAAACTTTTCAATTTGCTGATATGTTCTACTGAGTATTTTTCACACAAAGTCCCTTTTTTTTTTTTTTTTGCAATTTACCCCAAGTAACATTTTTTTTAAATTGAAAGGACAATTGAGTTACAAATGCGAGAGTTAAACTTATATTTTCTAAGAAATAATAGGAGACAAAGTTTGTGGACAGCTTAAACTTCTAAAGTATTATTTTATTTCCAATGTGTATTATACTATACTGGTGGTAAGAATGTACAAAATCTTGATAAATGTGTGCTAGTTAAGATATTATTTACTATATTAATTTTTTAGTCACAGTTATGTCAGATTAACAAAAGGTCCAATACCTCTGTATTTTTAGTTACATAAACTCTTTCTATCTCAGGGAAAGTATGTATTCTAATGTACATTATCTGATTATTAAAATTGTTCAATTGCTTTGGAATACCTTCATATTCCACAGGGACTAAACTTATTAATTAAAAAATTCTGTAATTTTTTTCTATAAAGTAGCTGATATAGCATCTGAAACATGATTCACAATGGAAGATTACATCTAAGAGAAAAGCTGTATTTCCCTATAACATCATATTAAGATTTTTCCCTGAGTATGAACTCCTTGACATGTGTTTTTAATTTACTCTGGAAGACACTCAAACTGTCACATGTTCAGCGTTTCATCCTATTTCAGTTCTCTCCCATTCACGAGAGCTTCCATTTACGCTCTTGCATTCACTGGCATCGTCGATGGGACGGCTGAATCCCCCGCGCCTGCAGCTCCCTGTCCCCTCTCTTCCCATGTCCAGCATTATGCTGCCCTGGGGGGCAGGTCATGACTGTGTGACTCTCCACAACCAAGCTCTTCCCTGCAGTCCCCGAAGCGGGGACACACTGTCAGTGTGGATTACTGGATAAGCAGCCCATGGCACGAGCTCTTGCAGGCCCCGGGACTGGCCCCATGCTATTCGGACAGGGGGTCATGAGGTCTGGGGTACAAGCAGCACGCTTCAGAAGGGAGGCCATCGGCTCTGGGTGGACCCTACGCTTGGTTCTCAGAACTCAGGGCCCCATGGAGAGCCGTGGCCCGAAGAGGGCCTTCCAGCTGGGTCCCTCCCGCAAGTAGCAGCCTCGCAGGCCCAGAGATGTTACTGGTGTGACTGCTCTGAGAAATAACGACACGGAGCTTCTTGCTGAAGGACTTCCCACGCTTAGTCTTTATATCACCCTTCTTCCCTGCTCTGTGCGCTCTTCTTTAAAGCGTCTTATGTGAAAGCTTTTATTACAATGATGATTTGTATATTTGTAATAGAAGTTGAGGACTGAGAGTTGGCAGGGTTCCCTACACGTTACATTCACAGGGTTCCTCCCTGCCGTGTCCTTGCTAATGAGATGGGATTTCAGATGGAAGATTCTCACCACTTTCGTGACATTTGCTGGGCTTCTTCCCTCTGTGTTCTCACGTTTGCCGACAACCAGCGGGGGCCGGGCTTTTGGTGAAAGGGTTCCCACATTCATGACACTCACAGAGCTCCCCCGTTACATCTGAATTCCCTTAGGAAAAGTAAAGACTATGTTATTTTCAAAGACTTTTTCACGTTGATAGTCAAGGAGATACTTCAGATTTTCAACCTTATGATGCTGCATCAGGTTGTAATTACGTACTTTCTCACTGTATTGTCAAATTCTGGTCAGAAAAAATGGAAATCATGTTAGTCATTTCTACAGAAAGAATTTCACTATAGGGTATTGGTTAAAAAGGTACTTAGGGGACTGAAAAGCCAACAGGGAACCCTGACACCAATGAGTGACTGAAGAGGCCACCACCTCGAAGACTAGGGGACAATGGGAAGAAGCTGAAAATATCCTAAGTCAGAGACGTGAAGGAGGAGCCCATACAGAGCGGCATGCAGACTTGTGAGGGATGGCTGTCGCTGACAAGATACCCAAGGGGAAGCCCTGCAAAGCTGGGGCTCAGGCCTGGGAGAAGGGAACCCTTTGGCTGCTGCTGGTCCATCTGATGGTCCAGGATCAGGGGTGTCCTATGATCACCAAAGAAATCAGGGACTAGGAACTGCCTGCAGCTTCTACAATGAAGGACCATGGCTAGGATGATACTGACCAGCAGGAGGCAACCAGGATGGAGCAGGTGCCTTTTCCATCCTCTTATCGTGCAGTCTCCTGCTGGGTCCTCTCGTTGGTAGAAACCTTAGCTTCCGCCTTATATAGCAGAGCCCAAGTAAACGGTGGGTCAAAAGGTAGCTGGCTGAGTCTTCCAGACACCCCCAAGGACTGAGGGTCCATTCTGGTCTCTGATGCTGACAGATTAAGTTTCCAACCATAGCAACGAAAGGGTCAGAGGAGGAGAAGTTCATGCGTTGGCCGTGCAAGGCAGGCCCATAGGTACTTTTCATGTAGATCGCCTGGGCGAGTACTGGGTGGCTGAGGAAGGGGACCGGCAGGATTAGAAGGTGTCATCCTTTCCACCCAAACCCTGGAACTCACACCTACAGTGGATGCCCTTTAAGGAGTTTAAGGAGCACGAACACGGGCTTCCAAGATCTTTATGCTCTGTGCACACTGTTAAATTTCATCCACCTGCCTCTTCTCGGGAGTCTTCCAACCTGGTCCCGTGTTTCTGACGATGCAGCCGCACCATCAGTCACTGCCCACGCATCAGGCATACGCGGACTCTCTCTCGGCCCAGATGAAATGGAAAATCAAAGGTACGGCTCCAAATTGTCCTCTTGGGAGGACTTCTCCTCCATACTGTTTTCGAGGACATTCCTGGACAGAACAGGGGCACTACAAAAGTCCTCCGCTAGGTTCCAGGAATATAGCCAGAAGCATGCATAAAAGTAGAGTTTGTCTCCTCCTGAGTGTGTCGTTGGAACGTTCCATCAAGACACAGATGGAGCGTGAGGGAGAAGAGACAACGCAGAAGGAGCCGTTGTCAAAGGAATAATTCTCTGTGCAAGAGAACTGTGGTTTTATTCCCCAGATGAGATGAGATCGGCTGCGTTCAGGGCGGTTTGGTTGTAGGCGCACGGTTGTCTTCCCAATCCCTGTGCGTTCGCACTGCATTTGGCTACTGGAAATCGCCGGAGCTTCCTATTTTTGTCGGACTCTGTAAGCATGGTTAGATCTGCCATTGTCAACAGGCTCAGGAAGCAGCCTGACTTGCATTAAAACCAGGGCCAACCTCAGGCCCCTCTCTGGCTCTGGGTCCCACTCAAAACTGTTAACCTCATGGTGGAATAGCTCACTCCAAAGTGGCATACACTATCTCAGGAATCCAGGGAGACCGCCGACCCTCTACCTATTTTGAAGAGTAAAAAGTGGAAACTCAGTAATTTATCTTCACTTGGAGGGAATTTCCCAACCAACCAGATCCCAGAAATGTCACAAAGTGATCAGCCCTTGTATTTTCACAGGATTCCTCTCCCCCCACCTTCTGGCTCACGTGTCCCATTAAGTCATCCAAGGCTATTCCCGTTTCCTCCTCTTCAGGTCCATTTTCGTGATGTCATCAACGTAGTGAAGAAATGTGGGATTCCGTAGGTTCTCACTATGACCCAAACTTGCCCAAACTGGAGTTTGGTGGGGAACTGCAGCAGTAACTTGGTTCCAAGCATCTTCCAACCCAGTTAGGTAACACCCGCCTTCTCCCCGAGTCCTTCTCAGGGGGCTGCAGAGCACGAGAGCACCTGCCCAACCAAAGGTGGCCTACGAGGCACCTGGACCCAGAGCCAAGCAGCACTGCGCCTCCGCTTCTGGCCAGACTAGGGCTGCGCGGCAGGAGGTCCCTCTGCTCAGCGTCAGCGCGCGCCCAGGGGCACAGTTTACCCACTTCCCGTCTGCCGCCCACGCACTCACTTCCTGTGGGTGGAGCCACGGCGCCTCAGTGCTGTCCCGTGAGACCACGTGCCACCCGCAGCTCCTTCCAGCAGCCTGTCTCCACGCGGGCACCTGCGCTGCACCTGCGCGGGCTGGTCGGCTCCAACCTTCAACGGGCAGATGGGCGCTTCGCATTATTTGTAGCAACAGGATGAAGGAAGAAATGGAGACCTTTTAGGAAACCTTCTAGCTGAATGGCAGAATTGCGGATCTGTAACTTCTGTACACGAAGCATTTAAATAAACGATCGGGTTTTTTTTTTTTAAAGGGGAAGTGGACGCACGTGGGGGTGAGAGGACCGCGGTGGCTCTGAAACAAGCGGTGCCCTGGGAACGCAGCAGGAACCCCATCAGCCCCCCCTCGCTCCCAGGTGGAAGGACGCAGCCTGGCCTCCCGCCCTCCTACCCTCCGAACTCTGGTCTGTCCGCCTCTTTCTAGCAGAATTCATGCCGGCGTACTGTTACTCATCTTAAAAAAGGACAAGCAGAAAGAAGGCGCTGGGCCTGCTGTATTCTGCACTGAGAGGGTAAGCCTGGCGGGGCGGAGCGGAAGAGAGGCCGGAGCCTGGCTCGCTCCGCACCTGTCCTGGGAAGCCTCTGGCCAGGACGCCCAGCCTACCCGCCAGGAGCCAGGGCACCCTAGGGAAACGTCCCCCTGGTCTCCGCGCTCCACGCTTGCAACCTCTCCGTCCCGTCACTTTTTCCACTGCCCCAAATGGCTTCCTGCCTCCCCACCTTCCCAATTTTGAAAGAATGATGCCGAGAAATACACTCATGCCAGAGTACCAGAGGCCTTGCTAATTTGCTCCCATAAAGATGTACTCTTTCTAGAATGGCTGGCCGTTGTAATTAGTATAATCACCTGATTAAGGTTACGATCGTGCATACTTACTTGCTGAGATCCATCTGCTTTCTGCTGGGGGCTCTCATCTCGCCAGTTTGCCTAGGCACGTGGGACAGCCATGGCTTACTCTTCCAGGAGGGACAGGAAGCTCTGCAGCTTCCACGGGTCCTTTCCGTCGTCGTGCCATTTGTTGCATGACATAGGAGGGCGATGTGGAGATTCTTCCAGCTGCTCGGCAGGTTTACTTACATCACCTACTGAAAAATGGGACTACATCACAGGATGAAGTCAAAGGAAACCTTACCCAGGCTGCTCTGGCCTCTGCTTCTAAGAGAGCTCACAGTGTCTAAAAGAAGGCTTTTCACTGTGATACTGGCCCTGCAGGAAGATGACTTGGCCCAACACTGGGAAGACGTGAGTGTTAGAGAATTACGGTTTTAGCACCTGACAGTATCTGAACGATCGTCAACACACACATGTTCTAGCTCCTCCTCTAGGCTAAAGAAGCCATGTGGTTTTTTTCAAGGTGCCTTAGCCAAAGCTCCCACAGACCACCAATATGTTCTATAGTGTGCCACGTGAAAATATTAATATAAATGTGAAGTCCCATTTGGCTGTCTGTTATACTTGGTACATAATATGCAACGAAATAGCACCATACGCGCTTAACCACACAAAGGAATCCATCAACATTAGGTCTGGCAAAGACAAGCACAATGCACAAGGGAGGTAAATCTGTGGCATGAGAAAAAATATTTTGTAGAAGTATCGTGGGCATTTTTATAACTGTGTAGAAGAAAAGTAGATGGATGATACCATCTACTCACTGATATTGGAAACTGCAGTATGTAAACAAGCCATCGGAATCTGTCTTCTCACTCAAACTACTAAAATGCAATATCTTGGGGGATTTATAGTAGAATTAGGTTGGTGTTTGTACCAATCGGAATATAACGCACATGGGGAAGCTGCACTGACCCTACAGTAAGAAGTCCATATTGTTTTTAAATAACGGAAGTCAATACATGTCATACCGTAATAAAATCTTAAAGAGAAAACATTTTCTCTTCAGAAAGTCACGTGTGGTAAGGAAGCTGGACGCACAGAGAGAATTGTCTCCTGAGTTGGGAGGACACAGCGGCTTCTTTTGGAGACAGGATGATGGCTGCAGATATCCGGGTATGTGACTGGCATCTCCCATCAGCCCTGCTCGGCCATGTCCATTTCATCGGTGAGCAGGAAGTCTCACAATTTTGAGTGAAACTGACCAGAGTTTTTCTCAGTATTCTCTGTCAAAGCCCTGATACAATACACTTGCTAGATCAGAAGTCGCCTCTTCAAAGGCGAGGTACACCTTCCAGGCACTTTCGGTAAACTGAACTAGTGCGTTTAAAGTTGAATTTTGAAAATATAAAAACTATCTAAAGCTGGGCATTACACTTATCTTCTTCCATGGTACCTGGAAGAAAGGTGCTTTTTCCAGCACAAGATGGCAAGACTGTTCAAACAATTCATGTTAGTGATATTTAATAATAGTAATGGAGAATAGTAGAAACTGGGCTCCTTGGCAGTTTCAAGGAGCAACGAAAGATGTTTCCAGGGCTTCTCTTACTAAGACTGGGGGAAACAGACGAGGGACTGATACAGAAGATGCAGTTGTTTTGTGTTTTTTCCCTGTATCTAGGAGAAATCCAACAGCACACAGGGAGCTTACTGTGCTATCTCAAGAAAAGCAAGTTCTGACGCTGGGGCAGGGCAACAGCTACTGGCATTTTATTTCATTTATTTGCTGGCAAAGCCTGAGCATCAGCAAGGCCACAGGCCTCCCAAACCATCAGCAATCTGCAGTGGGCATCTCATGCGCCTTGAGAATTCCTTTTCTTGTTCACCGTGCTGTCGTTTGCTTCTCTGCTGGTCCCAGTTACCATGGATATATCTTTGGGTATCCTTGAAGCTCAAAGCAAAGCTCCTCTCCAGATGCCCACTGAACTGCTGGGGGTGCTGGTGGCTCAAGACACGAGGTCTCTCCCCATGCCCTGGGTTGGATGTGTTGATACTACAGCAAAGTACTAACCCCTAACGATCAGGTACTATGTTCCAGGTACGCCCGAAGCGTTCCACCTGAGTCCCGATTTAATTCTCTCACTGTGATGTACCCTGTTGTTCAGGACCTTGTCTATATATTTGGGGGTGGAGGGATTGAGCAAAACAGGAAAAAGAACTCCTGAACATGGACAACAGTGTGGGGATTGCAGGAGGGGGGGTAGTATAAGCAGGTTAAATGGTAAAGGAAAAAATATAATGAAAATTGTTTGAAAAGAGAAGAAGTAGAGACACGCTACATGGCAAGCGCCCAACAGGCAGCATCTGCATCTAGGTCATATCTACATTTCCCAGCAGGCTTTGCACAAGGGGGGCTCAATAAATATTTGTTGAATAAAAGAATAGATCACCTCACAAGAAGAAAGACAGGTTGGCTAGGTTGATGTGGAATTGTTCTTAGGGTACAATATTTGGCTTTTCAATATTAAGGCAGAAAATAACTTAAGGCAGTGATTACTCAAGGTCAAGTTCCTCCTACTGTTATTAAAATACAAAAAGAAAGCATTCTACTAACTGGAAGATTTTAAAGCAAAAAGCCAAGCTCTGAAGAAGACATTACAAAGATAATGAACCCTGCAGTACTGAAAAGTGTGGGAAGGCAGAGAATTATTAGAAAAATTTAAAATATACTTGTGCTTATAAGAAAATAAGTTTTGTGAATGGAGTTATTAAAATATGTTTACAGGACAGCAAGCGTCATAAACTAATAGCTACTATTTACTAACCACTGAGTGTCCCAGATTCTTATTTTGACATGTGCTTTTTTACTTAGTCTTCACAACACCCCTGCTAGGCAGGTGTTTGCGCAGGGCGCAGGACAGCTGAGGTGTCATGGGAGCAGCAGGTGAGGGGTAAGGGGAGCTGAGGTTTGGGGGTGCAGAGGACAGCCTCAGCCGAAATGAAGGAGAGAGAAGACAGGGGGGCATTTAGCATCTGACTGTGCTACTTCAAAAGGCTTTTAACGGCTATTAAAGCCAACCATTCACACTCAGGGAGAAAATGTGTAAATTACAGTTATGGGGACATTTCTTTGATTTTGTGAAAAGGAAAGGGTGAGGAATGAAGAACTAATGCTTTCAAGCTTCCAACTCTTTCCAATAGCAAAAATGTACAAACCGTATGAATATGCAATGAACTCTACAGCACAGTCTGAACAGGTAAAAACACATATAATAACGAGGATGAAGTAGATTGTAGCAAAACAATAAAAACAGGTCTACATCGAGTTAATTAGAAATTACTGCGCAATGTTAGAAGGATTCGTATTGGTCTTTGTTAGAGAATCATTAATAGGTATTACATGTTTATAAACATAATAGCTTGTGAGGATCAAACGGATGATGAACAGGGAGAAATGTGAAAGGCTATGAAAACACCAAACATGTAAACAATTTTTTTTTAGATTTTCTTTATTTATTTTTAGAGAGAGACTAAGAGAGGGAGAAAGGGAGGGAGAAAAACACTGAGGTGAGAGAGAAACATCAATAGGTTGCCTCTTGCAGGTCCCCAACCAGGGACATGGCCTGCAACCCAGGCATGTGTCCTGCCCAGGAATTGATCTGGTGACCTTTAGGTTTGCAGGATGACATCCAACCAACTGAGCTGCACCGGTCAGGGCATAAAGTGATTTTAAACCTCTTTAGTGAATTCAGTTTGTTGATCAGATATTGTAACCGTTTTTTTTTTAAATTAGTTCTAATTTACCTTAAAAGAGACCAAGAGGCTTCCAGCAGGACGTTTGCGTGTGCATGGTGTGAAAGGGGAAGGAAGAGAGAAGGAGGGAGAGTGAGCACACCATGTGTAGTGAAAGAAAGCACATTGTTGGTTGCCTGGGGACAGGGGTGCAGGGGGAGAGGGGGGCGGGGTGAAGGGATGACTTATAAAGGGGCAAGAGGTATCATTTGAAGGGCAGTTGGTAGATATGTTCATTGTCCTGATTGTGTACATATATTAAAACATCCAATGATACATATTAAATATATGCAATTTATCTTTTGTCAATTATACCTCAATAAAGCTATTTAAAAATCGCTATCCCCTGGCGAAATTAGTACAATGCTCTCTGGAGAATGATGCATAACAGGTACCATTTAGTACATGGACATTTATAAGATTAAATAAAATTCATATAGGTTTTATATTGAAAAATGATAACCCACTTATTGCCCAAATTCTAGCAGAAAAATCCATATTAAACAAGCTTAATAACCAATAAACATATTTGCAAAGATGTTAACTCTTTTTTATTTGTTTTGGGAAATATTAAAATTACTTAGTACTTGATCATAGTTCGGGATAGTATTTTACATGTTATGCAGTCAAGTATGTTGATTTGAACTCTATCGAGATGAAAAAACATTCAAAAACCATAGAAGAATGGCCCATGTCACTTACCATTCTTATACTATGTGTATATTGTATGTTGCAAATACAGTACATATATGTATGTGATTGAAAGACAAATGCACATGAGTTTTATGTTTGTAGACTCAGATTTTTACTTTGCAATTAGTGGTAACTTCAGTTCTGTGTGAAATGGGAATTTCATACGAAGTTAGGGAATGTACCGCATGTATTCCAGAAGAGGTTCTGGTTTTGTCACGGGGCCACCATCGGGGTTTTGTTCCCAGCTCCTGCAGACACAACGATGCCAAAGGCAAGGGAAGTCTGTGTGCAGTGAGAAGGGGCACGTCACGTGTGTTAGGGGTCGCCGTTCGCTTTGGCAGGTTTTACTGGCTGGTGGGACGAGAACGGCCAAGTCTGAACACAGTGGCGATCCTGGGATCCGCTAGCATTCCCTGGACTTGGGGGCCATGTAGAGACACTTTGGGGGCACAGACCCTAGGCCTTTTTAATCAATTACTGTTTTGTATATCCATTACTAATATAATCTCTAACTGGCATCTTTGGACATCAAAATCTCTCCTTTTCTATCATATGTCTGTTCTTCCTGTTTGAAGGAGCAAAAGCTACTTGGAGAGTTACCAATTTTCTATATTGATTTCTTATTAGGTATCAGGAGAGCCCTTCATTTCTCTAAGTACCACTCATACAGCCAAAACTGCAAGAACGATTAAAGATTACTCTATGTTTAGGTCCGTACGCTTTTTCAAGGAAATCAGGAGAGAAAAGGCAGAGGCGGTGGGAAAGTTCACAGGTACCAACACTGCAGACATTTAAATGTGCGGTCGGTCAATAAATTGCTGTGCAAGAATGACATGTGGGAAGTACACGATGAACGAAATATTCTCTCATTCCTCGCTAGAATCCTGAGTTTCTAAAGAAGGTATTTTTGACATTTCATAATTTTTTAAATATTTCTTAAGTTTAGGGATATTTTTGGTATTACAAACAAAAGTAAAAGCATCAGCGGTAGTAAAATACAACACAATGACAGATATGTTCACAAGTTACATAATCTCCTTGAAATTATCCTTGACTTTAGTTACATGCTGAAATAAATCCAGAAGAAAAAAGTTGCCATTCTTTGTCTTGTGCTCCAGGTGCCTGTATGATGAGTCATTGCTCACTAATTAGGAGGTAGATTGTTGTTAAGTTACGGCTGTGTATTAAGGAAACAAAATCATTTTTCTGCAGCTGATTTTTATTGCAGAAAAGCCTGAGTCCTATCGTCTATCGGTTTAAAGTGACAGATTAATTTAAATGCAACCCGCAGTCCAGCCGAGGTGACTGTGGGAAGATGGCAGTCATAATTTATCTCTACTCTGAAAATGTTCTGACATTATTTGGTTTCCAAGCTATGAGTGAATGATTGCTAAACGGCTCGGCATTCAGGATGAGTGTTGGCCAGGAAAACCCCGTGACACAGGAGGAACGGTGTGAAGGCAAAAGTTTAAAGCTAAAGTTCCCAGCAGGGACACTAAACAAGAAATTGCCTATTCTGTAGCATTCATACTTAAATCTCTTTCTCTCCCTCCCTCTCTTCCTTCTTTGCTCCTACTTTTCCTCCCTCTTCCTTCTTTTCTTCCTAGAACCATCCTAGCCTTTATCTTAAAATTGATTCATATGTGTAAACAATATGCAAAAATAATTTTTACTTTAAAGGAACTCACATTTCCAGAGTAAGTAGAATAAGAGAATTCTAGACAACATATGGAAGAGAAGGTGCACCTTATTATTTATTTATTGAGTTAGTCAGTCTTCTATTTTCTTGTACGTTAAATCGCATGGCCATCTGGAAACAAAACCGTAAAACATTAATTTGTTCTCCCCTCTCTTTGATTTTTAGCACCTTCTGCACTTCCTGCCCTGACACCAGGCACCCAGAGGCCCCCTTCTGTCCTATTTCAATGAAGCTTTGCACATGGAATATGAATCTATCCCCTTTACACCCCCCAAAACCTAAGAGCTTGCACGTGGATGGGGCAAGCAGCTTCAAGGACACATCGGCTTGCATTATTACGTGGAATTTTCCACAGCAATGCTGCAATGTAGTTGCAAAGGCATTGTCACCCCCACAGCATAAAGAAACTTGGCTCAGAAAGGTCAAGTGACATGACCAATGACCATGGGTAAATGGCGGAGGGGGAGCTGAAAGCCTTGTGACGCATCCACCAGCATCCGTTCCCCTGCGCTGCCGTGGAAAGGTGTTGGCTAGTTATGCCTCCTGCACCTGCTAAAATGTGCTTCCTCTGGGTTTTACCCCAGGATACATTGCACTGGGGACAGTTCTTAAACCCAGCTGGAAGACTGTCAAGTGGTAGAATCTGAGCATTAGCAGGAGAGTATTTGCCATGGGAATATTTTAGGGAGGGTCACCTTCGTGTTAATGTGGTCACCAGACAGGTCTCCTGGCTTCACCTGTACGTACACAGCAGATCCTTGCAAATCAGATTATTTCCTTACCCCACTTTTTGATAGAAAATCATGTCAGTCTTTTTTTTTTATCATACAGATGTTGGTGGTGGACATAAACAAGGAACTTCTTCATATATACCCCAATTCTTTAGAACATAGGCTTTGATGCAAGACAGAATGGGGGTGAAACTCCGACTCTGTACCTTACTACCTCTAGGAGCAAGGTTTGGCTAGTCAGCCTCTCCCAATCTCGTTTGTCCCCGTGGAAGATGAGAGCGATGAGCGCTAATACTCAGCTCTACACACTGCACGGTCCTGGCAGTTAACTCTTCAATTATTTGAGTCGTAATGACTTAAAAAGTTACACCACTGTTCAGACGAGCCCTTCACTTCAGTGTATGCATCCTACAACCTAGTAAATAACTACTCTATGTTAAACAACATACTATACTTTAGTTTCAGGCAAAGACATGATGTTTTTTCAAAACATTGGCCTCTGGTTAAAGACCATTATACGCAACTTCCAATCACCGGGTTAGCACATCTGCTTTGTACTTAAAACGAGTGAGAGGCACATAGACAGAGATGATTCTTTAACACTTCATTCTGTGGCGAGCCGGCACCGACTTCATTTACTTCAAAGTGCTCTCAGGCTTTGCCTTGATTTTGTGCTTTAAATTTTTTCTCCTGTGTTATAACTATTTTTAAATGCAATTTAAGTGCAAAATACCCACGTCCCTCCCCAAAGGCTTCCCAGTCTGAAAGTCAGTCACCTGGGCTCTCTGGATTTTTATTTCCTTCCCTCGGATGATGTCTTTGTCCCCTTCTCCACCTACCTCCATCTGCTGTTGAGTCAAGGAGTCATCTTTTCCTCCTTGGATTCGTACAATGAGCTTTTATGCTACAGCATGTTCAGAGTGTTCTGCTTGAAAACTGAGTGTCTTGGGTTGGGACGAAATGTATCATTATTTTACCTTACTAAAATGATGGAAATATTTACATATTAGTATTTAGCAGCTTTGCAACTAATGGCAAAGTTTTTATGTACGTATTTTTTATCTGTGCCGCACATTTGTGTGAAAGAGGATAAAAATAATGTATACTTCATAATATCATAATGAAGACTTATTCAGTTGATACATTTGAAGCTTTTAGGATAGCACCTGGCAAAGAGCAAATGTTCCGTTAAAGTCAGCTCTTGTAAAAGTAACCACTGCCATGTGATAGCCCTCTGAGAAGAACAGATCTCATGTTAAAGAGTGTGCCTGACTACATGCGATAATTTTATTTTCATAAAAATGGATAAGCTGCAATCAAATAGGCTCAGTACATTTTAAATTGTTTAGTGCTGATTAGTGTTATTTTATCATTGAATTTAAAATTAAAAAAAATCAACTTTCAGCTTCTTAATTAGGCTTATTATATTCTGAGCAATAAAATGAAAATAATAGAGATGAGCTAGGGAGTCACTGAAGACAGGCTATTTACCATAAGGTCCAGATTCATCTTCTCAAATTCATTAACTGACTTTCCATCAGAAATGGAGAAAACGCTCAAGTGTGTGAAATACGTGGAAGATTCCTGTACAAAGCCCTCTTCTGATGGCAATTACGGAAGAATTAGGTGTGGCCCCTTAAGGAAGAAGGGGAGGCTGAATTAGAATCATACTTGAACTAGCAGTTTGAGTACGAGAAGCAACAGACTCAGATGAATCAGAATGGATTGCAAGACATAGGGAGAGAACTGCAAGTTACCGTGAAGGTTGTGATGCAGGAGGAGGAAGAAAAAGCCATGACAAATGATGTGGAGGGTACCAGAAAGAAGAAAAGCAACCTGGTAAGGAAAAATAAAGAAATTTAGCAGGACTAGACCAGGAAGAAACGAGAAAGGGAGAAAGGATGGAAGACAGACTGCGGAAACTATAGCAACAGGAATTCTAGCAAAATACATTGATAAAGCGCGGGTGAGCCTAAGGTACAAATGAGTATTTTCAGGAAGAAATGGTACAGAAACCAAGGAGGAAAACAAAGGGAAAATATAAGGAGACGAAGGGTGATAAAGCAATGCTATATGGAAGGCTAACTGTTGAATGTCAGTTTATACCAAAAGGTTGTTTTCCTTTAATGTTTTAATAAGTACATTACTTGGTCTTTAAAAAATAACATAGTTTAGATGAGCATTGTCCACCAGTCATCTACTTTGAGAAGCACTCTTCCTGGGTTAATCTATTGCTTATTTGTTCAAACACTACACTAATCAACAATTAATTATTCTATTATTCTAAACATATATGTTAATTGCCTCCTAAGGTCACCTTTTCAAAGTATTACTGGGAGTGATTACAAGATTAAAGAATGAAAAGAAATTAACCCAAGAATATGCAAATGAAATGTACGGTAGTGACCTTGCAATGACAAGGATAAATGGTCTTAATCAGAAATCACTCCTGAGCTAGCAATCCACAATTGACAATTGACACTTGTTGTCACGGTACTTCCAAAATGACATTTGACAAGACTACTGTCATAATATGTGTGCATATGCTTTAAACACAGATACAGTATTAGCTCAGCCTTCCAAAATATTCACACAGACACACACATATATACATACATATATATGTATGTGTGTGTATATATATACATACATCTATATACGTGTATATATATATGGAGAGAGAGACAGAGAGAGAGAGAGAGTTAATTTTGTTGTCCAGGTCTTAGTTGAGGATTTAGGAATACAAAGAAAATAAGACTAAGTCACTAATCCCAATATGTATCTGGTGTAATGAGACAAATATCTAAAATAACTTTAATAAAATATATGTATGTGCTATCATAGTTTGGTGAAGGTGAGACAATAAAAGATGAAAATAAAGAATAAAGAAAGCCTTCTTGAAGTAGATGATTTTTAAACAGGATCTGAAAGTATAAGAATAGGATGGCTAAATTACTCCTCACAAAGAAAAAGCAGGCAGAGGGCATTGACAGCAAAAAAATATCCCCCCCTCCACAAGAAAACCAATGACAATGGAATTCTTATTTTTGAGGTGAAGTTTTCAGGACTCCAGGTTCTGCTTGGTATTCATATAAGTTTATAGGATGACCCAGCCTAAACAATTAAGGGACTGTCACTAGTAATGGTGTAACACACTTAATTCTGAAGCATCACATAATTTTTTTACATCTCTTAAAGATTCACTGGTACCTTTACATATTAATAGTGGGGAAAGGGCTACATCTGGCCAAGACCTCTGCAGGCTATGCCTAGGGGAAACAGTCAATTTCACTATTATTTCAAAGGAAAAGTTTAAACGTTATGTTCAATCACATCTAAGTAAAATTGAATCAACTTATAATCACATCTCTGTGTACCATCCAGTGATCAAACTGACAACGTGCACACAGACCACCTCACATACGAATGTTTTCCGCCCAAAGGCAGACTAGAACCTCTCCGAAGTAAATCTGTTCATCATACAGCCATTGAGAACCCGGCACACGTGCTTGACAGACAGTGACAATCGCTAAAAGACAGGCATGAGCTCAGATGGAATCCTTCCTTCTTCAAAGGAAGGAGCACATGGAAAGCTGTATGAGAAAAGATGCATGTGCGTGAGGGGCAAGGATAATAATCTAGTCAGAAAGGGGGCATCACAAGAAACTCTTTCTGGAAGCTGCCATTTATCCTTACATTGCACGCTTATTTGGAAGAGGGAACTTTGGAGAGGTTCCCTTAGGAGGTGTATGGGGTTAAAGTCATACCTTGGTGATATCATTGACTACAATAAAAAAACTTACTTAAGGAAAAAAGAATCAAGCAAGAATTACATTGGAATATTATTTGACAAATCTAGGACCAATGTAAAAGACTCCCAGGGAGAAATGTTGTCTGGAAAAAAATACAAACAAATTGAAAATAATTCTGCTGAAGACTCTAGTCTAGACAGGGAAACACGAAAGTGCAGCAAGCTTTGCAAGAAGAGATGATATCATTTCATTAGAAATTCCCAGGAGCACAGGGACTATTGTAAATACGTGAATGGTCCCCTGAAAATCTACTTATTTCTCTTTATCTAAGAATTATACAGAAAGGGTTTCATGGTCAAAACCCTTGAATACAGACCAGAAATACATTTCACGGTGTACAGTTCAAAAGTATTGTTTAAAATGTGTGAGAAAGATAAACTTCTCCAGGAAGCCAGAGAGGGACCTGGATAAGGAGGTAAAATATTGAGTAAAAATAGCAGAGTGACCAGAATGAACTTTGCAGAGATCAAGTCATGCTAAACTATTAATCCTAAAAGCCTACAGAATGCTCCACTGAACTCCAGCCCACTTGTCAACCGTGCGCTGGAGAGGGACCGAGCACCTGTCTTGAAGGGGACAGGCGCGTGCGGCCCCCGTTCCCGTGTACAATAACAGCTGACACCTTAGTGATTTAATGAGTCTTGGCATTTTGGCACAGAGATGCTTCAGTAGCCCTTGCTGAATAATGGCCTGGACAGCCTCTGCGTAGACCATCCCCTTAGATAACTGCAGGGTAAGTGTATACAAGTTCAAACTTAAAAAACTATCAGACGCTGAAGAATTGTGCCATGTTACCTTGCCTCTTTCTACAGGTGATGCTAGGCTGACGAACAGTCCAACAGAGTTCGACAACTGTTCTGTTTAGAAGGTAACTGCATGGTTAACTAATAGTCACAATCTTTGTCGAATTTTTCGGGGTGATATTTGTTAATAAAATCACACAGATTTTGTGTGCACAACTCCGTACAGCAGTGTCTACATACGGCATCGCTGTCTGCTTGCCACCTAAAGTTAAGTTGTGCTGGTGGAAGTGGGGCTCTTTCACGGGATCCTGAGGAAAGCATCTCATGGACCCACACGGGAGGGGTTATGGTGAGGCGATGTTTATTTGGGTGGAAACGGAAGGCTGTCTGTGCGTCCCATCTTAGTCTATCCTGTCATGGGAAACATCCAACTGTGTCTTCAGCAGGGCCAGACAGAACAAAGGCCGATGTTGAGAGCCTTTGTTTCATGCTAAAGCTTAGTCCTTCAGAGCCCACAAACAGCTGCTAAGCAGCCTCAGTCCCCACCTGGGTGGCTTAGTATTATTTCCGGCTGTGCCGTCTTACCCACGCTCCCACCTGGAGCCTCTGTTTGGAGTCAGTGCCGGGTGGCTGCTGGCTGCACAGCTGCCAGACCCACATGGTTACTGTGAAGAGAACGTGCAAAGGAACAGGGTGAGCACAGGTCACTGAGAAGAGAGCAGGGGACAGGGAGAGAGAGAGGGAATGCTTCTTTGTGAAGCCAGGTTATATTATCTCGGGCTTGGGCAGACCAGGAGCTTTTTCAAAATAACCAATCAACTTCCCAAGCTTTTGCGGGCTTCTTAGGGGTCTACCCCCTGGTTAGACTCCTCACAGGTTTCTATGGTCCAGCACCTCCTCCTGTGCCATTTTTGACTTCTATTGCACATGCGCTTACCTCCCCCTGCACTCCCCCCTGAAAACCTGGTACCAAAGAGGGGAAAGCAGGGGGGTTATCCTTGATGGGGCACTGCCGTGATCCCCTGGAGTGTGTGAAGCTGCAACTTCCTGATGAAGCCAACAGGCTTGTGCTCCATAGTCGATAATGCTCAATGATGTCTGATTCCCTTTGCTTACTTCCTTTATTAATAACTAGCTAACTGCCTATGGCAACAAAGTCTCTTTCCATCCCCGCTTATTCCCTCTTGCCCACTTCCACCTCCCCAACCCCCTTTCTTGATGAGAAAGAAGGGATATGGTTCCTGCAAGTAGGACTGTAACACAGGACTAGAGCCCTGTAAGTCTCCAGTGAATTCTTACTGAATGATTGAATGTTTTTCTATTTGTTTATTCTTATTTTTTCCTTCTTAAAAGTAAATCTATCATTTTGGACATAAAAGCAGTCTTTTTTTAAAAAACTGAAACTGAGAATGAATTGGTTGAGATATGTTCTAATGCCCATAATTTTTTTTCTTTCTTTTAAGAACATTTGTGACAATACATGATGTACTTTCTGAAAGAGTTTAAAGTCTAGAAGTACTTCACACCTTTAATTATCCTGTAGAGTCCTACTTGCCATTCCCCAAACATGTATCAAGTGCTTATTGTGTTCCTAGTACTGACCTAAGCACCACAGGGGTGTAAATGCTAGTTTCTGCTTTCAGCTGAATTTGGGAGATAAGTGGGCACCACAGGGAGTCCAGAGAAGACCTATGGGAGTCCACAGGATGGAGAGATTGGGAGTTCACAGGATGGAGAGATCTGCTTCAGTTGAGAGGTCAGGAAGAACTTCAAGGAGCATGTAGTGTTTGTGCAAGGTCTTGAAGGATGAATAATTCTGGGTAGTTAGAAAAATGGAGGGGTCCTGGAGGAAGTACGTACAACCACAAGTACAAGGTATAATATAAAAAATAGTGGAGAGACGGAAACCAGGGTACGTTCTTGTTTTTATATTGTTGATTGCCTGCCTAGTGTAAGACTCCTTCTCTGGACATGGCACATACCTGGAGTTCCACTGTGGGTTGGCCAGCTGACAATAAGATGGTATCCTTCAAAATTTATAAGGAACAAAGGAACTGAGATAGTTCACAGAAGTATATTAGGTTCCTGGCACTGGAAGCGATATCTGGTAGATTTGCCACTAAGCAGTAGAGAAATTTATAAGAGATTGCCTCCATCTTCAATGTTTACTTTCCCAAGTCTGATCTTCAGGTTTCATGTGATTTAACTCTGTTTTGGTCCTATTTAAAGACCCTTTACCAATACAGTAGACTCCCATATTTTAACAGGCTTGAGTGGGTTTCCATCCCTTGAAGTCAGAGTCTTGGCTAAGGTGTTATAATCACATGGTGAGTCTGGATTGGTTGGTAACCAGAGGGCCTGCCGTGAATCACTACAAACCGTGAGGTCTCGTGGGGCTCAGAGGACAGAATTCCCTGGTGCCAGTCAGTTTTTCTACTCTGGGAACAGCCAAAGAAAGTTCCTGGGCAGGATGGGGGTGACAGGATCAGAGCTATATTCCTGAAATGTTAGCTCAGCTTCAGTGTGCAGGGCCGATGGAGGGAAGAAAGTCAGGTAGACAAGGTAGGAGGCTCATTAGGGGATGCGATTGTAACGTAAAGTGATGTTGGCGGGAATGAAGGCTACTTCGTGTGGGGACCGCTGTCCCGGTGGAGCAACTGCTGATGGCCAGGTTGAAGGAGGGCGGCACAAAGAATGTCTGAGGCAGTCTCTGCTTAAAGCGCTGCTAGAAAAGGAGGAACTTCGGACCTTGAATTTGTAGATTGACTTCATGGGGGTACTATTTTGAACCACACGATGAGATCAGTAAGTGACGCAGGGTGGAGAGGTGTGGGGATGGGAGTTTGACAACACAACCTGGACCCCTGAGCATTGCCCACACAGTAGATAAGGACATGAATGAGGAACGTAGTTAGTGAGGAGATTTCCAAAAGGGTGAAGAGTTAATGACATGTAGTTTATGTAAGATAATTTGCAGAAAGTTTAAGGAGATGAGAAAAAGGGCAAAGAGCTTAAATGGAGTGAATCATTGGTGAATTTGTGTTGATGAGATTTCAAATAAAGTGGGTAATAATGAAGGGAAATCTTGCTTTTTCTGAAAATATGTGACAGTAGAGGAGGGGGAATTTATTGCTTGAAGGAGTGGGAAGTTCAAAGGAGACTTAGGAGAATGAAGACTACATCGTACAGTGAGACAGCATGGAAGGGCTGGCTATTCCAAAGCACCCTGAAATAACCTTCAAAGCATCCTGGTTATGAAGATGACAGGAAGAGCAAAAGTCAGGCGCAGGGTCAAAGTTCATCTTGTGGGCTGAAGGCCAAGAAAAGAGAATGTGTGAAAATACAGACAATTTGAGGCAGGGAAACGGGAAGAATAAACAGTTAATATTGGATGGTCTTCTCAGAAAAAAGTAAGATAAGATTATCTGCTGTAAGGAATTGGGAACTTAAGGAAAGTAGAAAAGGCAATCAATTGGATATGAATAAATCATTGGTGAGTTAGAGAGTGTTTGAATAAGACCATTTATCTAGCTTCACGACATTGTTCTATTAATTTAAAGGGAACGAGGAAAACCCTAAGCTGTAAGAGTGGGCAGAGAATCTGGAACTTCTACCGACTTTGTGGGCTAGATGTTCTGAAAAGCGCTGTCATTATAAAACTTATGAGGCAGAAAAAATAAACCAAATAGGTTGTAACATTAGTAGCTGATTTTTTAAAAAAATGAGACATGTAACCAAAAGAGTATGCAAATCTAGAATCTGTGACTGCTTTTGCTAGGAACTACACTTGAATTTTAAAGGCTCTGTGGTGAAATGAATGCAATATCTCGAGTTCTTAGAGTGACAAGTTGGAATTGACAGCCACGTATAAAGCAAGGACCTCAAAGAGCTACGATGTCAATAAAAGGGTGATAGAAATTTTGACCTTCCAGCCAAGGAAGAAGACATGACAACTTGTCTATTTTATGCAGATTCAAGGTGGGAAAACAAAATCTCTAAGAATTTGTAACCATAGGGCCTTCCTCACATTAATTCTAATTTAAATTTATTCTAATTTCAAGGTTCAGAAAATTCTAAGCAGGAAACTGAAGAGGGCTTGAGTTTCTAGAATTGGAAGACAGAGAAGCAAGTTCAAATAATTTCCCTTTATTTTAAAGAACTCTTGACAGTGGCCTTACTTAATACAGAATATAAAATAATTGTTTTTAAATCACTTGAGGAAATAAAAATATAGATTAACAAACCATAGATCATTAACATAAAAAGGAGTAAGAAACTAACAAAAAAAAATGATCAGACCAATTAGAAAAGAACAAGAATGAGGAAGGGAGCCCAAAAGATTTGAAAATGGAAGAGATGGTCATCGAAGTTTAGAACGAAATTGCTGAGTGAACTAAAAGATGGCATCAAACAGGGAATGTGTGGAGTTTTGTTACCCTTTGTCAGGGTAAATAAAGATCTAATATTCTGATCACCCCACACCTAATAGGAATGAACTCTGGACGAATGTAAAAAAGGGAAACCTGCTACCCACGAGCCCCAGAGAATAAAAAGCAGGCAGATTGGGGGAGCAGCTGAAACTTGAGGAAAGGTGGGTGAGTTTCAGTTTTGGGGGGTTGCCCTGGGGGTGGCCCATGTGTGCCGCCCATTGAAAGAAGCTGAAGCTGTAATCACCACGTTAGCAGAGAGAGGGGTCTCCCGACAAGGAGGGGGTGTAGAACGAGCCTCCAGGGTTGTGTGTGCGGCCGCTGCCCAGGCTCCGCTGGATCTACGGACAGCACATGCAGACGTCTGGCTAACAGGTTAAATTTTTTTTTTTCCATCTTGAGAATTGGGTTGTTACCTATTTTAAGTGAGACAGAGATTGCAGTTTGAACCTAATCAAGGTAATTACTTGCTGAAAAAGAGATCATCGCTTTTGAGAGGAAGAAAACAGCATCAGTAAGTCTAAAATTGATTTTTTAAGTTCCCTATTAATACATTTTTAAAGCCTTTTTCACTGATATTCATATAGCTACACCAGCTTTCATTTAGTTAGTTTATGCATGTTTCTCTTTCTTTCTCAAATTTTAAATCTATTTTGTATGTCTTGGGAAAAGTATTTTCTGTTCATTGTTAATTAATTCTTACTAACATGTTTGCATTTTAATTAGAGTGTATAGAATTTTACATTTAATAACAGAATTGATATTTTTAATCTAAATCTGCCAAGGCCCAGTTTAAAAAATATTTCCACTGTACTACATCTCTTTTTCACCTTTATTAACGTATTTTGAATTCATATAAAGTTAAAAAACAGACAAAGCATTTAGTTAATGTTCATAAAAGGAAGTTTTCTTCTTTAAGTGGGTTGAAATATAAACAGTTTTGCTGAGCACTCTTGAGCCAGGAAAAGAAAGTCAACATTCCTTCCAGTGGCTTCTATTTCCAGAGAGTCTGGGAAATAAAGTTTGTAGATTCTCATCCTGAGTCACAGAAGAGAGTATATAGAAGTTGCCTTTCAGTCACTAATTAGTCCACCAGGAAGCTTTCTTTTTTAATTTATTTTTTCAGATGACTCTATTTTCTAGTTACGGAGACACAGACAGTGTCTATAAAAACCTCTGCATCTCTGACCATTTATAATAAATGAACATCACTTCCTCCCTGAACAGATTTCAATTTTGACATACTTAGAAGTACCTACTGTGGAAAAAAAACTGTGCTATGTACTGGCAAGAAGCATTATAAAAATAAATAATGACATTTAAATTGTAACTCATTCCATGGTCTAATCCAAATAGCACAACTTAGTCCCAATTAAAAAAATATATGGAACAAATATGCTACCTTAAACCTAAAAATTTTCTTATTCTCCTAAATTAAAAAAAAATTGCTTTATAAAATACTTCAGAATCTATCCTCCTGAGTCTTAAATATGTATCTTAAAATGAGAGTTTTCTTAATAGTAATGTAATTTGCAGGCAAATTTGTAGATGCAAAGAGACTCTGTCGCTCAGCTTTTCTCACTGTCATTGCTCAAACGTGGGCCGTTGTTCCTCATTGACCCCTCTGTTCCCCTCACTGCGGCTGTTCCCTTTCGGGCATATAAAATAGGGGATATGATTGTGAATTTGTTTTGCACAGTGTCTCATGAGAGTGTTGAATACAAATGCATTCAATTGATGCAGACACTCTGTGATCTTTTATGAATCAGAACCAAATTAGAAATACTAATAGGAGGTGAGGGTTACTAAATTAATTGTTCTTGTTAGAACACCAAAGGACAGGATATGTAGTAAATAGGTAAAAAAATAAAACGCTATGTAAATCATGTTGGAAAGGCTTTAACCGATTGCTGTACTGGCCCAGTAAAGAGAGAGAGTCTGCCCACGTGTGAGCCAAGGGCAGACTGCAGATCTGTCGCTAGGATCAGCAGTAGCTGCGCAAACTAATCTTGACAATAAAAATTAAAAAATGGACTTTTAAGTGTTTTTTAAGTGGTTGAACCTGATCACAGCAGATAGAAATTTCTCTGTTAATTTGGCCTGGTATATTTTTATCCTTCTCAAAATACATTTTACCTTCTTTTTTAAGTTTCATATTAGAGAGCTGCCTGAATTCTTGCATCAAAATTTCACTGGAGTCTGTAGAAAGTCTACGAAAAGGGGTGAATTATTTTGCAATTAAAATGATGAGTTCGATGATTTAGTTGTTTTTGTCAACTAACAGGGAATGGCTTTTGACACGCTATGAACACCAGTTGTGGAGAAGGGCTGGGGACAGTGAGAGCAACTGTTTCCACTGAGAAATTTTCAGAAGCTTCGCTGTTTCATCAGGTTCCATCAAAAAGCTCCCAAATATTTTGTTTCCCAGGCCTCTGGGGCTAGAGTCAGCAGTGGCATCTGCTATGATTTCACGATGATGAAATGGAGTTTAACAGTTTCAGTGATAGCTATTTTCTCTATAAATGCCATCCACATTTCTCTCTCTTTCTCGAATCTCTTTCTAGTTCTCTCTTTTGTATTAATTTGTATTTAAAATCTGAAAGCAGTTAAATAGAAATTGTTATTAGCTGGATTAATAGTACGTGACTGAGCTGAACTGTTAATCAAAACAGTAAAGGTATTCTGATTAATAAGTGCTTCGTAATATTGGCTTGTGGGGAACACTAGTTCAAGTGAAGTCTTTCATGCATTTTATACATGTTACTTATGTATATAAACAAGATAATTATGGTCATTAAGCTGCATATTATCTTATAATGTTTCTAAATCAAGTATGCTGTCACTTATGGAGGCTATATAGATTTATTTCATTATTTTCTAGCACAATTGTATTTAAATTTTCCTTTCTAATACACTGGCTCCAGACTGGATTCTAAGGGAGGCAGAAGATAGAAGAGGCATGAAATTAAGGAGAAGTGGAAAGCCAGAGAATTGAAAGGGTAAAAATTCTGGAGTGACGGCAGCAAACAAGAAAAGGAGTTAAAGAGGAAAGAAATACTGCCCGTGGAAAATGTGGGAGACTTGGCCATCGTCAGCTACAGCCACTGTGTTACCCGGAGAAACTTCGGGACACGTGTGCCATCTGCCACTCCGCCCCAGCGACCTGACAGGCACTGCTGCTTCCCCAGAGGGGTTTCTTTCAATAATCCACAATGAAAGAGTACAGCGGGATATTCTGAGGAAGAGAGTGACTACTGGGGAGAAAATTGTGTTTACAGGTGGAACACGTGGTCTGCAGCATGTCCCAGGTGTATAGTTCACTCCCTGTAAGAAGCAAGGGGAATTCGGTTATGTCCCACGCACTGGCTGCTAGAGTGGTTCCAGGCACATGATACCATTGAAGGAATATTTGTGATTTTGAAATATTTGTTCAGAACGTTACTACCAAGAGTGACTTTGTTAAACCTGATTTCTAAATACCTGACTGAACAAGTTTTATTTGCATTATGAGTTATAACCGATAATAATTGGTAGATGACACATGTTGCCTTAATAATGAAACATTCTAATATGTGACCTGGGCTCCCGTGTATTGATTCATATGCTCTTGAGCAGGCTGCTACAGTTGAAAGAACTATTAATAAAAGACAAGCATTTGATATAAAGTGGTTATTATGGGCATGAGAGAACGTTCTTTTATTTTTCACGTTCCCATCTCGGTATTTCTTGTTTCTATTCATCTGAAATTACTTTTTAATAGGAAGCTTACAGTGCTTATCTCTTACTTTCTCAGTGAAGCCCATCCCAATGGTTTCTAAAAGGGGTCTTTCTGAGCAGGTCCTCTGGTGAAAAGCAAGGGAAGTAGAAACGCAAGGGCAGGGTTTTAACTAGAATATCTGACCTGGCAGCCTGCCCAAATCCATTGAACCACTAAGTCCACACAGAGCAAAGGGCTTCTGAACACCACCCTGTTCAGAAACTTTGGGTCCTTTATTTTTTTAACTGCTCCACGAGTGTTTCTTGGCTCTCCTTCTGGAAGGTTTGAAGGGCTGTGAGGGGCGAGACTGAAGATCTCACTGTTCCGTATCCCACCTCCCACCGCCCACCACTCAACCACCAGGACGTACAGGGTGGGGCAAAAGTAGGTTTACAGTTGTGAGTCCAGGAAACAGCATTTACCCTGGTATTGTTAGTTATTGTATTATTTTCCACAGGAACAACTGTGAGCCTCCTTTGGCCCCACCCTGTACACGCATCCAAAGTCACCTTGCTTGATCAGGCTTGTAGGACACAGAATGTTCCCTGCTTGCCGTTGCTAATTTGGTGCGTGTGCGCATGCATTTGAGTCTATGTTTGCGACACACGTATGCACATCAATTCTGAACCTCTACATTATTTTTGTAGTAGATACTGATTTAAGATGATGCTGAGTTTCTTTGCTCCAGATTTCCTGGACTCATTTCTGCTCCTCTGAAAGGGATAGCTTTTCATAAGCTCCATTATGAGTTTAAAGAGGATATAGATTGAGACAAAGAATTCAATTCCAAAATTCATAATAAAGATTCTCATAGTGAAAGCTGCATACAAGTCTGAAATTCCAAGATCCAGATAACTCTGAAATTGGTGGGTTTTTTGCGTGGGAGGGGGAAGAGCAAAACTTGACTTAATTGAACTACTTGGCTTCGAAATTTGACTAGAAGGATGTTTATTGGTGGTCTTTATTTATCCCGCTCATCTGACCATCCGTACAGTTTCTCACAGCATTAAAGTATTAAAGTGTGCTAGATTTTGGTGCAGGACCCCACATTTTGCCAAGGTGCTGCTTAATATGCAGTAAATTTATTTTAGTAGCATTTTAGTCAAACTAAAATTTAGAAAATGCCAACCTTGAAAAACCCATCTGTCCCTAAGAAGTTCAAGTACATAAAGGATGATGGACTGAACAAATTCTGGTGAGAAAAGTCAGCCACACATTTGTAACCCAGTATTTAATTGAAGCGACTTTAACACCTCAGCGGAACCCAGTCGGAACTATTATTTCGGAGCCGTCATGTTTTTTTCCGTTCCCATTCTGTAACAGCTAACATCTCGGCTCAGAGTGGAGAGAGGTCTCTTGTCCAGCGGAGTAAAAGGAGATTGGGTAGAACATTCTCTAGAGGAACAGATTATTTCCTCTTTGTTTTTCTTTCTCTTCCCTTTTTCCAAATTTCTATACTTTATTATGGAAAGAGTATCCATGGAAACAACACTAAATCAGATTTGATGGTGTCAAAATGTACTGCAAAACATTAAAATACAATAAAACAAAAATGTATTTAATATATAGTTTGAATTAAACAAACATTTTCAAATACCTATGAAATATTTCCTTCAAAAAATTGCATGCATCTTCATGGGTACTGTATGTGTTAAAAATTAGCCTCAATGAATGCTTCCAAGAAATCTTTGAAGAGCCTCAGTCCTAAAATGTGTCCGAAATCTTGCAAAGGGTTGAGGCAGGTCCTGCACATGGTTCTGGTCATTGACACAGTCCAAGTCTAATAGAGGATACAGACAATCGGACCAGCAACTGCAGCGCCAGGCAATCATTCTCCTTATCAGCCTAAGTGCTGAATGCTACTGCACCACAGCGGAGATGATAACTGATGCTTTACAAGGAAGTTTCCCGGCCATGACGTTCTAGCAACAGTCATGGAGACATATTATCAACAGACAGGAGCAAAGAGGCCTGGAGGAGGCTGGAAAACGGCTGAACTAAATGCACGGTGTGCTGTCCCGAAGCACAATGTTCTACATGCCGTGACTGCATTCGCAGAAACAAAACAGAACACAGTTTTAGTTTCCCAGTCTGGTTGTCCGGGACCCATTCGTTTGTTTGGTAAATATTTGCTGAACATCTTTCCTGTTGTCTGTTAGGTCTTAGAATGTAGAACAAAGTGACATTGTGTTTGCTGTTAAGGAGCTCGCTGTCACGTCAGAGAGACAGGCACAAAAACAATCAATTGTGGCATGACTTGCGGGGACTGGGGACTGGGGTGACATTGTGGCTGATAAGCAGGGCCAAGGTGTCTCCTAACATTCCATGGAAATATCCCCGAAGGTAGACACACAAATCTGGACCTCAGTTTGCAAACTAAACAGAAGGTTACGGAGGAGAGGAGCAGCCCACAGAGGACAGTGAGACCATCCAGAGATTAGCAACAAGAACAAACTCCAGTCTTCTTGGGGCTGGGGGATAAAAGAGTGTTCCCAGAACCCAGAATAGAGGGAGATGAAATTAAGGGACACCTAGAGAATGTTGGGACCACGAGGGGCAAATTGGCCCAGGTGAGAGAGGCCTAGAGGAGATGCAACCAAGGTGCCCCCTGAACCGAGAGACAAATACCTTGTCCAGCAACTCCATTGTTGCCGTGTTCCAAACATCCTTCACCGCCTGCATTGACCCAACCTCCCCAGAAGTCTGTCCTAGTTTCCTGTAAAACAGAGGCCAGCAAAGAAGGCAAGAAAATGGATCTGAGAGAAAGCAGGCCACTCCTCTGAACATTTGGAGAGCAAGAGCTGGAACCGTCCACTTCACCTAGGGTTATGGGCTCTGCCTCTCCCAGGATTCAGAAGGTAGGGAATGTCCCATTTCAAAGAGGGGTTGTAGGTCTAGGCAATAAAAAAGACCGTGTAAATTCACTACACGAGCCACCACCTGGAGCAGAACTAAGTGCTAATGCAATGGCAACACCTCATGGGAGGGAGAGTCAACTCGGGGGACCTGGTCCACAGCAGAAGGTCAAGAAGGGTACTCGGAGCGGGACGTTTCAGGATGTGTTGTCCTCGGTTCACACAGGGGTGAATTACAGACTGCGCCTCCTCCCTGGCTTGGTTTAAAACATTGCTTGGCATCACTCATCTGCCCAAGGATTCTACCGAGAGCCAAGACCCAAGGGGCCCGTGAGGAGGCTTGGGAACCCTCACGTCTCTGTTGTCCTTTTCTGCACCTCATCGCAGAGTTAATGAAGAAGGAAGAACAATCCCGACTCTGAAGTACCGGTGAAAATAAGTGTCTCCACAGAGGACTTCAAGGAAAAACACACCTCTGAAGATTACTTTTACCATCAACAGCGAAAGTTCCAGTCACTGCCAGATGCTAGTATCACTTCCATTTCCTGAGCCTATTTCTGCACGTGGGGCCGGTCCCCACTCCTTTCTCTCGACTCCACTCCCCATGTCATGCCGTTGGTTCTTCTAATTTTCTCTATTCTTCCTGCTCTGATCCTTAACTCCCAGTGTTCTTCAGCTTTCTTTTTTCCACTAATGACTCTTCTCACATGATAAGCAATTCCTGAGCGATGAAATTTACCCGTTTTTAATTTTCACAGATATTCATGTGACTTCCACACCCCCACAGCCCATCCCTCGCTTGCTACCCTGAAGGCCTGTATTCACAAGAACTTGTTTAACATCACTAACTCTGGCCCCAGTGAAATGCCTACAGCTGGCTTTTCCTGCATTTCTTCACTCATTCGGGGGTTTACTGTCTTCCATTCAATCTGTCAGCCTTGAATCCTGCATGTCTCTCATCCCCAAGTCCAATCACTTGGGAACTCCTTCCCACTGAATCTTGTCCAAACGCATCTTTTCCTCCCCAGTCCTGTGCTGTTTCCCTAGTGAGGGCTATTACCCTCTCTTACTGGGCAACCGGATATATTGGAACAGAAATTTGGATAGACCCTGTCCCATCCCTGATGACTTGACCTGGCAAACTCCTTTGCCGTCCTCAAGATTCATTTCAGGATGATGGTTTTCAGTCGTCCATCCTTTCAGACTAGGTCACAGTGAGCTCAAAGCTCCTACCATTCGTCCCCACCCACAGAACACCGAGCACATTTCTGACAGTGGATTGTGAGCCCCAGGAGGGCGGGACACATCCCACTCATCCTGAAGGCTCCAGGTCCTCTCAGAGGCCGGTGCCTACGGAGAGCCCGAGTCTGAACATCTGCATTTGGGTCCTTTTTCTGATACTTATCACCAAGTGACCTTAAGAAAAATGACATTTACTCCTTAAAACCTCGGTTCTCTTTTCCATACAATGATATATAATAATATCTACTTACTCAGCTTGTGTGGATGTTATGAGGATTAGTGAGATATCTATCGATATTTGTTATGTCCTGCATGAAATACTCATGTTGGTAGCTTTATTAATAGTGTTGTTTTTAACTAATAACAAATCATTAAGAACTTGAGATTAAGCACAGCCTTATAGGAAAATAGCATAGGCAGACATTTCACTTAGTGGAAATAAGAAGGGATTTTGTGGTTGTGGCTATAAAGAGAATTACCAACAAAAAAGTAATGTATGTAACTAAAAAATGGATATGTGTAAACGCACTTTTGGATCTCTATAAAAGTCCTGGAAAACCCATGACAAAATACAATTTAGAACTTGGTTAAGTTAGATTTTAGGGAATGATCTAATCTTTCTTCTCCTAAAATGACAGAGACCTTACGAGGAGGAAGCCAAGTAATGAGAAGAAATGGGGCGCACGCAATTTTGTTTACTTGGCCTGCAGCCTTTGAATAAGAACATAATTTATCATTGTGATGGTCAGAGACTACTTCAGCTATCTAGTTACATATCCTCGAAGTCACCGGGAGTCTTTTCAATATACTGCCTGTCATCCATTTTATTTCCATTTCCATATAAACACGCATGGATGATTTAGGGATGAGAAAATATCCATGGAATCACTGTAAGGAATTAAATAAAGAATCAAAATTTACCAATTAAAAGGCAAAATAAATTAAACATGTCATTTAAAATCAAATGTACAGTTGCCCAATTTGCAACAGTCTTAGCGCAATGGAACAGCATCATCTGAGAGGTGATTACCCGGAGATATTTTGGGGAAGGGCTATTTTCAGAGTCCCAGGGGACAGGTTATCACCCTGATGTCCTTGGTGAGCCATTTTACTGTCATTGTTTGTACAAAAACAGATTAAAAAGATGAGGAATTTTATAATTTACCTGTTTTATCTGGAGAAATTCAGACTGAAAAGCCATTTCATTTGTATTTTTAAAAGAATATGGACTGAGGGTAGCAAAAACTTTCTCAATAAGCTCTCCTACTAATGAATTGGTTTCAGAAAATGTTCCAAAGCAATTTTCCTAGAAAACAAGGACAAGGTACTCCTATTTTTTTTGTTTGTTTGTTTCGTTTTTTTCCTGAGCCACTCTGAAGTCACAATTCAGCCTGAGGAAGCAAAAGAAATTCTATTCTCACTCTCTCCACCACTTTTCATTTTACAATCTTCTCTCCCGGTAATGAATTTGCAATGAAATAGGCAGGAAAATCGGAATAAAAGGAGAAAAGGAAGGTGGAGGGGAAGGAAGAAGAACCAGAGCAAGAGAACAAGCCGCCCAAGGCATGATCTTCAACAAATCAAGGCCTACCGATTTCAGAGCATGAGAGTCGATAAATGCGACTTCCATTCCAGCTGCAGCTGCAGAATTTGATGCCCGTATACTGCTGCGCCTGCCCCCATTGCCAGTTGTCTCAAGCGCACATTTGCCTTCACAGAAATAACTAAGTATGCGGGAACGAACTTGTTCTCTGGCTTTGTTTGCTTCAGAACATCCCCTTTCCTTTCAAATAAACTCATTCTCCTCGTTGCATTTATCGTGCATACTCACCTGCTTGAGTGGCTGAACGAAGGCGTCAGAAAAAACGCACAGTGTGCCTTCAAGTAACAGCAGTGCTCTTTGGAACCCAGGGCTGGTGCCAGGGCAGTTAGCGCTGCCCCGCCGGTCAGCACAGATAACGCTGTCACAGGTAGTGAAACAGGGGTTTCAACGAGCAGGGCGCTCATAGTTTTCTGTGATGACTGCAGCCCTACAATGATGCTGGTCAACAGCTGGACTTGGCTGGGAAGGACATTTTAGTGTCTACATTTTTCTGAAGGCTGCAGAGTCCTCTCTGAATAGCACCGGTACCCATTGCCCTCCTGAAAAATTACGTGGCCTGCAACCTGTTCCTCACACTGCCCTCTTACTGGCTTGATTCAGGAAACGGGGCTCCTGCAGTGGCTCAGGCAGAGCGCCGAAGGAGCCCCTGGTGCCTTTTCAATTATTTCTGTTAGAAATAAGGCTCTGCCTGTTGCAGGGAACAGTTTCAAAATTTATCTGAGGGGCGCATGACAGCTGATAAATCATTGCCTGTAAAAGCAACCAGACAGAAGCTGTGGCTTAGAAATCAAACGGCCTTTTGAAAATGAGCTCGATAAAGAACCACACACGAAAATATTTAATCCTTCAGGAGAGTTGAGTTTGCCTAAGTACGATGCATTCTTATTTAAAAAGTGAAATCAACATGAAATAGGTTCTTCCTATAAAGTCAAGAATAATCTTTCCAATGTGATGGCTGCTGGTGATCTTTCTATGGTGTCTCTGAAGGATGTTGGATAACCTTTAGGGATTAAAGAAGCTGTGGCCTGGGGCCCTCTCGCTGTCTCACAAAATTGTCATGCCACAAAGTAAAGTCAAATCACTACAAATGAATTTATTTCATGAGAGGGCCTTTCGTTGCCCAACTCACTCAGCAGGGCCTGGACCGTTTGAGGACCCATCACCCCCGCCCCACTTCCCATGGCATTAGCAGGGTTAACTCCAGGGCTGGAGGGATGGGGAATTTTGGCAAAATTGTGCTCATTGGCCCCAAACATACACTCATGCCACTATTTAGAGGCTAGAATTGAGCCGATTTTGAATGCCTCTACTTATTCTTTAGTTTTAAAAAATCCTCACTCAAGGATATGCTCACTGATTTGAGAATGAGAGAGAATGGCGTGAGAGAGGAACATCATCAGTCGCCTCCAGCTCAGGCCCTGACTGGGGATGGAACTCGCAACCTAGTTATGTGCCCTGACCAGGAATCGAACCTGCAACCTTTGGGTGTACAGGACAATGCTCCAACCAACTGAGCTGCCCTGCCAGGGCCCCTCGACTTATTCTCATTTTCTTTGTGCTTCTGAGAACCACTGGATGCTGAGACCAAACTGGGAGAGGCTGGGGAAAAGCTGCATTTCCCTTCACTGATCTGAACACTCCCTGGGCCAGATTTCCCCAAACCAGATCCAAACGGTACTAGGAAATGCTAATTCTTATGGAATGAGAAATCTTAATGATTTTTAAATAATGATGCAGTGTGGAGATGATGTTTTGCTGAGTTATACACTTGAAACCTGTATGGATTTGTGAGCCATCCATATATTCAATAAATGCAACAAATTCCACCCCAATAAATTCAATGAAAAATAAAAAAAAATTCATTGTATCTTACGATTACTGTGTTTGGGCAACTTAGATGGATAATTTCCATATATGTGCTCTGATTTTGTATCTGTGCCTTCATTTGAAGAACTTATCATTATTCATATATTGTTTTCTTACAGCAAATGAGATATTTGAAGTAGATCATTTTTAATAATTCCAAACTGCCCTTCTGTTTCTGTAATGTGATGATATAAACAATAGATTATTCTATTATCCATCTATTATTTTAATTTTTGTACAGAGCATTTGTAAACAAAACTGAGGTGATTAGTAATTCAAATACTATAGTTATTTTCTAAAATGAGATTTATAAGATGATAGAAAAAAGTAGTTCTTTTTTACTCTCCAAAGAAGTGATTGAAGGATTTTAAGTAAGATTTACTTATAAATATTAGTCCTCTCTCAATTTAAGCCATAATAATACATCGATATAGTGACATCTGAGGTTTTATTTATTTATTTATTTATTTATTTATTTATTTATTTAAATAGCTAAAAGAGCTAACTGGGTCTTGGATTATTGAAGGGCCAGGCAAATTTAATTGGCTTAGTATGGAAATGAATCTCTCTAAATTTAAATCTCTGAAACATTTACAGACACACGCTAAGTAAAGGCATTTCAGAGTTATCCCTAATAAGCCATCACCTGCATTCATCCACGCAATCTTACCGTAATCAGCCAGTGACTACAAGGATCAAAGCTAGAACATCACTTTTATCCACCCCTTTGCCAGAGTAATTGCACAAGTTAAAGCGAGGAAGTTGATCGTAAAGTTAAGACATAAAAATCGGGGTTCTTTGAATTACCATGTGGGAGGTGAGAGTGGCCGGGCCTCCAGCAAAGAAAGGAGCATGCGTTGGAGTGACCCGGCCTCGTCTGCCCTGTCCCTCCTTTCGGACCCGAGGCTGCAGGAAAAACAGTGAGCTTCCCTGGGGAACCCTCTCTCTCTGTGTGCTCGGGCCCTAGCAAACGGTGCACTTCGTAGTGGCCCCCAGATCTTCTGACACATGGTTCCTTACGCAGCCAAGTTTTATAATGGTGCCGTTTCTTCCCACTTATTTCGCATACAAGGAATTCAAGACTTAGGCTTTCTTAAACGTTGCCTTACCTGCCCTGCACCCTTCAGCTGTAACACCTGCGGGCGCCGGCACTCCCAGAGGTCCTCCAGGGTTCCTAGGCAATGCGGTACACACCCTATCCGATTGCGCCCCCCCCCTCCCCGTTTAGAGTGGGCACACCCGTAAATGGGATGGGATGTCACTCCCGAGACAATCACCCAGCTCCTGGTCAAACAAAATGAGATCAACTTGGGTGGGCTGCCTAACCCTACCCCGGCCAGCCCTTTAAAGGTCCGCTCCTGCGGACCTAGCGGAATGGGGCGGACACGTTTGCAAACTTCCTGCAGAAATGTTCCAGGACCCAGACCAGGAGGATGGCACCGTGAGTAAGCTTGGAACAGAAACAAGGCTCCAGCAGGAAATGAAGACGGTGGGACCGCTTAACTTTAGTCTCGTGAGATTCAGAGCAGAGAACTCCATCAAGCCAAACTCAGACCAAAGACACTGGAAAACAGCGAATGGGTGCCCTTTCAAGCCACTGAATTGGTGGATGAGCTGTGAGACAGCAATGGAAAATTAACACAGCTGACCTTGGCCGACTCGGGTTTGAACAGGTCCACTTATTTGCAGGCTTTTTCCAATAAATGTTTTGGAACATTTTTTGAGATTTCCTTACTCCTCCATACTTACTCCATGTCAGTCACACGTGGCTACCACAGAGCAATCATACGGCTTCTTGATCATTATCAATGCATGAATCATCCTTCCTATAAGTAAACATGAATTTCTTTTCCACATCGTCTGTTCATTGTCGAGGCCTAGTGTTAGAAACATGTGTGACATCTACAGTGTTTTGTATTGTATGAGACAACACTGATGAGAATTGATCTGACAGAGAATTTATCTTGTAAACAGACAGCATAAACTTACGGCTCCAATAAATACAGTACCAAACCATAAGAAAACCGTATTTTTCTTGTGATTTTTTAAAATAACATTTTCTTTTCTTTGGTTTCCTTTGTTGTAAGAATACAGTATATAATACATATTCCATGCAAAATATATGTTAATTCACTGTTTATGTTACGGGTAAAACTTCCAGTCCATAACAGGCGATTAGTAGTTAAGTTTTGAGACAGTCAAAAGTTTTACTGGGCCCTGGCTGGTGTAGCTCATGGATTGAGCGCGGGACTGTGAACCAGGGGATCATGGTTCGATTCCCAGTCAGGGCACATGCCTGGGTTGCAGGCCAGTTCCTGGCGGGGGACGCACAAGAGGCAACCACACATTGATATTTCTCTCCCTCTCTCCCTCTCTCCTTCCCTTCCCCTCTAAAGATAAATAAATAAAATGTTTTAAAAAAAGTTTTACTGGGATTCTCAACTGCCTGCGGGGTTGGTGCCCCCAGCCCTGGTGTTGGGTAAGGGTCAACTGTGTGACTCTCCAAGAACTGGAAAAGTTCACGATCCTCCTTCTCCGCTTAGAATGGAATACGGACTTTCCCTCTAATTTTACTTCTCTAGTGACTTCAGTGAGAATCTGAAGTAAATGAGGACTTGAAGCAGATGACTTGATTCCTGGTGGTCTTTTCCTTTAATTTTAAACCTTCAATTTTAAACCTTTTACACTTGAAATTCATGACAAGACTGGGTTTTGGTGATGAAAAATATTTCGAGTTTTAAATAGACGCTGAGTATGGTAGGTTACCACCAAACTGCTCTGCATCCTTGAAGTAGCGAAACCATGGTAACTGCTAAAAATTGGGTTCCATGAGTTTGCCTACATGAAGTGAGCCACAGTGTTCTCCATCAGTTCCACTCACAACATCCTTTGGAAATGGGGTGTGAGGAATGCAGATGGCATATGGCCTGTCAGGCGGTGGGCATTAACATGTTGTACTGTTCTCTTTCCCCTCATAATTTTCAAACAATGTTTTTGATAAAACCACTGATCTTCCAGGAAGCCAGCTTTCCCTGCCCTTGAGGTTAAAGTAGTGTCTGCAGTTTTAGGACATAGTGGTGTTACTTGGCATCCTTTCTGTATCACAAAGATACCTCATTTTGAACAAGCCTTTCGTTTCAGAAGCATCTGCTGAGAGCTGACACATCTCTAATGCATTCTGCTCAGCCCTGTAATTTATCTTGCTGAAATTCTCTAGGGAGTTAACTGAAGTCTTCTAAGTCTTCTCATATATTGTCTTTGGATTGACTGTTATATCCGCATCTGTGCCAATTTCTAGTTTGACTTAATAATTTTTCTTGGGCAAAAGTAGCAAAGGAGTCCATTTGTATAGTGCTTGGAAGGTACTTCAATAAGAATGAATATTGCTTCTTTCCGATTGTGTGACAGTGTGATCATGCATGCACATGCATGTTAAAGCTATGTCAGTATTCATAAAATCCAGGTAATTTGGCAATCCTAAATGGTAGGTTTCTTGGGTTTTAATTGGACATAGAAAATGGAATAGGGAAATGGTGGAAGTTGATTATTTTCAATCGTGGTTTCTCTTCATATTTTTTTACTGTCACCTTGTATTAAGACAGTTTACATATAGACAAAGCCAAATATGCCATATTGTGCCTTCCTGGAAGTTTTTATTATTAACAAGAAAGATCAAGGGAAAGCTTAAATGTCCTTTTATAAAGTTGTAAGTACTGATAAGGGGGCCCTGAATGACAGTAAACACCGATATTTCCCTGCTTCTCACAGAACCCACCCAAGGGTGAGTCAGGCTGTGTTACCCTTGCCACCTTCTTCAAGGGAACTCTTATGCTCCTTGCCCTGGGGCCTTTGTCTTTTTTCTTCAAGCCAAGTTCATTTAAAATTCCCCCCTGTATACTTTCTTTATGGTTCTAAAATTATTGTAGCTTTTCAGATTTGGGTCACATGTTAAATGTTATTATTCCTAAAAGCACTTAGTTTTATTTAATTTTTGAAAGTAATAATGGCTTTGCTATATGTCCGTACATTAATTGGTGTAGAGATGAAGCTCATGTAACTATTTTAAAGTGAACAGTTCAGTGACCTCCGGCGCTTTGACCACGTCGCACCCCCACCACATCTGTCTGGTTCAGAACATCATCTTCACTCCTAAACTGAACCCCAGGCCCCTGAAGCACTTACTCCACACTCTACGCTACCCCAGCATCTGGCAACCGCCCATGTACTGACTATTTCAAACAAACGGAACAGAACAATAACAATATGTGATGCTTATTGAAATTGCTATGATGTTCGATGGGTAAAAATTAGATCTCTTTTATTTTGACACCCCTCCCACAACTCAAAGGCATCCATTTACTTTAGAGAGTTGGGAAATCAGATAGTATAAAAATAATAAAAATAAAAAATCCCTTTTACTTTCCTTAGATTTCTCATCAGGTATATTACTATTCAATATTATTAAATAAATTTGAAGTGATTCATTGTGTTATTGTTTAGGATAAATTTGACCATGAACATATCATAATAAGAGCTCTGCTTCCGGACATGACAGGAGGGTTTGTATCAGACTAGGTCTTTCAACAAAGGTGGGCAGAACAGCAGGGCACCAAATACAAAAATGCTATTTGAAAACATGAAAATAGTGACTGTAGCAGCCAGTATTTGAAGGGTTTCTTCTCTGCAAAATTCATGAATGATTCTTATATTCACATATTTTCTTTTTAATTTTTAAAAATTTTTTTTGATGAGAGAGAGAGACTTATTGTTCTACTTATCAATGCATTCATTGGTCAATTTGTATACATACCCTGATGGGGGACAGAATCCGCAACCTTGGCATGTTGGGTGGATGTTCTAACAAACTGAGCTACTTGGCCAGGACTTACATTCATTTTCTTACTCTTAGAAAAATGATCATTCTTAATGCAGGGACTAAACATCCATCCAAGTGCATGTTGCTTAGTGTTCTTAAGTAGGCAGAGCAGGGACTTCCAGGTAGGCAAGACAACTAGGATCTCCAGGGGTTGAAATACCAATGAGGAGGAAACCATATAGAAATGAGCCCAAACACTGTTCACAATTTTTCCTGGCATATTTGTTGTTTTCTACAGATGCGAGGGGATGCTGTAAAAAACAAGTAAAAATAGCAAGTATGTGGATAAAAATATAATTGTTTGTATATATATATATGTAACATTTCACAATGTTAGGTAATATATAGGTTAAGTCTCAGGGATTCTTCAAAATGTAGGAGTCTTGCTAAATACCTCAGGGATTTAGCTCAGACTACAGAGCTTTGCTCACAGAGTAACTCCTATGTTAAAAGTTAACATTTTTACATATAATTTTTAAACTCAGACTAGACATTAAAGTGCTGCTGTTTTAAATAGCCAATACTCATTTTGAATCAAACTCTTATTTATTTTTCTGTTTCTATTTATTTCTTACTGCAGTTCTGTATTTCCTGCAAGGTCAGTTTCTTGACCTGAAAAAATCCTTTAATATTTAATATAATCAAATGTCCTGGTTAGATATTCTCTTAGTTTTTCTTTGTGTGGAAATAGAATTAAAGGTCGGATGTTATTTAAGTGCCTTGAACATGAGATTCCATTGTCTTCTGGTTTTCATTATTTCTGTGTAACAGTCTGCCATTTGTCCAGATGGATTTGAGACTTGGCACTTTAAGACAGTTAGTTTTATACGACTCTTTTTCTGTGGTGATTGCCAGCTTTTTCTGTACAGGTCAGCAGCCCTGTGTGGTACCCTCCTGCAACTGGAATGTTGTTAAACGACTTCCTCTTACCATGCAGTCAGGGTACGGCTCCACAGGGTGCGGCAGGGCCCTCCTCTTCCTCACTTCCTTATTCCCTGTGGAGGAGGAGTAACACTCCCAGAACCTCACAGCATTCTCCCCCAGGGGAGAAGGCGGGGTGCATTATCTGTCTGATGGGATCAAAATTAGCTCAGCATCCCTTTGACTTTTACTCTTTACTCATTTAATTTAGAGGAGCAGCCCTCACCTCTTCTCTTCCAGACTAAAATTTGCAGAAGAGACTCTGACCCTGTTTAAGGGGTCTCTGCAATGTATCAGCACTGCCGATGCCTGGGCGGACGAATGCCTCCAAGTCTGGAGTTTAGTTCTAGAACTGAGTTCAGTACGAAATGCACCTTTAAATGAGAATCTAGTGTGTGTCCTCTCATGTAGCTTTTGTCAGTAATAAAGCACACGTTTTGAGCTGTCTGATGCTCATGTCAACTTCTCAATTAGTTTTGAACTTAAGAAGAATGTCCTCTATAGTACCTTCTTTGTCCCATCATTATCCTAAGTATTTCCTGTTGATTAGCCTGCAAACTCTTTGTAAAGAAGGGAGCAAAGGAAGAATGAAATTGATAGAGAGTTTAGCTCCTTCTTATTAGTCTGCTGTCAGTGTCAGATCCTAACCCAAATCAAGTTTTCTGCTACATAGAGTATAGGATAATCTTAACAGGATTTTCAGTTGTTTCTCTTTTTCCAAGTACCCTCAATTTTCATTATCCATGGGAATTTTGTGCTCCAAAAGTCATCAGGAACACTGAATTATCAAATACGGAATCACTGCTGCTAGAGAAAATTCGGAGTTAGGTTCCTATGAGCCTCTGGTTGCAACATGTGAAGCGATCAACACACAATCTTGTTTAACATCACAGCCTGTTTGTTCTTGGTGGCTCAAGGTGGCAGGTCAGTGACAGACCATTTAAAACAGTGAAATCACTAACAAAATGTGCAAAAAGGGCACAATGTGGCACTAAACAGATGGTGACACAGACAGAGTGTTGGCCTCAGCTGGGAATGTACGCGTTGGGCAACTCAAACTTTCTAGCAGTCTGTATGTCCAAGAAAGCTTAGGAAGGTACACTGAGTATTGATTTTGGGTTATAGATTTTTCAAGTGGATGAATTCACAAATATGGACTCTGCGAATAATGAGGTTCTACTGTATGCTATAACTTCTAATGATATATTACACATTTTCTAAGAGTTCTTTTCTCTGCCTCCAAAATATCCTAATAGAATTCATTATAAATATACACATTGAAAGTGCTCCTTATTTTGGCTTAGAACAGGAGCCAGCCAAGTGAAGGTTTTTATACAATTTTCTATCCCTACCTTTATCTCTGGAAAAATATACAACTAGGTAAGACAGAACTAACTTTATATGTGGAAGTGAAATCCCCAACACAGTGCCAAAACTGAAAAGAATTCTGTGAGGTATTTAACCTGGCAGGTTTATATTTCAACACATTTTTGTCGAATGATGAAAATGAAAGCATTTTTATAGCAGAGGTTTTCTCTGGTGACTGCCCCCTTTTATTTTCACAGCTGTGCTGCAGTTGAATTACATGTAACTATCATTTTCCATGAGGTGAAATCTACTCTATCCTCTCTCTCGTGATTCCTCCCATTAAGCATTTCAATCAAACCCCTATGTTGAGTGATAAAACAAATAGAATATCCTCACCAGTCACCCCTACAAATCCAAAGAAGAGTTAGCCAATCACTCTGCTTTCAGTGCTGATTCGGAAACCATTTCCCTTGGGTCTGTTTGCTCTTACCATTTATTCAGCACATCCTGAGAGTGCAGCAATGCTGAGTTCTCAGCCTTCCTTCTCATTCGCTAAGTACAAATCTGTCCTCATTATTATCGATGAGCGCTGTGTATGTGTCATTGATTGGTCCTTGTGTCAGACTCAAACTTTAGGTCCTTTCTGGGATGCTTGGCATCTTTGCAGCTACTTCTTCTGCTTCATATGCCCAAGCCAACTCCCACAGCCCAGCTGTCCACCGTCTGGGGTGGACCGGGTATTTCCATAAGAGGGTTGTGCTGTTCTCCTTAGCCACCCCCCTTGGAGCCACAATGGTCAGCCACATGCCCTGGGGTTCTGTTCCCTTCTTCTTCTTCTGGATTTGGAGGGAACAACACACTGTAGAGCATGGGATCTGACATTTGAAATACAGCCGAAAGGGCCAGGGATGCAATGTGGAAGTGTAAGGGGATGATTTCCAATGGCCCAAACTTCCACCTGTGGGGAACCAGAGAACAGGAGAGTCAGGAAGCTACGATGCGTTTCTCCTCCTCTCAAGGATGACAGTGAGGCCCCGGGGTGTCTCTGCAGGGTGACCTGCTGTGTATCGTAGCTCACAACTGCACATGGCTTTCCACCTAGCCACACCTCAAATTCCCCTTTGCACACTCTTGTTGTCCTGAGTTTATGCTTCCAAATGAAGTGTCATCCCATTGGCTCTCCCTTCCAGCTCTGTTTTCCTAGGATGTCAAACTAAGATGAGCATCACCTTTCTCTTACCAAGAGATTGAACTAATAAGGGTTTATGATTCTTCTAAGTATTATTTCTCTTAAAAACAGAAAACCAAATTAGGTAGTCAGCTTAGAAGGCTTCTAATATTAATAAGGAAAAAATCTGTATGGATTTGAATGTATGATTTACACACCACATCAATAACATATTTCAATTTGTAGGATTGCTGCCTGAGAATAAAAAACAGAGGGGTAGTTAATTTAGCTTGAACTAAATTACATACAGAGTGAGGGCCCTGCATCAGAATTTTGGTCTGTATTATATTCCAGGCATGCATTATTCAGCACAGCTAAAACAGAAAATCCAGCTCAGGTGACAATCGCTAACGCTCACGCCCGCTCCAACCCCCTCCTGCCTCATCCTGTGAAATCCTTTTCTCAGAACGCTGCTCAAAGAAGCAAAACAGCAGGGCCCCCCACTTCACACGATCTCCCAGGGATGCATCATGCCCACGCTTCTCATTTAGAAATAAGAAACTTGGACTGCATCCATGGAAGTGAAATCCATTAGATAATTGCTGCTAAACAGAGAGCATTTTAATTTGAGGATTTTCCATGTCACACTGCTCTGGAAATGGCAGGATCGCTTGCAGAGCCCCGTCTAAATCTTGATGGATGGGAGCTTGCAGAATGGCCGGCCGCTTTGCCATTTTCCCCGGGCGTGAGTATCCATCAGCGTGGGGCAGTGTTGTGCGCCGTGACTGCCCTTTGTCAAGGTGCCTAGAGGTTCATTATGAATTTTAAGAAGAATATTTAGCAGCAATTTATTCTTGTTTTAGAACTAGTTTCCATGGGACTGAGAGAATTAGTAGTGGATTTACAGGTTCTGCCTGGACAGCAATCGATCCTTAGAGTTAAACATTCTCTTGGCCTACAAGCCTCTTTTTCCTGCTAAAATTCTGGATGCATTTGTAACTACATTCTATTGTTTTGGCAATTACGTGTATGTTAGCAATTCTGGTAGTCTCCATCGTTCTGGGGTCTTCTCATTCGGCGCTATTTTTCCATTTCTTACCACATGTTATTGTTACCCTGATCTCTCTATCCAAGAGGTAGCTGTTTTATATTTCTAATTATCTAAAGATACTTTTTCATTTTTCCCACCTTCTTTAATAACTGTTCCCAATTTCATCCAAATACTTATAATGTCTCCTCCAGCATCCCCAGTCTCATTCAAAATTGCCACTCCCCTCATTTTCAACCAAATCAAATTAATAAAATATTCTTTTTTTAACACACAAGAGTTAGCACTGTGGGGGATGTGTGTGTGTGTGTGTGTGTGTGTGTGTGTGTGTGTAAAGGGTCCTGTTTCATTAAGATTATTGGTCCTATTTCAGAAAGACCTAATAAATATTTTAGTATGTTTTTTGAAAAACAAATGAAACAGTCTTTTGTTTTACCATTTATTTATTTTGTCAATTTTAATCACTTTTTTTAAAAAAGGTGCTGCTTATAAATAGTACACTTATAATTGGACTGCAGTGAGCCGTGATTTATTTAAAATTACTAACCAAGAGACTCATTTTTTTAAACTTTACTACTTTGTTGGCAAACTGGAAGGATGCCAGATAGAAATTTTTTTGCTACTTATTTCCAAGAGTATAATAAATCATTTTTCACTTTTATAAAGGATAATTTTAGTAAGACTTATGATACCTACTGAGTCCAGGAAAATATTTTTGTCTCTTTCTTCATAATCAGCTCGGGAGCTAGAAAAATATTACCAATAGGTTAGGGGAAGTTTCCCCAGGTGACTGAAGACACTGTCAGGAAAAGTAGATCTACCTTTAGCCCTGCCGCTCTGAAGGACTGAGGAGGGGGAAAGATCTCTTTCTGCTCCTCTCCAACCCATCTACCCTCTGGTTATATGACCGCAGATGATCTGAGATGATTTTTTACCATTCTTTTGCTATACTCATGAATATCACAATTGAATAATTGTGTGATTATCTGTTTAATGATAACATCTAAAAGCCCATAGGCACAGGAATTTCACTATCTTATTCAAAACTCTATTCTAACGCCTAAAAAAAAATGCCTTTATCTGTTTAGAAGCGAAGAAAATAGTTAATTACTTAGGCTGATGAGTAACATTGAGTTTTTGAAGTTGTCTGATTGTATATTGCCACGTTATCTTTAAAAGAAAAATGCTGTGATTGAACATTTTGGGGATGACTTATACTTTCTGGGACAGTCTGTATCTGAATATTTTAAATGGGTGAGACAGTGCTTTTAAGGTATTTGGAGGCACAAGTCAAAAGGTGTTACGTCTCCTTCATTTTTCATCAGTTACTCAAGCAGAACCGAGACTGTGTGCTTTCCCTGTGGGTCCTTGGCGTGACGGTGGCTCTTCTGTGCCAGGGCATGGCGCTGGGGGCTGCCGCTGAGGGGGCAGCTGCACCTCAGCTGGGCTTTCCAGAGCCACTTCAAACAGAGAAAGGGGGTTCTCACGGCCTGCTAGAATTAACTGCAACTTCTGCTCTGCATGAAATCAAATCATCTTGGTGAAAGTTATAATTACCTTTTGTCTCATCAGGCATACAAATGGACACACCTACTTAGTGACACATAGAGACCTCTCCAGAAGATTTCCAGCCAGGTGCTGTGGAAAACAGAGCCATTTATTGAAGAAGATGCAGGAAACAGTGTGCACAGGACAATGACACCTCAGCCCCCTTCAAAGTAGGGACCTTGGGACCTCACACAGTTCTCCCAGTCACCATCAGCTGCCCCATTTTATTTTCCTGTTTCTCATCAATGCTCTGAAATCTCTCCTGTTTCAAAGATGATTTTGGTTTTCAGAAAAGCCAGGAGCCGCAGGGCACCAAATCAGGACTGCAGGGCGGCTGAGTTCAATATTCTCAGGTGTTCTGCTTGCTGCTGTCTTTCCAGAATGTGGGTCGCTTTCAGTAGATTCTCAGCCATCTTTGAAGCATTTGTGCCCCAATTTTATTGGGGCTGCATTCCTTGCATCATCCCTGAAAGCCTTCTGAATCATCTGAATATTTTCTGGGAAGAATCTTCAAGCTTAATGGGAAATTTGATGCAGATTTGTTGCTCTACTCCCTCAGTCATTTAGAATCCAAAGGCCACACAGTGCACATGCTCACTCAATAGCATTTTGCATATGTATACAGTTCTGTGTTTCTGGAATACACTTGGCTTCATGTTAGATGACAAATTTCTATTCATTTTGCAAAATTTAGTTTAAAAGTCTTATCCCTGTGCTGTATTTCCTGACTTGAAGTTACTTACTCTTTTCCCAGGGATCAGCTAGGGTTTAGTGAATGCCTATAAAAATTGGTTATGTTTAAAAGACATTATTTTCCTGCCTTCTTATTAAGAAGCTCTCAGAAATTACCATGTGTATAGGTAATCATTACATATTCAGCTCAGAGCCCATGCCTAAGCTTAGAGGAGGAGAGAAAAATGTTGAAATGGATTTTCTGCAAGATCCCCAATATATAGTAATATGTCAATTTTAAGTATGAAAATCTATTGGTTCTGCATATGATTTTTATACATTTAGTATGGTTGGATTTAACATAGATGACAATTTACTCAGCATGTAATAACTCAGAACTTGAAAAAATTCAGAGGGCCATATGGATGTAAAATATTTCATTCCTCTGGCATACATAATAATTTGATAGAGAAAATGTTAGACAAAATTACACTTAAATGATTCTGAGTCCCGTGTGGAAATTACGTGCCTCTACTACACCTCTTCAGAAAAACCCCATGCCTGGCTTTGATAAAATATTTATTACTAAATAAACATCTTATGTAGAATATCACTAAGAGTCTCTGAATATATTATCCAAATTCAGGCTGAATATAGTTGATCTTTTCAGATGACAATGCTAATAAAAATCTTTAGTTTTTTAAATTTATTCTGGATAAAAATGTTTAAAATATTCATTGTTACTCATATATACGCTACACTCGCAAAGGCTTTGATGTCCTTCAAGTCAGCCTCTGAGAGGTGAGTATTTGGCTTCATAGATTCAGTCTAGACATTATTTGAATGAATAAAAAGTTACCGGTTGTGGTGTCGGTGGAAAGAGAAAAGTAAAGACCTCAGAAAAATTAACTCCTTCATGCAACAACAGCAGTAAAACCTGACGAAAATGGTCGGAATGCCCTTTTAGAGAACTCTAGAAATTAACAAGACTTGCAGCCACCTAGGGCACATTTAATCAGGAAAACTGGTGGAATTTTGGCAAAATCAGAGAACTTTTAACTGGTCCTAGTCCGATGCCCCGCTCCTAAGCTCTGCAGCAGCCTTGAAGAACAACAGCCCCTGTTCTCCAGTCCTGGAAGAACACGGCTGGAACCCCCTCAAAGCCTTTTCTGAGAAAGGAGTCTTTACTTGACCTCGACGTTTCCACAAGGAGTCTCCAGGAGGGCCTTTGTTGAACGTCTTGTCATTGAACCTGTATGAGCTAGTGGGGCAAACAATAGACTAACCCCCCAAAAAATATTAAAAGGAAAAGCTGAGGACAATTTATTCGTAGGAGATTTGGGAAGTTCCAATATTATTGGGAATCTAGAAGACCGTGCCTATGTATCGATCCCTACACAGGCTCAGGAAAGATCTGAGAAGATTCTAAGTCCTTCCTTCTGACTGATCTGGTGTTCTTTATGAGCAGGAGGTAGAAGCTAAGAGAGAATTACAAATTACCTGGCTGAGTGTGGAAAGCATAGCTCAACACCCACCTGAGACACCAGCAAAGGCTCAGAGACTCATCGATTCTGCATACTTAGTAAGGGAATCTCTGTCTACTCATTGACTGACCACTAAGCAGGGTGAGTGCACACCTTAGAGGCCACACTTGACAAACAGCCAGTCTTTTCAGGATTGGCTCAGAAATATCACTTAACAAACAACAGGGACGTAGTAAGTAGCAACATAAACCAAGCTTGGATGGGGGAGCGCCTGATTTCCTGTGATGCCACATCACATTAGCCGAAACCTCCGGTTTTCAACAAGATTATAAGACGTGCAAAGAAATAAGAAAGTCTGACCCATACCCAGGACAGCAGAGACAGCCTTGAAAATGAAGAACGAAGTTGCAAAACTCACACTTGCCAGTTGTAAAACCCACTGCAAAGCTATTGTAACCAATGCAGTACTATAAGGGACAGATGTATAGGCCAATGGGATGTAATCGAGAGTCCGGAAGCAAGCCCATCTCCGGTCACTTGACATGGGTGTTAATACTGTTCAGCAAGGAGAGAACAGTGTTTCAGCCAGTGGCACTGGGGTATCCACATGCATATGAATAAATTTGAGCTGTTACTTCACATCATATGCAAAAATGTATTTAAAATGGATTAAAGACCTAACTGTAAGAGCTAAAATTATAAATACCGTAAAGGAAAACATAGGGGTAAATAATTCTTCATGACCCTGGAAGAGCCATAGCTTTCTTAGATTTGACACTAAAGTCGTGGGCAACCAAAAAAAAAAAAAAAAAATAGGTAACTTAGAATTCAACAAAATTTAAAACTTTTGCTTTTTAAAGGTCATTATCACGAAACTGAAAGGACAATCCACAGAATGGGAGAAAATATTTACAAATCAAATATCTTCTAAGGGTCTAATTGCTAGGTTATATAAAGACCAGTCACAACTTTATAAAAAGACAAATAACCCAAGTATATAATGGGCAAAGGGTGTGAATAGACATTTCTCCAAAAACATACAAATGACCCATATGCATGAGAAAAGACACCCAACAGTGATAGACAAATGGAAATCAAATCAATGGCATTGCACTTTAAACTCACCCGACCCGCATGGCTGTGATAACTAATGATTAAAAAGTAAAACGGCCAGTGTTGGGGAGGAAGTGGGGAAACTGGAACCCTCACTACAGCTGGTGGGAGGTCCCGTGGCGCCGAGTGTGGAAAACAACCTGGAAGTTCCTTGTAAAGGTGCATGTGACACCAGACGCACTAAACTGAAGTTGCGACTAAGAGCTGGGTTCCGAGGGAGCGAGTGTCTGCGGCAAGGATGCAGGCACGCGGATCCAGAGGGATCCACTGGGTCGCTCCTGTTATCCAGCGCTCACCGCGCCTGGTGGAGCTGTTGCCCTTGCCTTTTCTTGTGGTTGTAGCAAATGTCTGTCTCAGGCACCTTTATAAACCTTAAAACCAAGACAAAACCACTTTAAAGCCAAGAACGTTCCGTAACACATGGGAGGGCGTATTTCTAGTTACAGGACTCGGGGACAGATAATGAAAGAGGTGTGGACTGGCGCTTTTTCAATTAACAGTTTGGGCAAGCGGGCTTATTCATGTGAACACGGCGGTGGGAGATCATGAATTGTCTCCTTCAACACAGCAGTTACCCCTTTGTTTCTAAACATCTACATCCCACCTTGTTCTCAGAGCACGGGCGGCACATGAGGTGTTACGTGGTGGGAAGAGTGTGGCAGCGCGTGGTGTGTAAACTCCAAGGGTCCGCCTCTTAGCTGGGGGCGCGGCTGCTAGGACAATGCAAGTGTTCGTAGAGCTTTTGTCCAGGAGCCAGGGGCTGGAGGAATTATGTCTTTGCGGAAGGGTGGCACTGTAACCCAGAGCTATACGCCGCGGTGCGAAGGAAGCGAAGATTCACTGCTTTCTTGGCTTACGTGCATCAACAGCATTAGGCTAAATGGGCCACTTCATACTTTTACAGCATGTAGAGCTGTTGAAAGCCTGAAGGTACTTAAAAATCTAATATTTTATGCTGAGCAGATCTAGAAGGAAGCAGGCTGCTGCAAAATATCTTGAACGGAATTTCAGGTAAAATAATAGTGGTGCGATTCTTTCAATATACTGTTTTATTAAATGAGTAGAAATAAAACACACCCAAGGGAACCGCATTTAAAAAAAAAATGTTATTTAGCCACAATATCTGAACAAGACACAAAATGTGGGGCTTTGAAAAGGCTCTCGTAAACACCTGATTTTGTAACCACCAGGTTCTTGGACATTCTTATAACTAAAAAAGTAACTCTCTTCAACTAGGTTTTGCAAGCGGTGTGGAAGAGCGGGTCTCAGTAGTCCTTACTCTAGGGCATGATCCCGCTGGCCCAGCCATGGCCTCGCTGGTCTCAGTGGAATGCATGGTATGCGGACAGGGCAGCTCAGGTCCCGTTGGCTCGTTCCACCACACGGATGATCGGAGGGTCCGATCAGACTCATAAGAAAAGATATCTCACAAAATTCCAGCATTTGCTAATATTTTAAAGACACAGGTGGTGCGAGACATAGAGAAAGCGTGGAGGTGCTGGAATCGTAAGCCAGCTTCCCGGGTCCAGGTCTGTGCGTTGGAATTGCTCCGGTCTGGTGTTCACATGGGGTCTTTACATAATGCATGTTGGACATCAATTACAGAAAAGGGCACTCTCTCCATCCTTAAACATCTTCCTTTTATAATTGCATAGCTTATGTGACATTTACTGAAAGCTCGGACTCAGACACAGTGTGCTTTCAGCGTTGCGCAGAGAAGGGCTCTCCTGCTAGTGTGTGCTGGGGACACGCATTTCAGGGAGGCACCCTCTCGGGGGCAGTCGGCCACCCCCCCCAATTTCACCCATTTGAGCAAGTTAGCTGTCACACCATCAGAGGCTGTACTCACCGAAGTTTGTCACCATTTACGAGCCTGTAAAGTTTGTGATGGTCTCTTCAATCATTAATTCTAAGAACTTGTGCCAGTAATGATTATTCAGATTTCTGCTGATATCCTTTATAAAGGACCTTCGCATTTATTGTTATACCCTTGGAATTCCATGGGTATTTGGTTTGGCTGGGGCTCCCACAACCTGTACGGTTCTGTTTTTTGTTTGTTTGTTTGTTTGTTTACTTAATCAGTGGCCTTGAGTTATCTGTGAGTGAAAGCCACATCTGGCCAGCTAGCCACTGAAGCGTGAAGATTTTCCAGAGATGGGAAAAATTATTTATACTATTTTCTCCACTACTTCAGCTTCTTACTTTTGGGATCTAGGTTTTTTCAAGGCTGCTAGCAAAAGACAGGTAATAGAAACCTTCACCAATTCTCCTTCTGTCCTGCACGCTCTGCATATTCCGAGAGCTCATGCCCGTTTCCAGGTCGGTTTTCTCAAAATCCCATTGGAAAGACTTGTTCGTCCCCATATCCTGCCTCTTTAAGATTTTACTCATTTAAACAAAGGCTACTTTTGTATAAAGAATAGGTAAACAGCCATCCTGGCATCAAATGCTGGTGGCTTCTTTTATCCTTTGCTTTGTCAAAAATGCTTAGCCATGGTGAGTCCCAAGACTGAAAGACAATTCTGCCCACAGCGATGATGGGAGTTGACGCGAAGGCTGGACTGTCGAATCAGATTCAGGTGGGTCAGAGATTTCGCCCAGCGTCAGACCGGGTTGGGTCACTGCAAGTGTCCCAGTCCTTGAACACAGAGAGGCAGGGCATGCTGGACCACCCACATTTAATGTATGGGCGACTTAGTTGTTCATGAAGGACGTCACTTACATAGAAGGGAACTAATCTGGTCATCGAGCATCCCCTTTTATTAACCAAAAATTACAAACCACAAGTAACATATTTCAAGACGTAGCCTCCCATAAATCCATAGATTTCAGGATTGCCTTCCATGAGCCATCTTAGTATCTCCAGGAACTTTCTGCCAGATGCACTCCACAGGCGAGAGCTGGCCCATTCTCTGTGTTCCACAAGATAGTATTAACAACACGTTTGCAAGGGAACTTACCCAGGTCATCTTGCTTTCTTTTCTGCAACGTCTTGTGATCAAGAAAAAAAGAAAACCAAAGCTCCTGGATCACCACACTGAAGCCTCAACATCTCCCAGCACTACGCATCCTGCACTATTTGTTCTTTCCCCAACCTGGTAACAGCCTCTGTCTCGGACGGATTTTCCCGACAAATATAACATCCTTTGCAAGCTGCAGATTTATGTTTTCTTTCATTTCTGGGACATTTCCTTTAATTATAACTGTAAATATTTATCACCAATATGATTATTTCATAATCATATATGGAATTGTCTTTACTTGATATCTTTGATCGATCATAAATATTCTTCAGATAATTCAAATTTTATTTATGTGACTTTTAACTTTGCTTCCTTTTTCTTTCATTTCCTTCAATTATTTGGCTTACTTCAGCTTTCGCCAGGGTTTGGTTTCAGCACTGCTCCTTTCGGCTTAACTTTCGTTTCTATCATGCCTTTGCTTTTGCTCCCACTTCTTTCTTGAAGCTGTCAGATTAGATAGTAATTGTCTGTTCAACAAATACAGTCATGTCTACATTAGTGTGTGCATTCCCCAGAGTTAATTTTTATATCAAATTTGAAACAACTTGCAAAATTAATGATACTGTTTGGCTTGTATGAAGACAATAGGAAATTGAAAAAAATGCTTACATAAATAAATCTTCAGTGTAAAAATTTTACTTGTTGAGAAAGTGAAGGTAAAAGCCATAACAGATTTTTCCCCCTTAGAAGATTTTTTTGAGCTACACAGGCCATGATTAAATTATACTGAATTTAATTATAAACTCTGTGTAGGATTACTTTGTACATTTTATTCAGCAATCTTCAAACACATTAGCCCACATTTATGTAACCTATTTAAGGGATTTTCTTATGGAGGTAAGATAAAATGTTCAGAGAGGCTAAGCGATTCAATAGAAACGGTTCGGTAAATTCACAAAGGAGCCCGTACAGACGTTCAGCACTATGTCCAATTTCCTAAAGCTGACAGTTGGTCACGGGCACCTGCAGGTGCCACAGCGAGAGAAAGTGAGGGGCTGTCGTCGTACGTAACAGCCCGACAGGGTGGTTTATCCTGAAACCAGCTGTTGCCTGCACCGCGCTGGAAACCCTGAGTGCGGGTTGGGTTTGGAAAGCCGGCCTGGTGGTTTGGAGACACCCCAATAAACACCCCGCTGTAAAGGTTCGGATTTCCCAACCTGCTTCCGAATGCCAGTTACGGACTCTAAGCTTCAAATTTACTGGGACAGTATAAAATGTCATTAACGCAAAATGTAAACGAAAGTTTGTATTTTTTTAAAAACCCCTAAGATAGAGTTGGGGAACTAATATTCTGAAGAAAGTAGAATGTGGTAGGAGACATGCTTTTAGCGTAAAGGGATGTTTAAAGGCAGGAAACTTCCTGAGGAGAAATTTAACTTTAGAAAAATGAGATTGGGGAAAGTGAAAATAAAATCATTTAGTAAAACAATAAAGTATATGAAGTTGGAACATGGTCTATTTTCTAATACCTAAAATACCTTAAGGTCTATTTATGGAACTCACTTCATATGCTATTTATATCCATATTTGAAAACTAGGTTGATCTTCATGAGACAAAAGCACAGAAAGTTTTATTGAAAACAACTGGGAAGAAATCAGGTAGAGTTCCGTATTTCGTATTCAGTTTTATTTCAAGTAGCACTGTGAGATGATAACAAAACTTCCTTAAGATTGCAGGTGTATGCTCAATGGTAAAATAAATTGCAAAGCTGAAAGCTCATAAAAACAAATTGTTACTAAATACATTTTAAATAAATTGATTTTTGAACTCAACCTTGTGATACTCTGAGACATCTGTGAGTTTGTGTGTGTGTGTGTGTGTGTGTGTGTGTGTATGTGTGTGTGATAATCCCACACTCAAGGCTACTTCATTAAATAATCTCCCTATAAAAGTTTTGGGATGATGTATTGCTTATCTTCCTGGGTGCACTCAACACATAAGCAACTTATATGTTACATCTGAGGCTCTTAAATGCTTCAAAACATTTTATAAACCTTAGTAGGAATAGTAACCTGGGAGAATAAAATCTAGTTCGGTGTTAGGAGGGCTGTCAAAAACTGATTCAAATGTTTACTGTTTCCTCTTAAAGGGAAAAGGACCAGCTGCCCCAGAAATGAGAAATAGCGATCGCTTCTCTATCAGATCATAAAGATCAAGCCATCCTGTGTCGTTCTCTGGGGCGCCTTCCAACTCCCTGCAGCCAGGTGCGAGGTGGCGCTGTGAGGCGAAGGTGCGCTGCACGCAGCTGCGCTTGCAGAGGTCGCCCTAACATTTTTGGAGTGTTTACTTGTTTCAATTTTAGAACCATGTACTTTCAAACCTTGTCTCTCAAATAAGTGGCATATTTAAAAAACCCCAGAGTCTACTGATTTACTAATGCACCTATTAGCCTACTAATCTACTATGAATTTACTAATGGGTCTACTCAATCAACTATGTCTCTCGCTGGTAGTTTGGTACGGAGCTCTGATATGGGTCAGGGGAATAATTGCCACTTAAAGGAGTTTAGGTCCTGTGGCAGTGTTTGCTAGGGCTGTCATCAAAAAGTTGCGGAGAGTGAGGGCTTAGACAGCTGGAATTTGCTTTATCACAAGTCTGCAGGCCAGACGTCTGAGATCAGGGTGTCTGCAGGGTTGGTTGCTTCGGAGGCCTTCCTCTTTGGCCTGGACATGGCTAACTCTCCTGGGGTCTTCACGTGTTGTAGATGTCACAACTCTTAATGCCACATCGCAACACCAGCACATCACTACTCGGAGTGCCGGGGCTCCTTGCCTATTCATTAGCACCTTCGTGCTCCAGGGAGTTGCAAACTCAAAGAGCTTTCTCGACGGTGGCCGAATGTCCCCACAGTCTATCCTCCTCTCAGCTCCCTCCTTCATTCCACACAGAGTTATGCATGATACGCTTCCTACAATTATTTTTATTCTTCATTGTGAAGCTGTCCTAGCCAGCGTATGGCGTAATATTGCTTCTGTTCTGATTGCCTTTCAAGTAAAATTCTCTTCAAAGGTTCTGATCTTTTATTCCTTATAGAGCAGGAGAGGTGATAATCACAAAGGAGATAAAGGAGTCTGAGAATCTTCAAATATTAATATTGTATCTTTCAATATTAATGTAAAATATAATACTTCAAATAAAGTTTGGATTCATTTTTAGTTCCACTCAGAGGCCCCTCTGCATTCACTCTCTTTAGTCTTTGGAGGACCAGAAGAGAAAAGTTGGGAACCTTGGATAATTTATTTTTCATAAGTATCAGTAGAAGGAGTCATATATATTCTCATTTTACATAGGAGAACACAGATTCTGACTTATTTTTAAAACTTATCCAACTGTATATCATTGACAATACAACCAAAAGATGAACTCGAAACTACTAGACTTCTCAGAGTATGCTTTTGTTTTATGAACTCAGACTCCACATTGGGAAAGACAACAGGACGTAAGGAGGAGAAAATAAGCCTAAGTCTCATTGAAATTTTATTATTTCAAACAGAAACTATTTGTATCTGTTTTTGAGTGTGTGTTAGTGCTTGTTTGTGCTGGTGTGTGTGTGTAGCAAAAGTGGAAAGGAGGAATAAAATAAATTTAAAAATTAACTATAAAACATCTCAATTTTACTGAAATAAAGGTACATATCGAGGATGTCAAGGGGAAGAATCGAACTACTTTTTAAATTGAAAGCCAATAAAGTTATAATTGGAGTGCAGACTTTAGGGAACAACCCTCAGCCCTTCATTTTCTTCGAACAAATGGGGACGATTTGAAAATGCATTTTATTGCAAACTAGAATCATTATTCATTTTGTGTTGCCTTGGGTGGGATTTTATCAATTCATACCATACGGTCAAATCAGTCACCTTGTGGTACTTGTTAATGAATTGAAACTGTTTAATGTTTTGTGACCTGTCACTGGAATCATGAAGCTGAATATTTTAAATTATGAAAGACAAGGTGTGAGTGAGGTTCAGAAGACTGAAGGTATCTAAGATAGGGGAGTGAGGAGATTCATCTAGTCTTGCAACTTATTTATTTAGCTTTTAGTTCCCTTGGCCAGAAACAATTTTTGTTAGCACATACATATTAAAAAAGATTGGGAAATCAATAATGATTTTAAGACTCCATCTGCTGCAGAAATCCTGTACGAGACTGAACACAAATAAAGGCTGAAAGTTTTGAGCAAAATGATTCTGGCAGGACCTTGGCACAATTATTATAAATATTTCAAAGTTGTTAGTTTAACTGAATAGTGAATTACATGGCGTCCTACATTGGCCAAGATCGAGCGAGAGCTTTTAGCTTCCAATTAAAAAATATTTTTTATGATGTAAGAGAGTACTTGCCAAACAACCTATCCATAATTCAATGAACTGCCAAAGCAAAAAATGCGATTAATGATATTTACATGTTCCTCTATCCTTCCGTAAATTCATGGAGTTCCTTAAGTAACAGCACATGGTAAAAGTGGACATGAGAGGTGATTATAGAAAGGTAGGTCTATATATGTATCATAGATGGGAGGTGCTATCAGGAAGTATTCATGAATAAATCATTCTGGATTGACATATTTTATGAATAGCACAAATATTCAGTGTTTTAGAACCATGGTTACCAAGTACATGGCATGTGTTAGCGCAGTTGCCAATGACGTGAGAATTCTCAGCCTCCCTGAAGTTTTCAAATCTCCTAGTGCTTCCAGTCACCACCACAAGATCGATTCCCGACAACTCCCTGCTGCTTTGTCGCCTCCACAGTGGGAGGTACTGGGCAGCCTGGTTCTCATTCCCAAGCTGACATGGTCCTTGGAGCAGCCTCTGAAGAGAGTTTGCCATGTCCAGGTCCACTTAACCTACTTTGACCTACGGGAATAAACAATGATCCACCTTCCCCAATGAGAACATCTCTATTGTAATTGATTCTTATTTCCTCCAAGAGTTCCCTGAGAGGTACACCACTCTTCCTCTCCAGGTACCCTTCGGCTATGACCGGAAGTCTCTCTTTTGTTACTCATCACCATAGGAACAAGTTGTACACCACACCGAGTTGTTCACCCTCCAATCCAGTCTCGTCTTCCGCCACCTCTTGTCACCCCTGTAGTTTTCATAGAGCTCATTGGAGCCCTAAAAGACCTCCACTCAAATAGGAAAACCTCATTTACTAATGCATGTTAGGATTTCAAGGGGTCTAATACCATAGTTACCTCCAAGACGTACCTTTGCTTTTTAATTCCATAGCACAGAAGTCAACCTCTTAGCATGCCCTTCCAACTCATCGGCAGCTCACCCCTTGCATCAAGTTCAATCACTGCAGCCCACCCTCTTCCCTGAGATGTGGTCCACACTTCCCAGCCTCTAGGCTTCCATGTTTCCCTCTGCCTTGGATCCCTGTTTTCACTCCATTTTCCCAAGTGCCAGCTTCTTACACAGACTCCCCAAGGAAAATAGTTTGCTTTGTTGTGCTCAGGCCTTCTAAACTGATGTCTACTTTGGTGTTTTTCACACCATTTTGTAACTGTGAAGCGTGAATGTCTTGAGGTGGCAACACTATCCCCTGCATGTTCTTACAGCAGAGCTCATCACCGAAGTCTCTCTGATGGAGAGCTGTTCTTTCATCTCACAATGAGAAATTAAAGAAAGTGAAAGTCTTCATTGATTCAAGGCCGAATACCTGCATGAGACAGAACCGTCAATGGAGCTAATTTATACTGAAAAATGCTCACTTAGTCACCAGCATGTACAATTTATCCTCCTTACAGAGCACGAGGCTTCTGGGAGTGGAAAGAACATCAGGACCAGCAAGAGTAGGAGAGGGCACAGGGGAGTGGACTGCAGCTGTGCTGACTTGGGACGATTTCCAGAAATGTGGCTATTCCTGCCTAAAGGATTACCATTCCCAGAACATTCTGTAATCAAGGAATTAGCTTAGAAATAGCTTTATTACCCTTAAAATAAAATTTAACAAATTTACTAATCATGTTTAAAAAGTTTGCAAAGCAGAAAGATTAACATAAATAGTCCAATAATTTCACCTCAAAGATAGTCACTGTATTGGCATTTTGGTTTCTTTACTTCCAACAATGTATAAGAACTATTGTTGATTTAACATTGTGAATTAACTTTTTATTTAATTTTTATCGGTTTTTTTAAGCAGGAGAGTGTTGCATAACTATTGTAATTAATAGTTATAGAACTTGAATTTCTAATATATGCTTGTGTTTAATTAAATCATTCTGCATACATTGTTCCAAATTATCCCAGTTTTTCAAAATTGTGAATAAATTGCTATAAAATACTCTAGTAACAAAACTTTAATTATAAATTATCTTAGAGTACTATACAAAAAAAGAGACAATTGCTTATATTCTCAGAATTAATCTAAAGTTGAGCTTCACAGAGCCTAGAAGTGAGTCCTAAGAAATATTATAGTGTTTGCAAAGCAAAATAAATTTGAAAGTTCACAAAGCAATTATGCATTTCAATAGAAAAAAACATCTTTTGAAAATGCCTGAGCAATTTCTATGAACTTGTTTAGAAAGGAAGCATTGTCCTCTAACTTAGAATATGAGTCTTAATTCACTGCAGACCCTCAGAGAAATAAAACTAAGGGTTATATCTTAAAAATGAATTCTGAATTGCTTCTATGCAAGAAAGTAACTTGAGAAGAGTCCTACTTCCAAAACCAAGCTGGTGTCCCTGCAGTCATGTACGAGTAAAGCTTTGCAGAGCATAAAATTTATTCTTCCATGCGTTAATATTAGGACCAGGACTGAAGCTGAGATAAGTCTCAGTTAAGTCTCCTGATTTCTCTAGTTAACATGGGCTGCTTGAAGAGCAATATTTTATTTCTCACATAATGCTAAATACACAAATAATTGATAACATTGGTGATGCAGTAATAATTCCTATAATATTCTTCATAATATTTTTTTATGTATGATAATTTTTCATTTCGCAGGGAAAAGAATTCATGACCAGAAGTTCCATGTCCATTGATTAAAAGGTTAAATGTGAAAGTCCTTATTAAATTTTTTACAAATTAAAATCAATCTACAGTATGACTAATTGGCAGGTATAACTCATTTAATCAGTTCTTGAGAGTATGGATTCTCTGAATTCAAAGTATTGTTTTTAATGCTAATGTCATGCTGAAATCATCTTGCAATACACAATTTTCCTAGTAGTGATTGTATTCCATGGAAATTGTGGACAAAAGCACTTAAAGATCTGTTACTCACTTAAGGGAAAGGGATATATATATGGAGACATGTGTCCACAAAACGCCCAGACATTGTTAATATAATGACAATGGTTTGCACGACATCGATGTAACCTGGCAGCCCAGGAGAGTGGACTGGAATGCACAGGTGTGAACAATGATGACTTCACTGTACTAGTTGGTGGGGGAAGCAGACACCATTGAGTGAGCATGGGTACTGTGTGGCTGATGCATTCAAAATGACTGTGAGTAGAGCAGTGAATCTGCATCAAATTTTGTGTTAAGCTTGAACAATCTTCTTCGGAAACTGTATAGATGATTCAGAAGTCCGCAGGTATCAGCAACTGGTGATTGGCAGCTTCATCACCACAGTGGGCCTGGTCATGCATCATGTCTCCTGCAGAGGTTTCTGGCAAAACATCAAATCACCCAGGTGACTCAGTCCCACTACAGCCCAGATTGGCACGCTGCCACTTCTGGCTCTTCCAAAAACTAAAATCACCCTTGAAAGGGAAGAGATTTCAGACTGTTGATAATATTCAGGAAAATGTGATGGGGCAGCTGATGGCGAGTGGGAGAACTGTGTGAGGTCCCAAGGTGCCTGCTTTGAAGGGGACTGTGACCTCATTGTCCTGTGTTCAATGTTTCTTGTATGTTGTATCTTCTTAAATAAATGTCTCTATTTTTCATATTACATGTCTGGATACTCCTGGAGAGACCTCCTAAGTTTCTTGAATGGAGAACAACCTAGCAACTGAGGCATTTTTGAGGAAATTCCAGGGCAATACACCATAAAATCTTCCTAGCATAAAACAGTGTCAGAGAGGGGATGGGCTGAGCATGGCGCCTGTGTCACACTGAGTACCGGACCAGGCAGAGGGCCGAGACTGAAAAGCACCGGGCCAGCAACGCGTGTGCTCTGCCCATTAAAAGCCGGGCAGCCGTGCAAGGCGGGCCGAGGACACCGCCAGCAGCCGTGTCCCTGGCAGTGGCAGGACCTGACTCTCCCTCACCGCACTTCCCCGTCACGCTCAGCATCATGGGGGATGCGCCGCTTTTTCGGTAATGTTACCGAAACACTGTTTCGTAGCCTTGGTTTTAATTATATTGATTTTAAAAAATTTATTGATTGATTTTTAGAGAGACAGAGGAAGGGAGAGAAACATCAATTTGTTGTTCCACTTATTCACGCATTTGGGGATCCAACCAGAAATCCTGGTGCGGCAGGGTGACACTCTAACCAACTGAGTCATGGCCAAGGCTCCTTGGTTTAATTTTAGAAGGTAAAAGTTGTAAAGCTTAATTTATGTTCCTCATTCATCTGTTCGAATTTCTGTCTTTAGATGAAGGTGGTGGTGTTTCCCTTCTGAACAACCTAGGTATCTTTATTTATTTATTTTTTCTGATACAATCCCCTTGACACATAATATATGAATGCAATATTTCCTTTTCAGACTCCTTCCTGGGGATATGTTCCAGTTGAAATAGTATATTTTTTCTTTAATGTTCATAGGCAGGACAATAACAAATCATGTGGCTTTCCTGCAAGGAAGCCATGAATCTCACTGGAATATAAGGAAGGAATCAAAGCAGACATTCAAATAAAATTATATCAAACTAAACATCACGGTGGAACAAACTTTACAGGACTGTTTATTTATGTTTCCTCAAAATTGCTGTGCGTGTAGGAGATTCATCAGCCTGCAAAAGGATGCCTTATTTTGCTTCAGTTTGGCAAGAAGGCTCCCGCAATTATAGTCATAAACTTTTAAAAAGTATAATTTGTGGTACAGAGAAGATCTTCCAGAATTGCTTCATTTGAACAGTTTGGAGCTTCCTGCTGATCAGAAGGAGAGTATACTGTTTGATCAGTTTTCATCCTTTCCTCTCTGGTCCAGCCTCCTTTGTAAATAATTACATCATGTACCTTGTCATATATTTGTTTGTGTTTCAATGTGTCACAGATTGAAATTCATCATTTCTTTTTTAATTACTTTATTGCTGTTCAATTACAGTTGCCTGCATTTTCTCCCCACCACTCACCCCCAGGCCAGCCAAACCCACCTCCCTCCCTTGCTTCCACCCTCCCCCTTGGTTTTGTCCATGTGTCCTTTATAGTAGTTCCTGAAAACTCTTCTCCCCTCTGTTCCCTTACCCCTCCTCTCTGGTTATTGTTAGACTGTTCTTAATTTCAATGTCTCTGGTTATATTTTGTTTGCATTTTTCGTTTGTTGATTATCTTCCAGTTAAAGGTGAGATCATATGGTATTTGTCCCTTACCGCCTGGCTTATTTCACTCAGCATAATGCTCTCCAGTTCCATCCATGCCGTCACAAAGGGTAGGAGCTCCTTCTTTCTCTCTGCTGTGCAGAATTCCATTGTGTAAGTGTACTATTGTTTTTTGATCCACTCATTTGCTGATGGGCATTTAGATTGTTTCCAGCACTTGGCTATTGTAAACTGTGCTGCTATGAACATTGGGGTGCATAGGTTCCTTTGGATTGGTGTTTCAAGGCTCTTAGGATACCCTAAGCAATTCCAGCACTGGAATTGCTGGGCCAAAAGGCAGTTCCATTTTCAGTTTTCTGAGGAAATTCCATACTGTTTTCCACAGTGGCTGCACCAGTCAGCATTCCCACCAACAGTGCACCAGGGCTCCTTTTTCTCCACATCCTCTCCAACACTTGTTTGTTGATACGTTTATGATGGCCATTCCAATCAGTGTAAGGTGGTATCTGATTGTGGTTTTAGTTTGCATCTCTCTGATGGCTAGTGATGCTGAGCATCTTTTCATATGTCTCCGGGCGCTCTGTACATCCTCCTTGGGGAAATGTCTGTTCAAGTCTATTGCCCATTTTTAACTGGGTTTTTTGTCTTTCTGGAGTGGAGTCATGTGAGTTCTTTATATATTTTGGAGATCAAACCCTTGTCTGAGGTATCATCAGCAATTATGTTTTCCCATACAGTTGATTCCATTTTCTTTTAATGCTGTTTTCTTTAGCCACGCAGAAGCTTTTTAATTTGACAAGGTCCCATTTTTTTATTCTTTCCTTTATGTCCCTTGCTCTAAGGGACATATCAGTGAATATGTTGCTGCATGGAATGTCTGAGATTTTCCTATCAATGAAATTCATCATTTCTTATTTCACAGGCAATGAATATAGAACAGTGAAAATCTGATTTTTGAAAATGTGCAAATATAATGATTCAAATCAATGTAGTCTTTATGAATACATATGTGGATATGTACATATGTGTATATATGTATTATACATACTTATACACTTGTTTATATATTTTAATTTATATATATTTATTTTATTTATATATTCTTATTTTGTTTTAATTTTTATATTTTATTTTCTTTCTATATATTTTATTATAAACATAGTTATTCTTTCTTTCCAAACATTTTGGAGCCGTCCTCTAAAAAGGATAATAAGAAGGAAATAATTTTTTTATTTTATAGTTAGAGCAGTTTCTTTTGTAAATATTAACCATGTTTCCTAAAGTCAAGTTAAGGTGGCTTTTCATTGTTAAAATGAGTAAAATTTACTTTTTAGTTATAAAACAATACATGTAATAGTCTAGGAAATATGCTATAGTTGAGATAATAAAAGGCACATTTTAGATTAAGGACTAGGAATCCAGGGTTTGGTCTTGGTTTGTACTGTCTCACTTTGCAATTTTGCATCAGGCATTTCACCCATCTACCCCCAGATTCTTCATCTATAAAAACAAAAGAACATTGAATTAAATCGATGCATCTACTGATCCTTATATTCTGAGTTTCCGGAATTCTAGGTATTCCCTAAAAAGAATAAGAGGCCCCATAATATCATACTCCCATCATATATACATCCTAAAATCGTGTCTTTGACCTTCATCCCGCCTTCAGAGGTTGAGGTTCATTCTCACACTCATTCGTGTTCATGCAACACATCATTTCATGTGGGTGCCCACAAACCTGCACGGGAGAAACATGCCATGGTCACAACTGAATATTCATCACCACAGTTCCATATGGTCACACAACACAGAATGCTCCTCCTCCTTTTCCTGCTTAGCTTTGCATTGTAGGTGTCAGAATGCAGTTTTAAATCCATACTTCTCCTTGGCTGAAACACTTTGCCTGGTTAAACTGAATTTTTCAGTAATCATGTAGACCTTGTAATAGTCTATCCTGGCCTCTGTAAGAAGACGTATGATCTGTACTGAATCATTGATCTACTTTTATTATGAAAAAGCAACACTATTAACGTGAAACAGGACAGTGAGTTTAAAATGAGGGAATATTCTAAATGGCACGCACTTTCATCCTCTGCTGTTCCTTAGGCATACAAAGCGAAGGGATTTTAGTGCAAATGCACTAGCCACTGAAGCCCCTTATTTGAGTAATTCAGATTTTGAGGACTCGGATTTTTAAACTTATTTCTGGGCAGATGTACTTCTACAATAATTCAAGCGTATAACCTTCCTTTCTGTCCTCATTACTAAGGGGAAATAGATACAGCTGAGTGCTGCCATCCATACTTTTGCACATAGAACAAACTGTGAGAATTGAAACCAACAGTAGAATCACAAAAACATTAAAATTCAGACCCTCGTTTCCTACATGTAAGTGTGAACCATACCAGAACCAGGAGCACAGCTTGATAATGTAGCCTGAGCTCATTTTGCAGAATGGATAAATGAATCATTGTATTTAAACAATGCTATCATAAAAAATAAGCTAAACTGTACAGAATATCCCATAATTACCATGGACCTTAGATCAGCCTTTTCACCCTGCAGTACCAGCTATGGGTGAGCCATTTGCTTTTACATCTGTTCAATGAATGGGGTATCATGTGGAAATGATCTTAAAGACTCACAATGTTCATTAAACATGAAGATCACTCAGTGAAAACTCTCAGATTCTACGGGAAACTCGGAAAAGCACTTGCAGTTCTCTACATGCTGCAGGTACTTACTCTATGAATCATTTGCTGTGTGTCATTAGGACACATTGATGCTCTAAAACGAAGTCTTCAAAACAATGCAGGCAGACATCAGGGAGTGAACCAAGCACTCCACAAACTATGGAAGGGAAAGGTTGGAGCATCTGCTAGTGTTTATGGGCATTCATTTAAAATTTCTACTTCTGGAAATTTTTGTACAGTTTATAATCTACATAGAGAAGCATGCTTTATTGCTTATAAATAATACTGTAGAGTAGCCAAAACAAAAACTTTTTACTAATGGGGTGCACAGTCAACCAATTTGGAGACCGCTGTTGTAGCAAATGGGAGATTAATGACATCCCATTTATAAAGGCTAGCAAGGGAGAAAAAGGCTGTCAATAAGAAGTTCATTTATCTGTTTCCCCATGTCTGCAATGAAGCGCATTCACCTGAAATGTCATACTCTGGAAGGAGAGCCAATGTTAAATATGCATGAATGCCTACCTTGTGCTAAGTAGCTGTATTGATTTCAGAGGCTACATCGAAGCAATTGCCTATGTGTAATTATTGTCTTCTTCCAAAATGTCTAACCTAGCACAACGCAAAGTTTAAATACTTGGTGTGTGTGCTTTTTATTAAATATGTTCAATATTGTTGAGCTTTTCTTTCTGCGTTTGATCTATAAACAAATGAATAGAAAATGAGCTTAATAAATCATTGGTGGCAGGTTCAAGAGAGCCCTGGTGTTTCTTTTGGCTGAATGCTAAATGAATATGTTTTCAAACATAAAAGAAGCAGAAAAAAGAAGGTGAAGAAAGAGGGTAATGAAGGCACATTAAAGCCATGAACTGTTTGTAACCTTGTAGTTCTTTTATAAATTTTCATGAAAAGCCATTGCCGTGTTTGTCATCGTGAGATTGCTACAATCAATTAAATCGCACCCGGCTTCCATTTCTCCTTCAGGTGTTCACTTGCTCGGCGCAAGGTCTGTTTTCCAAACACACATCTGTGAGAGGGCTTTGCCTTGTATCCCTTTGAAGGGTGATTTATTGGTTTCTGCTCCTCTGTGTTAACATCTCTAGGGTAATTCCATCAGATGTGCTAATTCATGTTTTTCTATTACTAAAATGGAACTTTTCCACTTGCAAAGTAGTATATGTCTCAGAGCCAGAGTTGAAAAGAATTGCATCCAAGTCTCATTTCTTTTTGTTATTCCAAAACTGCATTGTGTTAAAAAAAGAAGAATGCTCAGCAAGTGCACACCCTGAGATTTTTAGTGGCACAGCTGTTACTTCAAGTCACTTTCCATCAATTTCCTTTTTGTACCATTAGACATTTTTCATTCTTTGAACTACAGATTCTGTTTCCTCTATATATAATATTTTGAATTCTGAGCTCTCCTATCTGAAGAGACACATTTTCCACATTATTTTAACATACAGTAAGTATGATCAAGATTTCTCTAATCAGATCTTTAATCATGGATTTAACACTACAAAATTAAACACTATGCTATAACACTATAAAATTACTTATAAGGATAAGTAATTTTTATTACTGTTCAAAATATATAGATAAAAGAAATAATTATTGTTAGTGTGGTATGACTATGGGAGCAGACAGTGAGGAGGTTCTTCTCGAATTCTGTTTCACTTGGGCTTTGAGGTTATCATAGGTTTTTACCACATAGGGCTGGGTGGAGGTTGGGTCAGGACAGTATCCCAGACCAATGGAAGAGGACAAAGTAGAAGATAAGTACAAGGCTGACATTTAGGAAAGTCACTTAATTTTCTAATCTAGAATATGTACAAAGAAAGGAGCTTAGAGTCATTTCTGACTTTATCAATTTTTTTCATTTCTGACTTTAAAATTTTGACCCATTAACCTTAGTACAAGTCACAAATAAGAAAGTCAAATACAAAGTTAAATAGAATGCAAATAAAGTCAAACATAATCATTGTGAGACAAATGGACATTCTTGAAAACACTGAACCTTTCATAGATAACAATGTGGCTGAGTGAATGTACATGCCGATAAAGGTCAGCTTTAAGTTCCTGTGTGTTGGATCATTGCTAGGTTTTGCGAGGAACAAGTGAGAGGAAGCTGTACCCATCACCTCCGCAACCAAAAACACGAGAAACATATCATGCAGATATATCTAATATAACGTCTGCCTAATTTGACCCTGAATTGAACTGAAGGCTGAAAAAAGAAAAGTATGTCTTGAAAATTTGTAACTGCTAACCTACACTCATGCTCCTTTGAGGAAAGACTCCCATGAGCTGTGCTGTCTGAAAACCTGGAACAAAGATACTAAGGAGACCCCACATCAATATTTTTCCTGCATACCAGATAGAGGTAAATTAACATGCTAAACCTAGTCCTAAAGAAAAAATATCCCACAGATATAATTCAAGAAATGCACAATCAAAATCAAAAAGCACTGAATATGTGAGGGAACAAGCCATGATTGGGAGTGACAATTCAAAAACTGTCAGAGTCAGTCTCACCGGAACTAGGGGTACAGGATAAGTTGGATGCTACTGGTAAATATAAAATAAGTATGTTTAGTATGATTAAAATGATTAAGCAGATTAAAACAATTAAAATGATAAGAATCAGAGAATACCAATATGTCCAATTGGATTTGAACAAGAACTAAACAGTACTTCTAGAAATTAAAAATGCATAATTAAATTCAGGTTTAATTGATAGATTAAACAATGATTAAACTTAGGCAAAAAGTTACTGAATTTTAGTGTGTCTATTTATGGAAAATTATCCAAAATAGAGGTAATAAGAGATATTAATTAGATACAGACATAAAGCCCTGGAAAATAGTAATAGAATAGTGATATAAGCATTTAGTCAGAATTGTATAAAAGTCATAAGTTACATATAATTAAATATATTTATAATTTTTAAGTGACTTTATCAGGCTATCTAGATATAAGACCCATGCACAAGTCATTTGTGTTTTAATAAGGCATGTACAATTAGAAGATGCAGTAAACAATGCCACTTACTGTAAATATAATCAAAAGCTAACCAGGGGAAAATCCGTAATAAAAGTTAGAGTCCAGGAAGAGCAGAGGGTCCCAAACAAGATAAACCTGAAGAGGCCCGCACCAAGACACAGCATAATTAAAATGGAGAATTTTAAAGGCGGCAAGAGAAAAGCAGCTAGTTACCTAGAATGGATAGATGACTCCCATAAGACTGTCAGATGATTTCCCGACAGAAACTTCACAGGCCAGAAGGGATTAGCAAAAATATTCCAAGTAATGAAAAACAAGGACTTTCTACCAAGATTACTCTACCCAGCAACTCTGTCATTTAAAATTGAAAGAGAAATAAAAAGCTTTCCAGACAAGAAAAAACTAAGAGTTCATTATCACCAAACCAGTATCACATGAAATGTTAAAGGGTTTTTAAAAAGAAAAAGAAAAAAAATCAGAACTATGAATGATAAAATGGCAATAGGTATATACCCATCAACAATTGAATCTAAAAAAAAAAAATGAACAAGCAGAACAGAAACAGACTCATAAATACAGATAACATTTTGACTGTTGCCAGATAGGAGTGGGGTAGAGGGAATGGGTGAAAAAGGTGAAGGGGTTAAAAAGTACAAATTAGTAGTTACAAAATAGTCATGAGGATGTAAAGTACAACATGGAGAATATAGCTGATAATATTCTAACATCTATGTATGGTGTCACATGGGTTATGCAAGCGTATCAGCTATCCAAACATGGAAGTAAGAGGGGTGATATTTTTGTTGTAGAAGTGCGTGCATCTATATGTATTTTTGTTTGTTTGCCTGTTTGTTTTGTTGTTTTCTTGTTCTTTGGTTACAGACTTCTCAATAAATGTAGTATTTGGTTTACTTGGTTGGTTTATTTCTTAGATTGTTCCAAAATGGTATTTTTTTCAGTAATGTCAACAGTGAAATAGGAGTGTTGAAATTTTTTTACTTGTTTCTAATCAGAAAATTGTATATTGTCACTCAAATCCTTCTAAAGTTTTCAAAACCTCTCTAAATGGTAGCTGCAAATCAGCATAAATTTTAAACCTGCGTCCCATGATTACCTCTTCCAGGGTGTAAGAAATGAGTCCAAGTTCATGTCGTGTTAATAGTTAGTAGTGCTGGGGAGAAGTAAGGGCCTTGTTTAGCGAGCTTTTTTCCTTTAAGAAAAGAAAGGGCATGAAGAGTCGAGACAGACATTCTTATTTACTCTTTGAAACATACATTTGTTATTCTTTGTATTGAGGTATTTTTAGACCTTGGTAAAAGTCTTAAGATGTTCAAGCTCACTCTATCTTTTAAATAAAAGTTTGCATGACCAGTAAACTCTCTCTCGTTCCTGCAGAAAGAATTTTCCTTTCCAATGCGTCCAAGCATGCCCACTAATTTGTTCCATTATTTCTCACATCCAATGTATGCCTCACTCAAAGTGAAAGTTTTAAGAAACTTCATTATTCTGCCAGTTCCCTGACAGTTGAATTTCTAAATGTCTCCCTTTTCTCAAGTATTAAATTGACTTATATAACTTTAAGTGGAATTTTTACCTTCTTTCTCTCTACCCAGAGGTGACCGTGCCTCTCGGAGCCTTCACATCAGCTGCAGCAGGAGCAGGCGGTGCCGGGACCGCTGCACCTTCCGAGAAGGGGCCTCGACTCCTGCAGCCCCACCGCACAGCTGCACCGGAACCACCCGGCGGGGGGAACCCCAGAACTCACACGACTAGGTCCACGGTGTTGTTTACGTCAATCATCTCAGGAAACCAGGGGCTCCCAGGCTGCCCTCCGTTGCTGGGGTCCCATGTCCCGAGAGCTGTGTGTACAGGCAGGCTTTCCCCACCTCCCTCACCCCCACTCTGACCCTTCCCTCCTGTGGGAATTTTCTCCGTGAGTTGTTTTACCCTCTGACAGTCTGTGCTCACCTTCCCATCCTGCTCTCTACTGGGAAGTGCGCCCCAAGAGTGCAGAGACTTCTGCCTGTTTCGTTCCCTGCTGGATCACCAAAGCTTAGGACACTGTTCCAGATGCGTAAGGGCTATTTAAATAAACGTTTGCTCCATGAAGGCAGACGTGAACGAGTGTATGAAATACAGGGCCCAGCAGAAGTAAGGCCTGCTTGAGCGTGGTTGTTAGGGTAAAAATATGGTGTAGTAATTTATAGTTTTAATGTGCACATTTCACCTAAAATGTCATAGGGTATGCTTGAGGGTGGCGGTGTTATGTTACAGAATTATATGCTTATGATTTCGTAATAAAAGATTTTGTAATAGAAAGGGCGTTACTTGTGCCAGGCCCTGCATATTGAAGGTAGACTTGCTTCTTTAGTACAATCCGAAGTTAGCATACTTTCTCGTTCAGCCTGTGACTTTACACTGAGAAGGCGATTTACATCTTGTTCTCCTTGTTCGGGTCTTTGATGCTGTTATTTGCCCCCTGATTGTGAGACTTATTCTACTGGGTCAGAAGACTATCTTTGAAGCATCGACTGAGGAATCAGGATAGGACTTTAACGTGGCAGAGACAATGTAGACCATTTGATGCCTGTGTGACATGTGCCGTTTTGGCAGAAATAAAGGTTTCTCCCTCCCAAATACCGATGCACATAACCCATGTTCTACGGTGCTCATTGCTATCCGTTCGGTACGTAAAGTGATGATTGTACGTTGCCTGGTATGAGAAGCTATTAGAGTAATCCCTTTGCTAAGTCTTTAGTATTAGCAACCTCACAGGTGTGCCGTGGCTTACTTATTAAAGTAAAAACTAAGGTAAGTTTTGAATGTAAGATTTACTCAGCGTGAAAATTCTAAGCCATGCAACCTATCCGGACTGACAGTATTGGAGGAAAAGAATATTGCTGTTCTAGTAATCAATGGAAATTCGCTTAAATTCGGCTCGAATTCTGTCATACCTTGTAGCCACTGGGTAGTGGATTAGACAGTTATGGGGCTTCATTAATTTGCTTAAGGCTCAGGCATCATTTTACCATTTGTTGATGTTAACTGGATGCTTAATTCTTATTTCGGATGAGAAAGCCCTTGCTTGTTTACAGCCAAAAGAGCTGAGAGGTAATTAGGATAAATATCCTTTCGTATTCCCATGGCGTTTTCATCTGTTTAGTTTTTCCATTAGAAGATATACCAGGGTAAGACATTTTACATAACTCTCGGAAAATAAGCACACTGTACAGGCAGCCAGTGAAATTTTCTCCAAGCTCCTGGATCTGGGGAAATGAAAAGCGAATGATTCAGGCAGTTTGCTCTAAGAGTGAGTGCTTAATTTAGAGAATGGGGTAGACCTAAACTCAAGTCTTGACCTTCTCAATTGGTAGTTAGGTAGTATTTGGGTCATTTACTTATTTTGTGCTACCCTTGCTCCCCCCCACCCTGCCCCACCCCGCCAAGAAATGGAGCTAAACACACCTAATAGTTAGGATCTATAAAAACTATATTTAGGGTCTATAAAACTATATTGCTAATATAGTTTTAACTGGCTTATTAATTGCTCTATATTGCATGCCATTCCATACATTTCAATGACCATAGATAGAAGTGTTAGTGGCTGAATAACAAAGCTGGTTTTATTCGAAAATTAGCAGAGAAGCACCTAGCTCAACAAGTCTCCTTAAAGTGATTGAACTGAAAGAAGTGGGCATCACCAAGGTGCTGTATTGAAATGTGCCTGAAATGGGCTATTGTATTCATTTTTAACTTCTGGATAAGGGGCATTTCCCGACAGACTTGACTTCTAACTAATAGCTCCCTAAGTGAAGCTCAATAAATCAATCCCTTCCTTTGGACTTAGCAGACATTAGGATAAATGCCTCCCATACTTTATCTCATTTAATTCTCAAGAAAAACTGTGTGAAATAGAAGTAGCCAGATAAGATCCTGACATATTTATCTTCACACTTTTCTTGTTTCCAGAATGTCTAGCCCCTTCCAGCACTGTCTTGAGAAGAATGCAATTAAAAAGAAACTATTGTTCTTTGTGCGTTTTTTAAAAAGTTCTAATTAGGTGGTTGAGAATCAAAAGGGTAGGTCACAATGGAAGCTGGTAGGGAAGATTGGAAGTAAAACCCTAGAAAAAAGACACTGGTGACTCCGCCTCCCATCCTCTTTCCTAACCTGTAGACTGCGAGGGCTGACGAACTAGAACAGTGAGGCGAGACAGCATGGACACGCCTGGAGGCTCGTTTTCCCTCCCTTGCAGAGTGTGAGTCCCCGAACGTCTGAGTGAGCTCGGAGAAGTGATGCAGGTGTTCTGGGGGTCAGGGAACTGAGAACCGCCCCGGCTGTGGGTGCTCGGCTTCACGCAGGAACGGATTCAAAGGCGAGGCAGCACTGAGCTCAGCGTGCAAGTGCGCTCATTAGGGAAGCGGTGAGGCAGAGACAGCTACTCCACAGTCGGTGCAGCCCCTTCCGTGGGGCTGGCTTCCTGTGTCAAGGTCTATTAGTTCGGGGTTAGGACCTTTGATGGGGGGAGTACTATTCAGAATCTTCCCAGGAAAGGGGCGGAGATTTCTCAGAAGAGCCTCACTGGCCATTATGTGTCCCTCTATGGGTTGTCTCTTTCCGATGGTGTCAGCGGCTGTGGGTGTGTTGTTTAGTGTGCTAATGTATTACAATGAGTGTATAATGAGGCCAGGGGTTACCTGAGGTGAAATCAGTGGCTTTGTTGGATTGAGCTGGTCTCTGTCTGGTTTAAGCTCTGAGGTCAGTGGGGGGTGTTCGTGCTTTCTTCATGACAGTTCCCGGAGCTTCATCGATTGTAGCTGTCTCACCAGGAACCATATCTCAGAACTGCCTGCAGGCCCCCTTTGCGGACCTCAGAGGCTCCACCTTCCAGACAAAGCTCGTTCCTCCAGCAGGAAGGGTGTTCCCTGAAGCCTCCCCCCTACAAGTCTGTGTAGCATTCAAACGGTCTCGCCCTGGGAAGCCCTTTCTCGGTTTGTCCATTACAAGTAAACCTCACGGAGGCAGGCTTCTCTGTTTGAAAACAAGAAACGGAGAGATGGCCAGCATGAGGCTGCTTTTCTGCTTGCATATATTTTTCTAATTAACTCTATTTTACACTTACTCAACATGACTACAAAGGGGTTTTTTTGTGCCTCCTCTGCTTAGCACAGGGGGAAAGAGGAAAAGGTTAGCTTTGGAGAAACTGACCTACCGGGAAGGGGCTGGGAAAACCTGGCGGCGTTGCTAAGTGGAGAAGAAAGGAATTACCAGAAGTCTCCAGAAAGTGCTTGACAGCCTAGATATCCACCTGGAAACCAGCCATTGCTCTCAAGTCCGGTCAACTGTCCTGCTCCGGCAGGGACCTTCAGAGACAGGGTGGCTCATGTCTGTCTGTTTCGGGGCAGTGTGTGCCCCAGTCTGAGCTGACCGGTGCTCACCTGCACTCACGACTCTTCCCGAGCCAACACGAAGCTCCCTGATGCCCAGAGAGGTGGTGGTAATGCGGGGACAGAGAAGTTTCCCACGTACTTGCTTGGTGGTGATGCACAGCATGAAAATCCACCCTCATTGCTTATTCCTCAGCTATTATAATTATTCCTCTTTTAACAACGAAGAAACTGAAGATTAGGAATATGAAAATGACTTGCCTGTGGGCTCGTGTATAGGACGTCTCAGAACTAAGATTTTGATTTACATTTCTGGTATTTGGAAAAAAAAACTTAAAAGAAACATACAGTCTATACCCATGGCAATTTGTACAGACTGTTTTATAAATTAATGACAAGGGTGAAGAAACGGTAAAACTAAAAAAGCTTTCGAATGTAATAGAGGTAACCCACATCAGCCTATAGGTTTCTACTGCGGGATCGGGATTAGCACAGACGGTGGTGGAAATACTGATCTGTGAGACACACCTTGTCTAAGAGCTGCCCAGGCAGTCTGATGGGCCACCGAACTAACGCGATGCAACACTGAAATTAGTCAGCCAGAGTTAACGGTAAACATAGAACATTCCAAGGTGACGTAATTTCACCCAAAATTTCCTGATATCAGTGAAACCGAGGGAAAGGCCACAAAAGTGACTTGGATACATAGGGAAAGGTTACAATTATCAATATAAAATTAAAGAACCATTTCTTCATTACTGAATGTTTTTAAAAAGACCCAGAAAGTCTGTATCACTGATTACTACTGACTGGCTTAAAACACAGCCATCGCTGAGAGGGTAAAGAGAAAACTCTCTAAAGGGACGAAGAAATGGAGAGCAGCAGCAGCGGTGGGTGAGGAAGGAAAACTGACAAGTCACAGGGGCACTCAGTGTGGATGGGAATTTTGCCTCGGATCCCTGGTCCCTCTCTGGGTTCTAAGCCTACATGTCTGAGCTGGAACCTTTGCTCGGCCAGGGCTGGGGGGAGAAGTCAGTGCGGATTCTTCTTCATGTTGCGGTGAACACGGGAATAGACGTGTGGTCATATAACTGTGTAGTAAGCATCCTCAAAAGCCAAGGCAACTGTATCACGTAAGGGCTTCATGTTCATGTCTTGAATTCGTTTGGACAATACATTAAATCCATGGTAGGGCACAGTGATAATTAAACAAATCTCCTTATGTTCCACTCCGTCACTTTTATTCTCTATAAAGCCCAGGCTACTCTCCTTAAGGGTGCCACGTGGGGTTCACAAACAGCCGCTTTTCCCGTCGCAAGAATGCACAGGTGGGAGAATCAAGAACTAGACCCTAGAAAATCACCTGTAGAATTAATTGTCAGTCTGTCTTCTTGCAGTTTTGGGCTTGGTTAGTTTGAAGGTCACTTTAAAAACCAGTATGAGATGGTCATCCAATCCTTCATTCAGGAGAGGGAAAAAAAATATGTCAGTAGTCGGTCACTAGACAGCGAGCCCTGACGAGAGTGGAAGCAGTGAGCTTTAGGTTTTGATTTCTGAGTACACAGAATGCTGCCTCGCACGCAGTAGTTGCTCAATAAATATTTACTGAGTGACTGAATTCTGCTGTGAACATAACCTCACACCTTTCATAGCTTAAATCATCCTCATCATCTGGAAATAATAGTTACCTTGAGGTTCCGAACTTTTGCTCTTGTCTTGCATCTGCTAGGCTGTTCCACAGAATAGCTGACATGTCACCACATTGTGTGACATGTGACAGTGTCATCGCTCTACTGTGCCCCCAGCAACTCTGTTTGTGTTAATACCTGGGAGCCGGTCTAGAAGCTGAATCTGCCGAGAAAGCTGACATGCAGATGGTCGGTGCCTTATTTTATCATTAACCTCTAAAATTATATGTTGAGAAGATTCTTACTGACTAAATGTGAACATCAGGTAGTCTTGTTTGAAATAAATTGAAGTGAAAAATATGACAACAGAAATGTACATAGAGCAAAACTGAAAAACGTTTATGTGGGAAGTGCTAAACACTTTCGACGTTTCAAGTTCGCCTCCTTCATGCTGCTGTCTTCCTGGAGGGAGCACGAGAGAGCACCAAGTCCCTGTTCATGTTCCGAGCTTATAATATGCCCTCGAGGGTAATCTCTTTAGGAAGTTCCAATAATTCTTTCAATCCCTCATTTAGTGCAACAAAACAATCATCTATTAAGTGGTAGATTATTTAATGGATCCAAATTATGTGGTATTTTGCTACTGCTAACGTTTTTAGAACCAAATCTAAAAATTCTTCACAAAAACTTCATTGTTATTCCAAATGATGTAAACACCTTAATTATTTTTAAGTGGATGTTTTAATCTGCAGGCTTTAAATTCTTTGGAATTAAATATTTAAGCTTGCTTGAGGTAGTATTTAAAATTGGGATGTATCTGATTTTAAAATAGGGCTCATGCATGAAATACTTTTAATATTTTCCTAAAGCTGTGGAAATTTAGTGTTGTTTAAATAGACATCATTACTATTTTTATACATTTTAGTAAAGGTTTTATTTGTATTTGCGACCTAAGGAAGTATCAGAGAGGATACTATCATAAAAAACTGAACAAGAAACAAAATTATAGAAATATTTCTAGTAACATCTTTATATTTAAAAAATAGCTATAAGATGTTTACATGAAACATGTTTAAACCAAAGTGCGACGGATTGAAAATGAAGGAGGTGACGAAGAGTTTCTAGGCACAGACAGAAGGAAGGCAGAAGTTGAACATGGATGCCAGGCAAGGTGGTTTCCAAGGTTAATGAAGCTGAACGGGGTAAGAGGAAGCATTAGATTATGATAAAGGATATAAAGACCCAACCATTTGAAAGCCACAAACAATTTAGCAGGAAAATATCAGGCCAGAACCTATTAGAAATGCAGGAACTTAAAAAATATGCAATTATAATGAGAGTCTTCAATATATTTCTTTTAAATGTGGACATGACTAATAGAGATTTTTTTGAAAAGCTAAGTGAAAGGCTAGAGGAATTAAATCACATAATAAATAAAGTTGATTTGCTAGACATATTTAGAACCTCCTGTTACTGACAGAAAGTAGGTATTATTTATGTTATATCCAAGAGACTTTAAAAATTGATAAAATATATGGCAACCTTAATAATATTTTAAAAGTAGAGCTTTTCCAAGGTATATAGGTTTATTGTAATAAAAGAAAATAGATATATAATAAAAACATGATTCACGAATTTGGTTACTTGGAAATAGAAAAATACATATGGATAATTTTAGATCAAAACGAAAATGAAAATGTAAATCAAAACTTGCCAGCCCTGGCTGGTGTGGCTCAGTAGATTGAGCCCCAGCCTGTGAACCAAAAGGTCACCGGTTCGATTCCCAGTCAGGACACAAGCCTGGGTTTTGGGCAAGGTCCCCACTAAGGGATGTGCAAGAGGTGACACACATTAATGTTTCTCTCCCTTTCTTTCTCCCTCCCTTCCTCTGAAAATAAATAAATAAAATCTTTAAAAAAGTCTTTGTGGAAAGTAATGAAAGGACACCACTCAAAACCTGTGAGGTACAGTGGCAGCTTCTCTAAACAGAACGTTTAAGCCGTGAACATCCTCATTATTAAAGAGAAAAGAGGAGAACTCAATGAAGTTTATATTCAAAGGACATCAAAACAAGCACAATATATAAAGGGAGACACAATCCAGATCAAAGCTAAAACAAATGGAATGTATATAAACAACAAAAATTAGTAGAAAGCCGTTACCTTGGACAATGCAATAAAACATATGAACCTCTTTCATACACAAGTAAAGAAAAAAGACAGAACAAAAGTAGACAGTATTTGGGAAAGAAAAGAAGAATGGCTACAGGTATGTATGAGAAAATGAAATAATTATAAGTGCGTACTGGAATTACTCTGTGGTAACACATTTGAAAACCCCAAGAATGCGTATTTTTATTAGCTGACCCAAGAAGTGAAAAAAATAAAAATAGACCAATTACCGAGGAAAAGCAATGATGTCAGGATAAAATGAGCTCACAGTGGAACTTCCTTTAAGTTTTAAAATCAAACAATTCCAGTATTATTCTGATTATTCCAGGCAGCTGAAAAATGTGGGAAAGTATATGGTTCATTTTATGAATCCAGTACATTTTAATGACAAAACATGATATAGGAGAAAAGAAAAAATATAAGCCAGCCTCACTTACACTGCAAAATTTTAACTGAAATATAAACCAACGTATTCTAGTAATGTATCAAAAAAACCATGCGCTATGACCAAGTAGGGTTTATTCCAGGAACGAAAGGATATTTTGGTATCAGAAAACCTATATAGCCCATTATATCAAAAAAATTAAAGAATAAAAATTATATGATCATATCAATAAATGGTGAAAATGAATTCCATGAAATTCAATGGCCATTTCAAAATAAATATACATATATTATGTCATTTTAATTGGAATTCAAGTTAGATTTAGTGAGAAAACTTGGCAAATTATTTACAATTTATATGAAATTACAGACTTTCAAAAATAACTAGGAAAAGTGCAAATAAACAAAATGTAAAAGGGGGCATAATTTAACAGGATAAATATCACGAAACAACTATAAAGCCACTATAATAAAATCGAGATGGTATTGGCTTAGGAGCAGAGGTACAGAAAACAGAATCTGACAGTAGACCCCACAATGTACGAACTTATTAAGTGACCAGAATGGCATTTTATCTCAGTACAAAAGCAAGATTGTGTCACAACCAGCGCTAGCGTAGCTGTCTAGGTGTCTGGAAATAAAGCTCTGTAAAGTATGAAATAAAGAGATTCTCTGCAGAACATATAGAAAATTTGACGTACCATACAAACATAAGAGGTTTTGCTATCGTTGTTTTACTGACTGAAAATTTAGGATTTTTGTAGGAAAAGAGATGCCCGGATGGCCACTCGCAGCGACTTTAGGGGGACACACCAGCTCTCACCATGTGGGGACACTGGTTAAGCGCTCTCCGAATGCACCTTAATTTTCTTCACAACGCTATGTGGTCATTGTCACCATGATCTCTGCTTTACAGAGGGGGACCCTGAGGTGTAGGTCACACGGTTAGGAACTTCGGTAGTAAAAGAAATCCTCAACAAAGTCAACAGGCTAAGGATGGATTGGGGGAAAACCGCGCAGCACTCAGCACTGAGGTTTTCTGTGTGACACCAGGAGCTTGGGAAACTCTTAAAACAGATGAAGAAGAGCAAGCAGCCCAACAGGATATAAGGGACATAGGGAGGCACCACCTAAGATATCGCATCCAACCAAACGTCAGCAAACGTCAGCAGAGACACTCAGACACACCGGTGACTGGGGACCAGCAGCAGTGAAAGCGACAATGAGAGTCAGTCATTACTCCCCAAGCACCAACTGTTAGTACGACTCAGGACACCAGGGGCCTCTCCCGGTTACTGGTTCGGATACCTTTCTCCAGGGTTGAGTTGTCCAGAAGCCACGTCTCATATTTATTTACCATTAATAAATGTGTGCATAGAGACCTATAGATGGACACATGATTTCAGTGGAAAATCACAGGATGAGCTCACCCAGTGTTTGTTCACATAGACGTGAGCGCGCAGCCAGACGCGCCCGCACAGGCAGTCACCGTACAACTCTTTACAGAGAGCCTCTCTTCTCGGTGAGCACGCCAGTCTGCTTGGCGCTACCCCGGCATCCGACAGGCGTTTCTCATTTGATCTTGCCCACACTTGTTCAGTAGGGACTGTTACCCGGCCCATTTCCCTATGATACGAATGAAGTTCAAAGCTACTGGAGAACTTGTCCTGTAGTGGTCTCAGGACTTGAACCCTGCTCCCGCCATTTCCAAACCCCAAGTTCTACTTCTCCTATGAAACAAAACACTGAAAGATGATCATCTTTTGAAAGCACTGTATATCCATACAGATGAAATGTTCCTCATTATGGTCAAGTTTAAGTCACATGTTTGCTGTCCACAGGTATCTGTCTCCTGGAATAAAGAGTCCTCGTTGTCTTCAACAGAGACCTTTCTCCAGTGCTGATGAGCCTCAGCGCCACAGAGAGATTGCCCAAGGGTGTCTGCTACTTTACTATATGAAAAGAAATTCTTTCCAAATGTAAATCAGGTAATTAATAATAAAACTGGGTTTCATGTTCTTAGAAAGAATTCAAGATTCTGTACAGAAAATAAACAGGCTGAAATGACTGTGGCAATTTCTACACCTAAAACAATTAGAGCGCATTCTGTAAAGGTCAGTAGTGCTGACGAAATTTTGAGATGAACTAGATAAAAGTCAGAAAAAAAAAAATGTTTCCTTTATGCAGCATGTGTGGTTTGGCAGGATGAAGTGCCTGGGGTGTTCACCGCAATTTTGGAAAGCCTGAATTTCCAAACAACTCAAAAGGTAATCTTTTAAAATTTGGGCCGGGTCATGTGCTTGAGTAAAAGTTCGCTGGGGTTAATGGGAAAAAATAACAGCAAAGGGAGGAAGTGCGAAGAGGGCAGGAGGGCTCTCCTGCAGGCAGCCTCAGGAGATAAGCATTGCTCCAGTGGGGAAATCGCCACCGAGTCAGTGTTTCAGAGGGGCGTGTTCGTTCCTTGTTTTGAAAATGCAGATCGAGTGATAATCCCCAGCTGTCTCCAATAAAAGTTAAACTCGATGGAAATGCATTTTAATTTTCGAAATGCTCTGCTTTAAATAAATGCAAAAGTCACAGCGAAGAGCCCCCGGCTAAGCATGTAAGTTCCAGCTGCAGGAGCTCATTTACATGAAAGGCCCATCACGTCCCCTCCTGAAATACCTTGCTACGCGAAAACACCGTGCGGCCCAGATATTCATAAAGGCAGCTGAGGATGCGGGCAGTCGGCGCTGACAGCTGCGATCATTTATGTTTCAAACTCCTGGTCCTGTTACGACGGCAGGCCTGCCAGAGAGGAGGCAGCAGAGTAAAGGCGGGGAAAAAGTTGATGAAAGAAACAGCCAGAAGGCCTTTAGCACCTTTTCACAAACCTACTGTTCAGATGTCCTTGAATTTTAAATCAGAACCAGATCGATGGAAATTAATTTTATGTCATTAAATTCCCCAAATAAATATTCCCTTTGGTGTTAGCCACATCACCTAAAAAAATGCACAAAGAGAATTTTAAAGCTGTAATCAATTATAGAAAAGAAAGGACTCTAATTTCATGGTACTTTTGCAAAAACACTGTAATGCTCAAGTATGGTTAGCTAAAGGGCCCGGCTCTTTCATTCTTTTAAAAGTTATCCACTGAGATCCTACTATGTTTTAAGTCTACGGTGGACACCCAAGTTGAGTAAACTGTAGTCCGAACTCTCAAATTGCCTGTTTTTGCTTTCATTCTTTTACTTTGACATAACAGGACGTTTTATGAAAGGCCCTGCCCCTCCGCTAAGGATCCAGCAGCCACATTTCTCCATGGATGAGCAACAGGCTGGCGAGTTGACTTGGATGTCCTGCACCCCCCTCGGCAAGAGGCCTTGTGAGGCCCAAGACTCCAAGTCTACCTCAGGAGCATCTTTGAAAAATTCTGATATCACACTGATTTCATTCTCCTTAGACTCATCTGATGCTAGATGGAGGTCAGTTTTTCAGTAATTTCCCATGACTCTTAAAAGCTCTGGGAGCTATCGATACAACATGTACATAAATATATGTAGACTTACATACACATGTACAATTTTTGATGTGTCCCTATGTTTAAAGAGTTTCAATGTTGATAAGTTCTTTTTCTTGGCATTTCACTATTCTTCAATTCTGGATTACAGGTAATCTTCACCCATTGTGAAATTTCAAGTGATATATATTCATCAGAGTATCTGTAGTCTAAGTGTATTATAAGGATTTGCATGAAAGAGAATGAACTTTTTTATCTTCACTCATGAGTAACATCTTGGCTAAATGTAGTACATTCAAAAATATCTCTTATTACTCCTATTTTCCACTATTTCTTCTTTTCATTGTTAAACACAGTTGACCTACATTGCTTCTCTCTTTTCCTGTTGCCCCAAATCTGCTTTGTCTGTCGCCGGCCATGGGACCTGTGATATTGGCGTCATCAATATCCGTCCCATCAGTAAATCCCTGCCTTGTTATTCAGGCATCATTATCCACACCCATCTACGGTTCCGATCTCCTGTTCCGTAACTTTGCCTTTGTTCACACTCATGTCCCTTTGGGTAACCCGTTATGACCCCGGACTCCACTTCTGTCATGCAGATATTCTTACCTCTCAAAACAAACATCATTGATTTGTTAATGACAGAAGCACGCTTCTGTCACCCAGGATTACAACCTGAATTACTCTGTGTTTTCCCCCTACCATTCTCAGTCCTCCTTTACCAAGACTCGTCTTACGTCACTTTTATGCAGAATCGGCTGTTTACAATTGTGGGTGCAAGATGGGTGTTTGGGGCTGTGAACAAAGCTTTCTCAGGGACTCTGCCTAAAACTGTCCAGAAATATGGAATGTGCTGGAAATATGTGCTGGACGGGCGATTCCGGCAGAAGCCACTGGGCGAATGCGGTAGAAGGGATTCCTACTGTGTGAACTGAAAATGTGTCAACATGGTTCACATTGGAGCCAGCTGAGGGTATGGTCTCGGTAAGCATTTTCACGTATGAACTCAGGTGCATTCTTCTCATGGTTTTTATCTCCTACCAATTTTAATGTTCAGTTACTTGCGGGTGAAAACCCTGCGCTTCCCCCTTTGTTCTGGAGGACTCGTTTCCACATAAAATCTGAGTTGCTTCTAGCAGCAGTGGTCGGGGCAGCAAGAGCATGGGTGTGAAAGCCGTGAACCTGGAGGGAGAGAAGGAGGAGGGCGTGCTGGAGGAGGGGGAAAGTGGCCCGGTCCTTGCACGTCCTCCAGGGCAAAAATGGAGGTATTTCATTGACATGTAACTAGGTAGTTTTGCATTCTTATGGTGCGTACTTGAATTTGGACTTGAAAAAATTACCTGCGTCATACAATGCTGCATCATTTGAAAGAATATTTTAATTGGTCCATCTGGCATTTGAAATACTTTTCTACTTATTATAAAGCAGGTGTTCGACACTTCTGAATATTCCATCCTTAATTAAAGCTTAAAGAAAGTAAGATCACGTTTCCTATTTTAAAACTTAAAACTCTAAAGTTACTAGAAATTGATAATAAAATGTATGGAATCATGTGATTTACAGTTTAGATAACTAATGATCAGATATCACTTCTTGAATTTTAATTCTTGATATAATTTTGTTTTGAACTTGAGACATGTACTAAATAAGAATCAGTATTTGGAGATAGTTTAAATTTAAACTTGGTTTATTTATCCTAATTGAGAAAATCAAGTATATTCTTGTCCTTCAGTGGCATATGGTTCATCAAGCACTTACTTTTGAAATGAGAGTTACCTTAGATTTGTGGTTTTAGGTTCTTTTTTTAAATAGAAAATGAGTCTATCATTTTATTCCTCAAAGCAAACATCCATTAAAAGCATGGAGCCTGCATTAATAAATAGAGTTTTAAAAGATGAGCTGGGCTTCCTTTAAGCTCAGATTTTGTCACGGTTTGCCAGGACCTTGAAAAGAATTTGGCGATCATTTGAAGAGACTACATCATCCCTACAAAAATGGAAAGGAGCATGATTTGAACCTTCCTTATAATCTGTACGGAGAAGACCGTAAAGACCAAGAAAGTTCCCGGCACTGCTATTGGATACACAAAAGGTGGATCGGCAATACATGAGGAGAGTCTGTGACAAATTTAGGAATATTACAATCCCTGGTGGAAGGCTCTAGGCTTTTTGATCGGTAAACTCCATTCAAAACATCTATTAACGTTTAGACAAATAACTGGGAGGGAAACCCAAGGAGGACCCAGTTCCCACGGTGAAGAGCTACACGAGCACTCCAGCCCCACCCCCACCGCAGGGGCAAATTCTCTCTGCCAAAGCGCGTCCTGACTTAGGGGGAGGGACAGGGTGGCAAACAGCTCCGGGACATCCCAGTTTTCCTGCAGATGACAGTCAATTAAGGGAGACAAATGGTGAAACTGCATTCAAATATCAACAAATAACAAAATAAAAAACACATATGTTTCTTAAGGCTGTGATAGGACAGACTGATTTTATTCTTTGTATGGTGAGAAGTAACTGGGAGGTTACTAAAAAGAAGCGTATGTGATGGTAAGTAAAATGTACGAGGAAGTGCCTAAGTAAAAAAGAATTCCAAATATTGGCTATGTAGCCCCAAATAATGGTTCTGATTTGCTACAGCCGTCACAATACTGAGGGACAGAGATGAAAACGCAGGGGAACCAACCCACTGCCTTGAGCAAGATGCTCCTGGTTGTTGGCATCAGCTCAGAGCCCCGGGTCTAATCCTTTGCTCACTCCAAGCAGATTGCAAACTGCAAGTCCAATTTAGGTCAATAACGCCAACTTGTGGCCGATTAGAATTAGAATTCCTGCTTCATAATTCACCATAATAAATGTGTTTCACCTGAGAACCAGAGACTATTAAGGGCCACCTCCACGTAGGGGGGAAACTCAAACCAAGATGAAAACTATGCACACTAATATAATGAGCAAATAATAGGAATGGAGTTCAACGTATTCCAGGGGCAGCCAGATATTTTTGAAATGCCTGCAGGTGCTGTGCTATTTGTCCTTCCATTTATATGGTCACGGCTGCAAGCTCTTGGTCCCAGTAACAGTCCCCACCGGAGCGCGGAGCCACGGTGTGACAAGGCTCCCACTCTGAGGCTGCCACGAGGTGGCAAAGCCACAGGGGGGTCCTCAGAGCAGTGGTGCTGGAGTTTCCGTACGCAGCCTGCGCCAGGCCTGGAAGTCCATGACCTGCGAGGACATCCCCAGCCATCCAGCTATTCCTGCTCCTAGTCCCTCTGGTTGAATATCTGCTACACACATGTGCTCCCTCTGGGCCCTGTCTGAGTCCCTGACCCACAGGATCTACGAAGGTGACGTAACGGCTTCTTCTGAGCCACTGTGTTTTAGGGTAATTTGGAACACAGTAAAAGTCAGGGGATATGTGTCATAAAGAATGTTTGCATTGTTTTTAAATGAATCATGGTGAGTACATTACGGCAATATGGGATGCATTTTACAATGACTTGCATTTATAAAGATATCAGCCAAAGAAAGAAAAGAAATAAATGCACGTATAAAAATTCATTACAAATTTCTTTATCAGCCCTGGCCAGGTAGCTAAATTGGCTGGAGCATCGTCCGGTACACCCAGAGAGGTGTGGGTCCAATCCTTGGTCAGGGCACATGCCTAGGTCATGGGTTGGATCCCCGGTCGGGGAGCATATGAGAGGCAACCGATCAATGTTTCTCTTTCACACCAATGTATGTATCTCTCTCTCTCTCTCTAAAATCAATAAAACATATACTTGGGTGAGGGTTTATCAAAAATGGTTTATTATATCTGTTTTTGCCTGTCATAGCCCACATAATTATCTCATATTTCTCCTTTATTTTAAAAACGTATCTAGTACACTGCATGACATGTGATAGAAACTCAGCACATATTTGAGTATTCTTTTTTGAAACCAGCTTTTCTATTGGCCTGCTGAATGCCATAAAATAGAGCTAAAAAGTGAAAGGCAAGCCTTACAGAGAAAAATGGGTTTTACCTTTGGAAATTATTGGGAAGCATTTTTAATGGCACAGATGATTAATTTTTTCAGATCTTAACTGAAGTGTTATCTACATCTCTCCACAGTACCAAAGTGTCATTGAACTGTAATTACACTGATCTCCCCCCTTCGAAAACGACGAGAAAAGCCTTGCCCCATCTGAAAGGAAATCAGCTGTGAGCATATCATCTAATTTGCAATCAGAAGAGACACCGTTGCTGAGTGCCTAATATTAGGACAAAAGTATACTTTTCACTTCAATTGAATTTGTAGGTGAGGTTGTCACGCAGCGAGGACAAAGATGGCTCAGTCCCTTTAAGTGCTGCGCGTGGTTTCCCTGCGGCCGTATTCTTCAACGTAGGTCACGTGCATTCCCAGGCACATCGGCTCAACTCACCGTATTGCACGCAGGCTTATTTTAAGGCAGCAGCAACCTTGATTAAGGAACTCGATCAGACTCCTAGTTAACATTTGAGTCGCGTTGGGACTATTTTAGGTAGTTCCCTTTTTCTTTTTCATAAATAACTGTGACTATGTTATGGAAGTGAGTGAGTATGTTAAAATGAAGATGTTGCTTTGATTCTATTTATGGATAAGTTAAAATTGCAATATTCAGTTAAGTTCTCAAACATGGCATCCCTGGCCAGTGAACTTCCACGCTGAACGTCCACAATCACTGATATGGTACCTACGTCTGCTAGGGTGAGTCAAGGGGGTAAAGAGTGTAAAGGTGAGGCTGCGCAGAAAGCCTTCCTGTCTCCTGCTGTCCACTCAAAGAGAAATAGCAGAGGGGAACCAACCAGTTATACAGTCATTGTCACAGCTCAAAGAGAATGGACCTTTGATTGCTGAGGTGACAACAAGGTGAATCTCAGGGTGAAATGCCAGTCACGGCACCTTATCTCATTCTTCTGTGCAGCTGCCGGAGAGCAGTCTTTGCCCTGGACGCACCTGCTGGCTGGACAGCCTAGTTTGTGCCAGCCTTGCAGGGCCATCCCTCCCTCCTCTCCTCTCAGAAACAGCGACGGTGCCCTATAGCATGTGGTGAATTACCTTCCGGGGATGCTGGCACTATCTCATTTAAACAAGCGTCTTTATCAGATTCCAATACCTATCAAGAAATTCTGGAACCTTTACCTCTCTCTGTCTCCCTCTCTCTCTTTCTCTCTCTCTCTCTCTCTCTTACACACACATACACATAAGCACGCGCAGGCACACGAACATTCATTCATATTCACTTGAAGAATAACACCACGCTAGAAAAGCAAACTGTTTTTCTCGGTTGAAAGTTTTGATGAGACATGCTTAAATTAATTCTGCAGTACTGCTGAAAAAAGAAAACCCCAGAACCGAGAGCTTGGACTTAGCATATACTTTTCCTGCTAAAGACTAATTTGCAATGAAGCTTCTTAAAAGAAACTGCTTATGACTTCTACTAAGCACTGTGATCCAGAATGAGACACATTAATTGCCAAAAGCAATCCAGGTTTAAACCTCTTCTTCTGGAATGAACAAAAGTTTGTGAATTATTTGAAAAAAAAATATGCATGCCATCTGTTACCAAAATAGCTCTCACTTGTTCACAGGGATTTTGAAAGGTAAGGGGTTGGGGAGAGTGTAACAAGGCTGCCAGGTTGCCTCACCCTGCGGGCGGTAACTATGCTTAACTGCAACAGTAGTGGAAGTGGCGCTTGCTTGAGACGTGAGTCCCTCACTTGGGCATCTTGCCCGAACTTCCTGTGCCAGGCTTGGGCTGTTGGCCTTGGGACAGTCACGGGGACGTGCAGTGTCTCATGAACCTGGCACAACCCGAGATGCCCCCCTGGCTCCAAATCCTATTTCATTTTCATAACCCACATCCAATTTCTCTCTGCATTTCATTAATTGATAAATCAGCAATGAGAATAGAGAAATGGTTTTACTTAAAATATCAACTGTGGGCATACTGAAAAAAATAAACAAAGTCCTTGATTAAGGACACAGAGTTCTGTCCAGCTACATTCTTCTCTAGGAAATGGCAGGGAAAAAAATAAAGGAAAAAAAGGAGAGACCGAGCAGCAGTTAAGATTAGATTAAAAATTGTGCTTGGAGGCCCTGGCTGGCATAGCTCAGCCAATTGAGGGTGGACTGCGAACCAAAGGGTTGCAGGTTCAATTCCCAGTCAGGGCACATGCCTAGGTTGTGGGCCAACTCCCCGGGGCGGGGGGCCGAATGAGAGGCAACCACACATTGACATCTCTCTCTCTTTCTCCTTCCCTTCCCCCCTCTAAAAAATTAAATATATCTTAAAAAAATAAAAAAATCTAACAAAGCTTTAAAAAAATTGTGCTTGGTAGAAATGATGACAAGAATTTGCTGTGTTAAATTCAAATATCAGGATTTTATTGTTTTTTATTTTTGTGGAAATGACCAAAGGGTAGCATTACTAGATAGCCTCAAATTAAATAATAAGTATCCTTTAGGCAGAAAAGGAACCTTATTTGCATGTACATCAGTAGGATGGGGGCCCAGATTTTGAGGAATCTAAGGGAGATAATTGCCTGCAATTCTGACGTCATGAACTTTGCCGTGTAAATCGGTCCGGCTACAAGGAAGATGTCTCAGTTACGCTGAGCTCCTCAGATCAGCTTTAAGGTCGCAGTGACACGCTTCATGATGTTTACGTGCAGGAATACCGTGGGCTCATAGTAAGCATTCCAACATAAATGCTGTCAGAGGCTTGCAATGTTCCCGGAAACAGCTCCGATTTGGTGCTTGATTAAACAGCGTTGGAATTCTCATTTGCTCTTTGAGAAGCTCTCCATGCACTTTTGTCTTGGCAATTTTTAATTATACCAGAGCCTGTCGTGAACAACACCCCCAGCGCCCAGTCCCTTCTCCGACGTTCCAGTGCATCTTCAGCCTGGTGCGAGAGCTCTTAGAGCCTGTGGGGGAGACCGAGCGGAGGGCACGCTCCCCTGCCTGGCCCAGCACCCGCAGGCTCCGCTCAGGGCGCAGGGCAGAAACGCAGTCAGGAAGGTCAGGGCTGGTCTGAGGAAAGAAGGACGGTAAGGAAAAGCCTCACCTGCTTCTCCTCAGTTCATGTTGAATGCGCTCAGGCTGCTTTACCTGCTGTCCTGCTTAAACAGCTTTCATACTGACACTCATTTCGGCAAGGATGGGCCCGATGAAGAAATGGGTACCTGCCTATATATATGTTTACCTAAATGGCGAGAGTTGAGCCTCCTTAATTCACAATGATGTAGTTCCTTACTAAGGAAAAGTATAAGGTAAACTCAGTCAATATATTACCAGGTCACACTCACAGTAACTTGGCACAGACAGTATTCTAAAACACACCGACTCTGTTAGTCGTGAGACACATAAACCGTCGTCAGAGAGCTCAGGATCTTGTGAAGTGAGCACATATTATGAGTCCATGAATCTTGAGATTGATTTATTGGGAAAATTAATAAAATCTAACGAGAGCTTTGTCTTAAACCTTGGAATATAAAATATCTTTTATGATCTAATAAAATGAATCAGGCTAATCAAATGCATGCATAAATATTCTCATGCTAAAATGAAGCGAAAGTGCTCAGAATTCCCACACTGTGCTCTCAGTTCCACCGGCGCAGGGGCAGTTGCTCCGCCACGCAAAGCCCAAGCTCACTCTTCGTCCCGCTGCTGTTTGGGGCTATCTAGGCAATTCAAATGGCCTTGTAGCTGAGTCAATCAGTTATGCATAACATGGCCATTAATAGGCTTACATACCACCATCGGGCTGCAACTAAGTCAGTTATTTCTTAAAAATAAGGCCATAGTTAACTATAAGTCGTTCGCAATGACGCCCTGTCTGCTCTCTGTGTGCGCTGTGGGCAGAGGTTCTCAGCTCGGGGAGGTTTCACCCCGTGCGCCCCCCAGGGGACATTTCAGAACATCCAGAGGAAGGCTAGATGGTCATTTGGGCTTGGGGTGGTGAGCAGTGCCCCTGGCGTCGAGCCAGTCAAGTCCTGTGATGCCCAGGACAGTCCATGACGAAGACTTATCTAACCCCAAATACCAAGCATACCCCTGCTGAAAAACCGTGGCCACAGCAAGCGCTGTGACTTTGCGGAAGGACACTAAACCGTGCCTTGCTGGGGTCCTTTTCTGAATATGCATGCCATTACTCGCGAGTTGGAATGAGGAATTACCTCCTAGCGTGTTTGAAAAAAATTAATAGTAATTATAATAATCATTTGTTTCTTGCTGTTTCTCAAGCATTCCAGGCTGAGTCTTACAGCAAAAATTTTGCATATTCTTTGTCTTCTGCATGGAATGCACTCTCCACAGATTAGCTGTGGCTTCCCTCCCCAGCGGCTTCCAGTTTTTGCGCAAACATAACCGAGTATCTAAAAGCGACCTCAGCGGCATGTACGTTGACGATGCTGTACTCCTGCACTCGCCGTGCTCTTCCCCGCCCTTGTTTGCTCCATAGAACGCGTTACCCCCTGTATAATCTGCTGTATAAATACTCCGTTTTGCTCTAAGTCCCAGCTCCCAGCGCCTCAGCACAGGGCCGGGAGTGGAGCTGTGCTTACAACTTACTAAACGGGAAAGTTGCGGAGCGCCTGCTCCGTCCAGCGCTCAGCAGGCCCCCGAGACAGCCCCCAGCCCCGGGGAAGAAAAGAACCAGGTCGGGTCCTGACGAAGCTTCTGTCCTAGTGGGAAGTCGTAACATGAACAGTATGGCTCGCCCCTCATGGGCCCTGCTCCCCAAGACAGCTTTCGAAATTTCCGTTGGTCTGCATGTTGTAGAACCTTCTGGAATCGTTACAGTATTATTCAACAGTCAGATAATACTTCTTTCTAGAAAACCTCTCTGAGCTTCTGTAACACCGAACTTCTCTGTGGGTACTCTTTCTCTTGCTTCTCTGGTCATTCCTTAGATTGCCAAATTTCTGAAGTCTGGCCCTCCTCATCGCATCGTCTGATGCTGTGCAAGGTCCAGCTGGCATCGAAACTCCGTTATGTAAGTGTTGAGGCCTTTCCCAGTGCGCACAAATACAAAACTATTACCTACTCATTGTACTTCATTTTTTAAGATAAAAACACCTTGCAAATACAGTCCAAAGGAAACACATATAAGAATGTGACTACTTCACTTATGCATGCTATATGTATTTTTTACATTAAAATTTCTCCCTAGAGCTCAGAAAAATATTAGCAGTCCAACAGCGTGTGGAAGCTTGTTTACAACATTCTCTGCCAGGTTGTGAAGGACCCGCAAAAATAGTAATTTTGAGTGTAGAATATGTAATTTATTTCTACTAAAGTGCTCATAATCTAGTGGAGAAAATTACATCCTGCACGCACACGTGCGTGGCACCAGGGAACACAAAAGCAACAGATGGCAGCATGCTTTGCAGCACTGCGTTTTCATGTATGTAATATGTGTACACATGTATCAGCACATTATGCTATAAACATGCTAATTAAACATGTTTGCTAGCAAAAGCATGGACTTTAGAAGATAGATTTGAACCCCAGCTTACTTCTTGCTAACTGCGTGACTTAAGTCACTTAGCTTCTTTGAGTGTCGATTTTCTCATGTGTATCACAATGATAATTCTTACTTTCAAGGTTCAAAGATCAGAGAGAAAATATGTTTGGCATACTTCCAGAGGACTGAAAAATTGCAGCTGCTATTTTTAGCATATAACATAAAAATGTGATAGCTTACCACCCTGACCAGCAAAGAAAGTATTGGTTTACTATTGCTTTATTTTTACAATCTGATTGCTTTTTAATTAGCTATCACTCATCCCTAGCCAAGCTGTAAAGGAAATCTGTAAAAGTTCCTTTCAATATGGCCAAATATATTATTTATATTTCTATTATTTACACCCCTGCTTCAGTCTAGACTTCTGCTTCTTAACAAGTCTTTTCCTGTGTGTTGCTTTTGCCATCACCCTGGAAGTCTCATTCACCTCTCCCCTGGGCCTGAGACTCACGCGTCTCATTCACCTCTCCCCTGGGCCTGAGACTCACGCGTCTCATTCACCTCTCCCCTGGGCCTGAGACTCATGCGTCCATGGTCCCACACGGTCTTGCTCATTTAATTTACCCCCCTGTTTTAGTGGAACATAATCACCAGTGGATTTGTCAAAAGAGTGGAAATACACTTTGGGACCATTTGCTGGCCTGAAAATGCTTTAAAAATTTACATTTGACAAAGGCAAAAAGAGAACACGGGCATGTTAAATTCAAGATTAGAAGATATTTTCATTCAGAATTTTCAAGCAGGGAACAGTGTCTTCTGGCTCCCAGTGTTGGTGTTGGGATGTACGGTGAGCTCTAGTTCTCATTCCTCCCCATGAGAATTATTAGGATGGTCTTTGTAGACTTGGAAACCTCACAATCGCACGGTGATGTGCGTTGGTGCACAGCTTTTTGTCACTGACATTTTTTCTTTTATTATCTTTTTCCTCCTCAAAGTCTAATTTCTTGGAAATTCCATTAGGATAATAGACATCCCGGATTTATCCTCTGACCTTCCTACTAACTCTTTTCTCCTGTTTTCCAGCTTTTGTCTTTTTAATCCTATTTCAAAATCATATTGCAAAGTGCATATTCCAAACATCTATAGATTTTTTAAAAAAAAATTAAGTGATTTTGATTTCCAAGACCTTCTTACATTTTTATAATTCCATTTTTAAACCTCTCCTCATCTCATGTCCATAGTATCTTCTTTCATCTCTTCGATGATATTGGTTATAAATTGTTGTTGTTATTGTTCAATTTTCTTTGAGGTTGCTTTTTCTTCTGGATGGCTCTTTCCCTTGAGTTCATTTCTTTTAGCTTCTTTTGGTCTGTGTCTTTCATATTGGAGGCTCCATCAGAGGTCTGGCAACCCTCAGCTCTCTCTATATTTGAAAGTGAAGTATGAAGGGGCATCCTTAATGTTAGGTGACCGTCCACTGGCTGACTTCACTGGTCATTGACTGAGTCTTTTGCCATCCAAGCACAGTTGGCAGTTGTCTTATGCAAGACAGCAAATGTCAACCTCTGAAGCTCCTCCTTCTTGGGTCAGTTTCTTTTGAAAGGACCCTCTGGTCCCCCATTGGGGGCCGTAAGCCTGGCATCTAGCACCCCGCTGACTTCTGCTAGTGGACTGAAGAGGTACCTTTGCCTTCGTACATCAAAGCCCAATGAGACACAAACAGGAGTTTACAGCAAAGAAAATTGGGGTTTACTTTAGGAAGTGGCCCATGCCCGCAGACATAGGTGAGCTGATGCCCAAAAACCTGGCTCCTCGGTGGCTTCCAGTGGGTGGGTTACCTACGGGGGAATATCATTAATCAGGGTGCCTAAGGGAGCTAGGGACATGGTCAGGGCTGTGGTCTCTCCTGATTGGTTGGCTCTAGGGTAGCAGGTAGCTAGCTGATCTGGTCCTCATGTCAGCCAGGGTGTCGCTTCATCTGGTTGCCCATTTTTCTAGGCCTGGAGCTGAAACACAGCTGAGGCCTGGATGCCATCTCTAGTTTGACCGAAACTCTGTCTCCTGTGGTCGACAGACCTGAGGCTTGAGGCTTTGTTCCTGAGATTACTTAATGCAGAGCAGAATCTCATTGTCCTGAGGGTTTAATGATTAAGCTCCTGGACACGGAAAGGGCAGGGGGCAGGTGAGGCAGAGCACCAGATGAGGCCTCTCTGAACTAAAAGGAAAGAAAGGAGAGTCAGCTTCAAGAGATGAGGTTTCCACACAGTCATGCTGCCACAGTGAGATGGTCGCCCTGTTCAACCCGAAGACGGTCACTTAATTCCGATATTCAGAGTGGAACCGCATCAGCTGCGACTGGTGTCATTCACAGCAGAGCCTATAATCTACAGGACAGTCTCTTCAAAGAGCAAGCCTGTTTGCCGGTGCAGGTCGAAGTGCCAGCATGCTCCGTGAATGGGGAGGGAAACTAAGGATGTTCAGACGATGACTCGGTGGATTTTGTTGCTTTCCTAGGCCGCAGTATTTTAAAAAGCACTACTTGAAAGCATACTGTTTAAAGAAACATTAAGTAAAAGAAAGAGGAGAAAAAAAGGTGTTTAAGCAATACTTCTAAGGTAATGGGGCATGAAGCATTCTGGCTGGAGGCCTGCGCCCGGAGGCTGAACTGACAACTTCTCTGCCCGCTAATGCTACCTGGCTATGGCACTGGGAGGCAATGATCTATGAACCATTGGTTACAATTTTCCCCTTGGTTGGATTAAACTGGAAATGCATGATAGAAAAGCAACTCAATGATGTTCTTAAACAAATAAATGGCCCTACGCCAATGAGGAAAACAAACAGCCTCTGAGTGGTAAGCAAAAGGCAAAAGCAAACTCCCAACATTTCAACCTATGCTTCAAGAAAGCATTCCTGTCCCCACACCCATTGTATAATCCATCACTGAGCTAAACCTTTTTTAGAAGACTGAGATTGTGATTATATTATAAGCCTTGATTTCCTTTCTATTGTGAGGGAAGGGGAAACGATGGCCTCAGGACACCTGCCCTGCCCCTTGCCCCTGGAGCTCAGAGGATGGGCAAAATCCGGGTTCCCAAAGAAGGAAGACACTTGAGCTATGATGGCCGTGTGCCTGAATATTTGTGGTCCTCTTCTATTGCTCTTAAAATCGTCAGCATAGTTGGGGTGGGCTCTTCTTCTTTTTTTAATTTTTATTTATTTATTCATTTATTTTTTGCTTATTTGCTTTGTTTTTACTGAGAACATGAATTTAGCACTTAAACTTTTTTCATTCTTATTAATATGTGTCACTAAGTCTTTCAGGGGGACCTACTTTACTATTGTGGTATTTTTATTACAGATGAGACTACGATTATGTGACTTAAGGTAGAACTAGGAAAAACAAAAAACAAAAAACAAAAACACCTGGGCGTGCTCACCATAGTCGTACAGTGTTTTATGAAACTTGATTTCAGAGCGACTTTGGATAGTGTAGTGATGGAATTTGTGGTGAAAAGACCAAAGAGGTTCCCCTCCTGAATTCTTCTAATGTGAGTCCAGAGACCTTCCTAGGGCAGTGAACTTCCCCTGTGTGCCCCGAAGATGGCAAAATCTTACCAACAGGATATTAGATTTGTGTTTCAAAGGAAGGCTTTCCTAGCTGGAGGTCAAAACACTGGATCGTAAATGACCCTGAGCTAAAATGCTTATGAGGTCGCAGCAAAAGTAACTGTTCACGTGATTAAAATCAAGATTAGGCCATATTAATGCTAGACACAATTCATGCCTGAGTAAGGAAACAACTAGAGTTGTGCCTGGGAAGAAGCTACGCTAAGGAGAAGATTCAGTTGTAACAAAGCTGAAGATTCTCAGTGGGGAGCAACTCCAGTGTCTGCTGGTCATGTGAGCAACCTCAGACATCGAGGGAAGGCATATTTAGGAAAACGGTCTTTAGCTCCCTCAACATGATCGCTGGCATTGCCCGTTTTCCCAAAATATTTTCTCTGTATTTGATTTCCAATGCAAATGCAATTAACGCTCATTTATCCCTGCTTCTTTTTGATTAGCTTGTTAAATAAAGCCTAGTTCTGATAATCTCTACAATGTTTATGTGACCAGCAATCAAAAAATAATGTGGGATTTTTTTACTCTTTCTCCTGTTTCAGCTCATTTACGATCCTATCAGCCTTTTAATTTGACGTCTCATAAAGACACAAATGAAATTCTTTATTCGGTTTCATTTACATTGCATTGCGTATAAACAGAGCTCTCCTCAACCCTCCTATTATTTACCCTATTAAATCAATGATGAGGAAAGGAATTTATTTGTCTGTTAATTTAGTTTAGCTACACTATTGTCTGGGATTTTTATGTGTGATGAGTCATATTTCATGTCAAAGCCGTAGCGTGCTCTGGTTGGAGGAAGCTGGGCAGTCTGCAGGTCTGCAGGGTGGTTCCCCCTTTGTTTGCTGCGTTTTTCTAGACTTGCGATAGGTAGCTTGAATATTGGGGGTGGGGGTGGGAAATAGACTCTGAGGCAGAGATTTGCAGGAGGTTTTTTGTACTGAATAGTGGACTCAGAAAGCATGATCGCACAGGGTTGAGTGTGTGCCTCACTGCTCAGCTGACAGCTAGGGAGCCGCTTTGCTGGGTCGTCCCTTCCGACTTATCCGACATCTCGGCTGGCCCTGGATGTGATGGAAGCAGTGAATTCAGTGGTCAGGGGCCATCACCTGAGGGCTCTTTATGCAATAATTTATGGGAACCTCAGTCAGTGGATCAAACACTTTTAAATCTTTTTTTAGAGTGCCACTGGCTGAGGCCCTCTGAGCATCATAGGCAAAACTTTCCTTTGCATAGTGTGTCAATTCTAGTTAAGATGACCCACTGCCCCCTACAGGTGGAAGGGGCCCAATGGAATCACACTACCACCACAGGGTCAGTTGGTCTCCTCAAAAAATGTATCCATCTGCAGAGCTGAGCTTAAGTCTCTGTTGTTTGAAAGCTGAATATTTGGTGGGTTCAGGAGTGTGACTAAATAGCAATGGACCTTAGACTATCAGTTCTACATACACGAGGAGGGAACTCCCCCAAGGGGCATTATTTTATGGGGGGTGGGCCCCTGGTACTGTTGGCCCCCCCACCAAGTGAGTGTTCTAGGAACCCATCTGGACCAATTAGTTTTCATCTGATATCTACCACAACTATACGTATGTAGAAAGCTGAATAAAAAACAACCAAAATTAATGATCAATATGGTTTTATAATTATTTAGAAGTTATGTCCTATAATATCATTCCTAAAAAAAGAATATGCAATTAAATTAGTTTGCAAATGCCACCATCACTGGGGATGTGTCACAGCTAAAGGTGAGTGCATGATAAGTGAGCTGAGATGCAGCATTTAATTTCCGGCCAGACCTCTCGGCGATGCTCTCCCCAGCGCCCGCCCTCCTGCCATTCGCCTTTAGCATGTGAGGCCTTCTGCTTCATTCTGAGTGAAACGGCTCCTCTCCCCTCGTAATGGGAAATCTCTAATCCAGAAATAGGCAGACCTTACCCTCTGAAAAGGAGGTTTTTAAATCCTGGTGCAAGAGAGTTTAGAGAGAAAAGCTTCATTCACGGCAGAGAGAGATGAGCCTACCTGCCCTTTTATCTTGCTGCAAATATCAGCACCTAGCTCGTCTCCATGGGCAAATGAGAGGCATACACTTTGGAATTTTCACCGCAGCACCTGGTAACGGCAGACACAACCAGCAGCGTGCAGAAGAAACATGCTAATAGTAGGTGAGCTAAGATAATCTGGAAGAAACTAAGGTGTTAAACAAGCTGAGAGCCCCACCTGAGCTTCGCCACAGGTACCTGCTCAAGCATTAGGGTGGCTCACTTTGTGTTCGTCTCCCCACAATCTCCTGTGGACACCCCAAAGCACCCACAGCCCTCCTGCCTCCTGTTCACGGCCCAGGAAGGTTCACTGTGTGTCCCCACCAGCAGGGGTACCCCAAGCAAGTAAATTGCTAACACTGGGGTATTGCATCAAAGCAATACACTTTAAATCATTCTTCAGCATTTATTGCGTAAAGGGACCCTGGAGGACAGGAGGAGAAGGAACATTTCTGTTGGCTGAGTTTGGTTCTTTCCTGTTATGGGTCCAAGGACTGTCGAGCTGATCCTGCTTGTCTCCTTGTTTCCTCGTATCCCCAGCAGAGCACACGAAAGCACTTCCATCTACAGGAGTGACCGGGGGTGAGCCCGAGAATGTCAAGGGTGATCCAGGAAGAGCCAGGAGTAAGAGCTGGAAACACACACGCTTTACAGGTGGTATTTGGACAGGATTACAAGACAGTGGAGGTCCCTCCTACCACGACACCTTTTAGAAACAGAAACGCAAGGCCACTGCCCGGAGGGGGGTGCGGAGAGGGGCTTGTGTGTTCAGGTGAGGTTGCTCAGCAGCAAGGTGGGGAGCCTCTGGGCAGAGAGCTCCTAAGGGCACAGCCCTTGGCAGTCTTTTCGAGCTACTGTCTGTCTAATGGATTGCGAGCAACTTAGGGTGGAGTTTCAGGAGGATGTCAAGGAGGCAGGCTCCAGATAGCGAAACTTCGTGCATTTGAAGCGATCGAAGTGTGAGAGTTGGAGTTTGGCACCAGCGTGCTCTTGGTTGAGGTTTCTAGCCTGCTGTGCACAACGCAGGGGCTACTTTAGGCTGTTGTTGAGGGACCGTCTTTGGCCTATTTCTGTAGCAGCCTCCTCCTGAGGATGCAGTGAAGGGCATGCTCCTTGATGGGGTGTTTTTCCTGGTCCCCACCTCCACTCTAAGGTCTAGAGAGCCTCTAAAAGTATTCTTCCCCTGTGGGTGGGGGCTGGGTGAAAAAGGTGAAGGAATAAAACAAAACTAAAAACAACCCTCACAGACACAGACAACAGTATGGTGATTGCCAGATGGAAGGGGGTTGGGGAGGTAGAAGAAGGAAAGGGGGGGGGTAAATGGGAAGGAGACTTGCCTTGAGGTGCTGAACACACAGTATAACATGCAGATGATGTGTTGTAGAATTGTACGCCTGGAATCTATATAATTTTACTAGCCAATATCATCTGATACATTTAATATTTTTTTAAATAATAAAATAGAAGTATTCCTTCCCAGCACGTGCAGTATTTGTTTTGCAAAGAGTTCTGGTAGATGCGTTTTCCCCAGAGCAATATTTTGGGGTCTCTTAGTTATGGTCTGGGCAGCCTCTTCTCTGACTCACAGTTTACCCCAAGCCTGGCCTGACCCACAATGAGGCATCCACACCTTCACCCCACAAGGTCTTTCCGCTGACCGCTGCCAGGGAGTATTATGAGTCGTTGCTGGCAAGAGTACAACCAGGTTTGCTCCAAGTCTGACATTCCAAAGCAGGGCAGTGTTAGAGGAGTTAATAAACAAACAAACACAACAGGGAGTTCCTAGGTCAGCCTATTCAGTGAAGGAAGACCAGACCTTTGCAGAGGGAGCTGAGACTGGGTAAGCACATTAACAAAAAGGTGTTAACCTAAAAATAAAAGGCCAAAGTGAGAGGCAGCAGCATGCGTTTGAGATTTTAAAAAAAAAAAGGAATTTCAATCAGGGGTGTGATTCAGGCAGAATCCCAAATTGTGTCCCGATTATGGGGTGAAGGCATGGGGTTTTACGAGAAAAGAAAAGGAAATAATTACACAAAGAGGAGAGAGGAATGTCTGTTGGTGCTACTAAGCTAAGTTATTCTTTAGGTACACGCGGCTGTTTACTGATTCCACGGAATGTTCAGAACTATCAACCCTCGTGGCCAGGATGGCTGCTTCCCTGCCAGTGTCTGTGGGACAGCGCTGGTCTGGCTCAGCCCACAGGTGCCTGAGTCCCAAAGGTGCTTGGAACCAGCTGTTCAAGGTCTTTCCTCAGGGTGGCAACTCTGGCTCCATTTTGAAAGGGCTCCATTTATTATCAATTTTCTCAAAGGTGTGTCTCTTGTTTTGCTTGGAAAGGAGGCATGGCAGTGGGAAGGAAAACTTGACTTTACATATCTTATGTGCAAATATATGTAATATATAATACTTGAAGAGCAATGCTATATACTACATAATTCAGAGTTTTAGGAAATCTATTTTTTAGTGTAAAGATTACCGTATATACTGTCAGAGATAAATATGTTAAACTAATGATTGAGGTTTTCTTCAATCTAGTGACAACTGTTAGTATTGACTTTTACGAAGTTAGTGTGACCTATTTGCATAGCTTGCTTCCACTCTTGGAGGACCGGAAGGTCTGTACCACCATTCATTCATTTGAATAGACTATTGTTGCACAAAAGCACACCATCTTTTGACATGGAGAAGTAATGGCAGACAAGTTACCAACTCGGGCCCCATCCTTTCCATAAGCACTGGCAACAGCTGCCTGATGTCAGAAGAAACTATCTGCCCTCCAGTTCTACAACTTCTCGGAAATTATACGTGTGTGATTGTGGGCAAGTCACTTCACGTCTCCGAGGCCCCGTTAAAAAGAAGACGGATGTGGATTCAACCACCACCAACTTCAAAGAGTCATCAGGATTCAGTGAGCTAAGGCGTGAAAAGATGGGGCACAGCTCCGGGCACCAGGTAAGTGCTGCACCGTACACCCTAAGTGGCGCACCTGGCTGGGTCAGAGCGCAGTGGGCAAACAGACGTGCCTCTCTCGTGAAGCCACACAGAGGCCCACCCTGGTGACAGACGCAGGACCCAATTTCCCGACGGCCTCCCGCCACCCACACAGGAGGGATATTGCATTTCTTTTCTTGGGTGATGGGCATCCACAATCAAAGAGACCCAGAATGAGTCAATGAGGTTAGCCCTGCAAAACTCAGAGGACCCCAAAACATCTAACTACACACTTCCTAAAATGCGGCCCCAGGAGACAAATAAGTCTGCTGTCACTGAGATGGCTATGTTAGCTGGTTATTATCTGACCATAGGCCACGAACCTGTCCGCAGGGAAAACAGACTGTTTCTGGGGATTCTGAAGACCAAGGCTTGTTTTTTTGTTTGTTTGTTTGTTTCCTAATTTATAGTCAAAATTTTAAGCAAAACAGGCAGTAATTTCATTTAGCAAAGAAATTGCTTTGTATTTTCCAGAGTAGGCAAGTAAATTGATGGACTAAATTTTCTGCTGGGAAAGAAAAAATACATTTTGTTGTTTGCCAATATAAACATAATTACTCTATTAAACATTTTTTTGTTCTTTGAGGCTCACCAGAAGCCTGAAACATAACACATTTGTTTTAAATAAGCAGATGTATGTGTGTGTGTATATGTATGCATGTATATATACACACACGTATATATGTGTTTGTGAGTATACAACTTTGCCATTATTTCATGTGGCTCAGTGTGATTTGTAACTGCATCAGAACTAAAGAGAATGAAACCATCAGTGCTCTGTCTTAATTCTTCATGAGCTGCAACCCTGTGGTTCGCTGAACAACCATTCATTAAGATAATCGCTCAATTGGCATGTTTCAGCTAGCAGTGAGATATGCAAATAAGCATAATGTGCTATTTCATTAATTAATATTGTGAGCAAGACACTTTTTTCTCTCAATTAATTCATTTCATAATGGATAGTACAATACCACAATATTTAAAATAGCTCGTGGAAGGATTCTACTTATCCATGCATGCATTTGTGTATTTTTAGAGTATATAATGCTTTGCATAATACTGTAAAGAGTTGAATTCACAATTACATAGACAAAGAACATTTGCGGAGAACAAGAACAGGGAGCTGATGGGGCTTGGGACAAGCAGGCCAGCAAAAAGCATCACCCCAGAAAAATAGGAATTCCAGCAAGTGTAGAGGTAACACTCACACAAGAGAGCAAATGTTGCGTGATGCCACTCACACGAATATCTAGGAGGGGCGAGTTCACAGAGACACAAAGACTAAGGATTATCAGAGATAATGGGGAAAGGGAGACATGGGCAGCTCTTGTGTGATGGGTACAGAGATTTTTGTTGGGGGTTATGAAAAATTTGTGGACATAAATCATGATAATGGTTGCATAGAACTGCGAAGATTCTTAATGCTACTGAAGTATACATTTAAAAAATGGTTCAAGTGGCATATTCGTGCTGTATACACGCACAGAAATTCAAAAAAAGATCCCCCGTTAACATGACCCATGGAGATTAGGCTCTGTAAGCCATTTGGGGCTTCCTCTGTGGCTCTGCGTAATGACGACAACGGGGTTTAGAGCGAGAGCAGTTATGAGAGGCTAATAGCGCGAGCGGTGGGAAGCCCTGCTTGCTGTCTCTTCTCGGAATATTGGCGGTACGGGGCAGGGGGCACTTTGAATCTAAGTACTTTCCCATTTTCAAAGTTTTGACAAATTAATGAGACCAGGCCTCCGTGCCACACACTGAATATCTGGGGGGTGTTGGGTGGGGAGAGGAAAAGGAACTTATGGCAATAAATGGCCCCTTTAACATGCTTCGAATTAATGAGACCAGGCCTCCGTGCCACACACTGAATATCTGGGGGGTGTTGGGTGGGGAGAGGAAAAGGAACTTATGGCAATAAATGGCCCCTTTAACATGCTTCGTGGTTTGTGGGAATAACAGACGTTGCACCAGGGATGGTATTTTTTGCACATGTTAAACTTCAGTATTTTAACGTTGCCCTCTTGATCGGCGGCACTCAGCCTTGACCGCATGCACAGCGCCCTTGGCAGCCTGGGAGCGCTCCCGCGGCCCAGGCTGCATCGCCAGCCAATGACGACGAGAGCGTCTGGGCATCGGGGCCCTGCGTCAGGGCCTCTAAAAGCTCCCCAGGTGACTCCGCTGTGCAGCAAAGGCTAAAAAGCACTTTTGAAATCATGCATTACAGCAGGCCCTTAATCGTAAGAGGTATTTAAGTAAATACAAATGAAGATGAATACATTCACCAGATTTTCAGCCAACAAAACAAAACACACCTTGAAAGCAAACATTTTAGAGAGAGAGGATTCGCTAAATTATTTTATCTCTTTAGTATATCAAGTGCCAGACCCGAAAGACTCAGCTCATAGAGTTTACTCCATAATGTCGATTCTGATAAAAATCCTTGCTCACCAGCATGGTCTAGCCAGAATTGGGAAAAAAGAGGGTACATGAAAAAACTGAGGTAAAGATAGTTTGATGGATTGTCAGATAGATAGGTACAGATGTAGTTCAATCTATCTATCTATCCAGGATCCAGCACAAATAATGCCTCTCTTTTATTACAAAGTCATAAGCGTGTAATTCTGTAACATAGCAATATCACACTCAAGTACACCATATGACATTTCAGGTGAAATGTTCAAATTAAATCTATAAATCATTACACCCATATTATTACCCTACCAAGCAGGCGTTACTTCTGCCAGACCCTGTATATTCCCTAAAAGTTACAGAACATAATTTGATATAGGTGAAGGAAGAAAATATGGCATGCTATATTTAAATGTAATATTTATTGAATAATAAATTTACCATACCCTACTACTCTTAACATACAGATTTTAAAGGATATGTTACCTCTGTCTCTTATGTTAGAGGGTCAGATGTCACCCATGTGTTAGGAGCTACTCAGCGGGCCTTGGTGGGGCTGTCACAAAGGATGACGTCCTCACCAGTTGGCTTAGCTTCAGCACGCTGTGACATATTGCAGTGAAAAGTGCCTGGTAAGTGGATGCACAAATTGTTACCTCTCATTTCAGCCAGATGCACTCCTTACAAAATGTACAGGTTGCTTAAACAATTTATGGAATCAGGCCATGTCTTGAAGGTAACACCTACAATGCAAGGACATGGCAACCGCAAAACAGACAAGAAATTGATGACATAGACTGACAACACAGATATTTCTATTTCCTCTAGGAATACACAGTTGACCATATTATGAAGTAAAGGAATGGTATCTATTGACATCTACAAGAAGACGAGAAAAAATAGACTTTCTTAAAAATGAGAGTGAGAATTTGCTTTTTTCCTTATCCCTCCTTTACCCCAACAAGCAGTTTTCCCAAGCTCCTTGAATTTCACGTATCAGCAAAAAAACTTAAACGGTCTGCCTGTGAAGTAGCGTCCAGATTCGAATCTCTTTCATGTCTTTCCATGTTTCCCCACTGGGGGAGGCAGTGGGGACGGGCGGAGCCGCGGACACCCCCTTGGATTCCACGCATTGTGTGTGGCTTCCCCAGCTCCCGCGTTTTCCTGCAACAGTGCACACCTAGGCTACCTTAGGACAGCTGCTGCCAGGGCATCTTCGCCTGCTGGAACGCAGGGCCCCGAGTTCAGGTTTGTCTTCCCGCCACCCGCTCCCCAGGAAGCCCTTGCCCAGGGCTGGACAGGGTTACGAGAGATCAGCTTCCCTGAGGCACAACGCACACTCCGGGGTTGCTCTGCAGGATCAGACGAAAGCTACATTCTCAAGACTGCCTGAAATTGCACCTTTGCTTGGCCTCTTCCTCTTTGTCTGTACTGCTTCTTCCGTTCTCTAATGATTTTCCCCCTTGAGTACAGTTTTCTTAAATTATGTGACTTCTCAGCAGGTTTTCTTGTTTAGAAGAGTATTAGATAAAAAAAGTTCAGAGAGTATTGGGGTGAGGAAGGAAATCCACAAACGATGAAGACTTAAATGGGACAGGAAGAGGAGTGAAACAGATAATGCGAACCCACCAACACCAACGCCCCAGCGCCAATTATCCTCAGTCCTCAGCACCACGTGACCATGACTGAAGACATGTATTTATAGCCCCTGGGGACAGGAAAAGAAGAGAGGTAGACAAGTGTGAGGAGAGCGGATTGTGTCCCAGTTTTCCCTCTGCGGCTCTTCGACGAGAGAATGCGCTCTGCTCCTCTGTAGCTGCAGAGCGTAGCACCCCAAAATGCACCAGTTTGGAGCAATGAGGACTGAAGATCACCCCGTTGGATGATCTCAAACAGGACACCTCTCCCTTGAGGTTGCGAGCAAGTGAGGGTTGAGGGCCGGAAGGCTCCTTCGCCCACATGTCCGGCCTGGCCCAGGGTGTCTGGAGGCACTGACCCTGGTTGAGCACTTGTTTCCTCGTGACCCCCAGACACGGGTAGTGTGGGCTTTGTCACAGGGCACTCAGATATCTCCTGAGTGGCATGCTTGCCCGTGGAAAAGAATCCCCACAGGCTGGGCTGGCAGCTGCCATGCCTCTTCTGGCCTTGACTCCAAAGTCCTGCACTGTCCCTCTGTCCCCGAAGTGAGAGCCACGGCCAGCCAGGGGCTCTGTACTGAGGACTCTGAGGCACAGCGTGTTGGGGCCTCCTTTGCACGAGTCTTAGTGAAATGATGGGGGGAAGGAAAGCACGGAGCCCTCGCCCTGTTCCACGACACCAGGAGAGACTCCAAGTGGAGGCCACACTACAAAATGACGTAACAGGGCAATGGTCCGGCCCGGCGGACACACCTGAATTCCCCACAGTTCCTTTGAGACTCTGAATTGGGAGCCTGTAAGTCTGTCAGGAGCCTGGGAAGGTGGAGTTGAAACATTTGGCAGCAGAAGTGGAAGGCAGACAATGTCAGCTGGGTTAGATGGAGCGCATGCCCATCCTTAAATGTCTGCAAGTGAGTAGGAGTCGAGGGAAACCAAACTCAGCAAAGGGGGGTGACCTATCCTTCCCGAGAGCCCAGCACAGCGCAGAAGAGCAGACGGGCATGAGGGACAAGTGCGGGGTACAGGGACCAGCAGCCCAGAGACGCCACCGTGGACACGAGGAACAGCCAGCGAGCAGGCACGAAGACAGCTCAGAGGCCCAGGGACCTCTTTTTTCTAGGTCATGAGATCTGGCAAACCACATATTCCTCCCTCTATGCCCGCTTTACCAACCCCAAGTGGTCGGGACTGTAACATCCTCATTTCCAGGCTCAGCAAACTATTTTGCTTCTTACTGAATTGAAAATAGGGTTTCTGATTGCCCTGGATAGCCTGGGTTTGAGAAAAGAATTCTATTCTATAGCTAGAGCATTGGAGGTTCAGGGTGGTTAACTATCCCATCAAATTCACATAACCGGTAATGGGAAGGGTCTGGTGTTCAAGCTCAAGTCTCCCACCTCCCTGGGCGCTTTGCACTTGACCGTATTGTCTCCAGTGCTCACTTCACTGAAAGGTGTAATTGGAATACCATCCTAAGAAATTCATCATCCTTCAATCCTCACTTTTCACCAACAAATATGTTTTCTGGTTGTGACAACAGTAATCTGAAAACTGCTACATATTAATGAGAGCTGACAGTGATTTGTTTTCAGGTGTTCATTCATGCAGTGTGGGCGAAGTCAGCTGTGCCAAGCGACAGGAGAGCGATTTCTTATGGCTCATTAGTAGAACATACAAGAGCAATCAATGGTTGTATTTAGCAGTCAGCACACACACAAGATAAAGATTTATTGCAGCAAGGGAATTAAATTTGAAACAAGCAGGCAAGAAACAAAAGATGGGAGGTGTCCTAGAAGCCGCTGCAGAAGAATCAAGTTTCCACCTGCTCTCAGGCACCCTTTCAGTTTCAAAACTGTACGCATGTCAAGTTGAACCAGAGATTTTGCCACAATCTTTGTTTCCTCTACTTTAGAAATCATTTAGTTTTCATATAGTTTTTATCAGATTTATGGGGGTAACATTGGTTAATAAAATTATATAGGTTTCAGGTGTACAGTTCTATAATCCATGATCTGCATACAGTATTGTGTGTTTACCACCCAAAGTGAAGTCTCCTTCCATTACCATTTGTCTCCCCTTTCCCCTCTTGTACCTCCCCTACCCCCCTTTCTCTCCTCTGGTCATCACCATGCTGTTGTCTGTGTCTACCAGGTTGGTTGGTTGGTTTGTTTGTTTTGCTTAATCCCTTTACCTATTTCACCAAACTCTCCAAACCCTGCCACCCCCTCTGACAGCTATCCAGCTATTGAAGATTTTAATCACAACACTGATTTTAGGGATATTCTGACAATACAACAACAAAGTAATAATTTAATAGCTCACACGATAAATATTTTGGGCCATGTATCTATCATACACAGCTCTTTACCAATTAATTCATTTAATTTTAATTGTTTATATTTTTATTTTTTATTTATTGATGAGAGAAAGAGAGACTTTCCCCCCACTTACTTATGTATTCATTGGCTGATTCTTATATATGCCCTGACTGGGGATCAAACCCACAACCTTAGGGTATGAAAATGATGCTCTAGCCAAATGAAGTTCATTTAATTTTAACAACATTTCTATGAAGTTTGTTATTATAGTTTCTAGTATTTCCATCATGAGAAAATGAGGCACAGAGAGTTTAAATAAATTGTGTAAAATGGCACAGATCTACTAAGTGTGGAGTTGGGATATGAACTTAAGTAGTTGCCTTCAGAGTCCATTCTGTTGACTCACTGGCATGCACTTTCTTTCTATGAAGGCTGCTACATCTGAGCCATATGTGTTTTCTCCTTAAATCTAACCAACATATTCATATGCACAAATGTGTTGAGATGTTAAGAAAAATTATTTTCTGTGCTAAACACAACAACTGGTCCAAAGGACAGACGTGATGTCAGGTATGTCAGTGAAGAACCCGCATCTTTTATAAGAACTGGGAAGCCCAAACACACTGTTGTTATGGTCTTTGGACAGGAAGTCTGTGACCTTGGCATGTGGTAACAATTTTGACAGGCTTTCAAGCCAGGCATTCTTTTTTGACCACTAGGTATGTTCTTACAGAAACTGTTGCACCTACTCTTGAAAGATGCTTTAAAGAAAGAAATTATGATGTGCAAGGAAGAGAGGTACAGGCTTGCATTTTCAGGAAGATAACCCCTGTGAGTCGTCGTCTCTCAAGAACTATTTGTGATACAGAGGACAGATGGACCTCCAGAGTGACAATGTGCTTCGTCTGTTGTGGAAATTGCCATTGGACGGCATATTCACAAGTCATCACTCATATAGAGTCTCCAGGCTGCCGAAGAGGGACTGTTCCTCATTTCCCTTGTGTTAGGGGCTCCTGCTACTTTACACATTACTAGAGAGCATTTTACAACAAACATCCTCAATCTTCAAACCACTAAGTCAATGATTCAACACATACTCATTGAACATCGAAAAGCAACTATACACCAAGCCATGTTCTCTGTGCTAGGAAACCATCAGGGAACCAAGAAAGCAGTACATTTCTGCCCCCGTCGAGTTTATATTCCAGTAGGAGGAGAAGAACCATCCTCAATGACATTGTACTTTAGAAGATGACAACTGTATGAAAATAATAACGGTGTTCTGAAGGTGGGGGTCGGAGGAATGTAAAACGAGCGGCCAGTGGGTCACTCAGGAAGCGATGCGCAAGCAGGCAGGTGAGCCCGGCCCAGAGTGAACGAGCGGAAAGAGTCGGCGGAGATGTTGGAGGCAGAATGCGGAGACAGGGCATGGCCTGTCCTGGGGGCACTGCGGGGTCTGTGGCTTTCACTCGGAGTGAGAAGCGGAGTCCCTGCAGTGTGTGCACAGAGAGTGGCTTAAGGGCGTCCAGCTTTTGGGGGAAAATGGAGGAGAAGTCCTTGATGTTGGCCTTGGTGACGACTTTTGGATATGCCACCAAAAGCACAGATCACAGCGTATGTGTATGTAGTAAATGTACACTAAATTTGCTTAATATTAAATCAGAACTATCCAGACATGGTTGAGGACTTCAACATTTTAAACACTAAAGAATTTTAATATCTAAATCATATCTAGATATGTGATTTCAATCAAATTGGCTGCAATAAACAACTTTATGAGATGAATACTTATAGCTGATATAAATAATGAATATTTATTGCATATCTGCAATGTGACAGAAACTGTAATAAACAATTGAAAATGATTTCAATTAGTTACCATCTTCCAGTTGCACATGAAGAAACAGTTTTAGGAAGGTTACCCACGCAAAGTTACAAAGCCATTAGTGGTGTGGTTGGTGGTGTGTCTCCCTGTCTCTGCGCCGACGCGGTATCTGTTCTTTAATGAGGCCATTAGTCAGCAGCAGCTGCATCCCTCATCACCCCAGGCCATTATGCACATATTTTTTTGATATAACCTTAAGCACTTTACGAGTCAGTTCCTTTTTCCAACTGATACTTGTAAGTTTCTACAGTAAATAGTCTAAGAAAAGGGAAAAGAAGGTAACTCTTATTTTCAACAGGGAGAATTACATCTCTTCTTTTCACTTTGTATTTGCCCTTAAGTAGCAGGATGGAGTAACCCCACAGTGACTTGGTGGAGAAGCCAAAGAAATAGCTCTCTTGACCTCATTCCCCTTACAATTTCCAGATCTCCCGTGAGCGCCTCCCTCCCAAGGTCTTAGCCTGAGATTTTCCAGAGGCAAAGTCAGAGACAAAGACCGCACTCGCAGTCAGGTGGATCACTTAGTAGGTAACCCAGGGGTGTAAGGTTGGAAGAGGAAAACACAAAATAAGATGAAAAGGCAGTGCCTGTGTGTATTTCTGGCTTGGAGCCCCTCCAGAGGCAGCTGGAGCTTGGTCCTTCTTGGAACGTCTCATAACACACTGAATGGCTTTCAGATGTGTCAACCAAGCAGGGACAGGGAAGGGCATTTACCCATCTGGTCCCATCCCTATCGTGTGAGGGTCAGTCTAGGGCATTGACGATAAGTGAGGAAAGCCGGCGGGTGACTTAACTGCTGCTGGAAAACCGAATGTGAGGCCGGACTGGGAAGGTGTGTGGTGCTGCTCTACTGGCCGTGTCCCGCTAGACGCTGGGAGACGGTGTCAGCTGATGCCACTCATGTGGGGCGACCTCCCGGGGCACCGGGGAGGATGCAGAGTATATACGGAGGTGTGAATGGAAGATACCAGGGCATCTGCTTTAAAGGCGAATCTCAGAACAGCAGCCGGAACGACCAGGTTCAAAGCTGAGCTAGACCACATGGTTTGGTCAAAACCCTTCCTATTCTCCTCGTTCCACTTGATCGTTTTCCCAGATACCCCATTTCCTAGGGAAGCTGATAGGTTCTCAGTTGATAGTTTACAAAGAATCATTGTTCTGTGCTAAACTAAAATACGGTATAATTATATGAAGTATGAATATTGCACTGGAAAGCATATTTGGTCATAGAATTAAGTGGCTAACTGATACTATGTAGTTTTATATCTTTGAAAGCATGAAAATATTAATCAGCTCTGGAATGCCAGATTGAGCAGATATTAGTAAAAAGAGAGAGTGCAAGAAAATTAGCAGAATCTGCCATACGTCCTTGCTAATAACATTTACTCTGACTGTGAATGAACTTTCGTTGTTGCTGTTCTTGACTTGGTAAAGAAAATTTCTAACTCTTTAACTTTGAACCTTTCTTTAATAGAGCATTCTCACTACCAATGGTTAAATTATTTTCAAATCCTCGAGGAAAATGTCTACTGTATGAAAAGCAGTCCCTTTATTCATTGCACAGATATTCGTTTGTCACCGTGATAGATAACAGCATTTCCGAGATACAAACACAGAGCATGATTCCATCTCTAATGAGCTCTCAGCACAGTATGAAGTTATATGTTCTGATAAATGTAAAAATGCAGGCACAACTGCTGTGATATAAATACATGGGAAGAAAACCGAATATTCCTCTAGGATCTTATGTTGCTTCCGAAAAGAGACGGTCATTAACACAGATCTTGAAAGTTCAGTAGGATATGGCAGAGTTAAAGGTTAACGCACAAACACAGAGTTTTTAGAGATAGTGGTTTATTCTGGAAGCAGAACACTGTGATGTAAGAAAAGTTCGTGATGGGGGTGATGCTAAACAGACAGTAGGCATCAGACTACGTGCTGTCCCCTCAGTTTATTCTGCATCCTGAAGGTCATGACTAGCTACTGAAGGCGGTTCAGCAGGAAGCTAATAATGCCAATACATTCTTAAAAGGAAATCACAGTACTCAGACCTAAAGTACCAGCCTGGCCGCAAGGGCAACTGGTGCTGGGAAATCCAACTGGAGGCTGTTGCCATCTTTAGGCAACAGATACAAACTTCTGGCTATGAAAGCTGAAGCCAGCGAAGGGCTTCATGAGCGACCGAATAGGTATAATCTGTCACATGTGGTAGGTCCAGGAAATGGGATGAAGGATGGAGAGGAATCTTAGGAAACTCTAGGCTCCCAGTGTAGGTGACCAGAGAGAGCGGTCGCAATGGGGATGTAAGATGCCTGAGGATTAGACAGGAGCTGGGAGACAGCAGGCTGGGGTTTGCGTAGCTATCGCTGCAGAGTAACCCTCTCACACTGAACAGTAAAACAGCCCCTGTCCCTTCTCGGTCACGGCTCCTGCAGGTTGGGACCAGAAAGGCCCCCAGGAGTGGCCTGAGTCTGCTCCTGTAGGGCTGTGGCCTTGGCCATAAGAGCCGAACGGCTGGTCGGGTGGGACCCCTGGTGTCTGGAGTCATCTGGAGCCACTTGATTTTCCACCTCGGGTCACTTTCACACATGTAAACAATGACTGAGGACCTCAAAGGGTCTTTGTTTATGTGCATTACAACCATCGGTAGTCACCATATTAAAAATGAAAGCAGAAATGTTTAAAGGATTTATTTTTAATTTATTGAAAATAGCTATGCTAAGCTCTTTTCCTGATATCATATATAACATTTTTTAAAAGCTATATTTTTTCAAAACAAAAACAAAATCTGAAAAGAGTGACATTGTTTTAAATTTTTGCAAAATCCCTTCATTTTGGAGTCAATAGAAAACAGTCAGTTTCTCACATCTCTTTCTGGGTCCAGGGCTATGATATCTTGTTTTGGTTGAAATATGTGAAGAACAGTCTGATTGTACACAGATGTAAACTTGGAAAAGGAGGGGTATTTCAATCACCTCTTCAGATGAATGTGAACACTGTCCTTCAGTACCACACTAGAACTTGACAAGCGGTACTTCCTTAAGGTTCTGTTGCAGAGGAATCTAAACTGTGTTAGTGAACGGTTTGCACTGTTACATTAAAATCCATCGATATATCCTCCATTTTGAATGGATTTTTTACCCATCAACGATTTTTATAATGTGCACAGTTCATTAGGAAAGCCCCATTTCATCGAGCTATGCAGGTCTTGCAAATGTTGATCTATTTCATTATAAAAATGAAAGAATGACATTTATTAAAATCCTCGCCCATCTCATCAGGAAAGTCTTGGGAAGCTACGAGGCTGAGGGTGGCAGATACAAACTAAAAATGTATCCTCCACAGTCCACAGTCATGTTTTTCTTGGAAATACTTCTTTCTTTTTTAAGGAACGAGCTTTCAAATATCTGGTGATGAATCACCATAGTTTTCCAGTCATTCTTTCATGTACAAATGTTGTTCATTGAAAGAAGCACCCTGCTCGGCCCACAGCTCCGCTCCGATGGCTTTTCCTCGAGACACGCACCACACTTGGAACGCAGCAATAAACGTTATGCATATTTAGGCTGTCTTGTCCACAGAGCCCTAAAAAGATGAGCCCTGAAAGACTTTGAGTTGAGGAAATTAATGTATTTTTTCTACAGCGCCAAGGATAGCCTTAAGTGAACATGATATTTTGTTTTTCTGCAAGTGCCTGGTGGTGAAGAACGCAAAGGATACCAGGGTAGTGTGAGTCACGTCCCCGCCTTGACTCATATAAGATGTCAGCAGTTTTCCCACCACTTCCAACACCAACACAGTGCAAAAGGCAAGCAGTGTGTTAGCATTATTAAGAAAATCGTTGCAACCTCACAGACTCCTTGAAAGAATCTCAATGGCTCTTAGAGTTCCATGGACTACACTTGTGACTCGCTCATCTTCACTTGTGATTGAGCTGGGATGATTTCAAGTCTGGCTCAGCTGAAATGATTGACTGGCAGGTCTCAACTTGGCTTCTCCGCATAACTGGGGCTCCTTATGGCATGACAGCGTCAGACTGGTTGGACATCTTAAACAGTGTCCTTGTCAATGTCACAGCAAGTGAGGCAGATGCTCAAGGGCCTTTTATGCTTTAGCCTCTGCCATAACATGGCACAATTTCTATCCTAGTAGTCTATTGTTTAAGTAGTCACAAGCTCGAGAGGATAAGGCCTAAGCCTCCATCTCTCAATGGGAAGAATACTAAAGAATTTGCAGCCATAAATTATTTTCTTCCACTATGCAAATCAAAACACACGCTTCTCACCAAAGACCTCTGTAAGAAACCTCATCTCTTTGGAAAGTCAGGTTCAAGAGTCAGAACCTTGTTACCTACGCCAGGCCCAGGTGTGCATGGGGACCTTGGGTTTGGTCCCCTGGTATGACGCCTTTGGATTTGAAGACTTGCGGACTAAAGAGATCAGCTCCCTGTCCCAGAGTCACCCAGCATGCGGCCATCATCAGGCCCAGGGTAGCATAAGTGACATTTCTATTTAAAGAGGGGTGGTGGGAGGCACACAGCCGTCACTCATCACTGATAATTCCAAAATTGGCCACAGTTCTGCTCACCAGTTCCTTGACCGGGGTCCAGTCCTACTCCCTGCTCGCCCACTGGACTTGGAAGTGTGCCAAGTCATCTCTTCTTTCCACAGGAAACGGCCTGAGCTTGCAGCCTCGGCCCGGCCATCCCCAGGTGGGGTTTAAAGGCTTCCTTTGAGTCATCTGCAGCTCTGCTTCTAAGCTGTTCAGTCCCTGGTGACTCACTGGACCTGCCAGGCTCATAGTTGCGAATGCGGTCCCGCACCCTCTACCTGCAGAGTGTGTAATACGTGCGAGCAAGGCAGCCGCGGGGTTGTGGACTCGAACAGGTCGGGCGCGGTTTCTGCCCTCACGGAGAGCAGAGTCTAACTGGGCAGCCCTCGTTATTGAGATTCGGATGATGAAGGAAAAACAGAGGCGTCTGCAGGACACAGGTCAGAATAGGCGTGCGGGGCCAGGGGGCGGGGGGCAGTGAGGGTCAAAGGAGGCTTTCTTAGGGAAGTGACATTTAAGCTAAGCTCTGAAGGATGAGTAAGAAGTAACTAATGTATGTGTGCCTCCTGTGTTGGTGCTCCATGTACCTGAGCATTAAACTGATGCCTTCTGAGAGCTCAAAATAGCATTTTTATTTTTTAATATGAATCTAAAACAACCCAAAACAGATCCGCTTTTATCCTAATCTCACACAAACAGCAAGTGTGGAGGGGCGACCGCCCTGTCTTCCTGTTGCAGCAGTAGTCGTTATTATCATTTCATTCTTGCTCACGCAACTGTATGCAGCTGTCTCCCCATGGTGGGTGTTGGTAAGCTCACATTAGAGATTATTCCCCATCATTTGATCTCTTCCATCAAAAGAGTAAAAGTTACTGTTGAAATAAATAAGAATAAGAAGCACGGCTTATGGTTATGGGCCTAGTGCCTATGATTAAATATTTAACAAGGTTCCATTGGAAGCCTGCATTTTTAGAGATTTATTGTTCCGATATAAAATTTGCTGGGATTAAACTAGGTAGATAGCAACTTTTTATTTTCTAAATCTAGTTTAAATTGGTTTGCCTGTTTTATGTTATGGGATTTTAAAGGGGGGAACCCCCCCCACAGCATTTCTAGTCTTCAATTACATCTGAGCGCTTTTTACTCAATGCCTGCCTGAATTTAAAAAGTAATAATAATAATAAAATAAATAGATAGGTTTATAGACATGTATTTCATGATAGAAACCAAGCATACAAGATAGGTTTCTGGTAATTGGATGGATTTTCGGCTAATCGTATTTTCTTCTCTCCCACAGAGCCGCCTGCGTCACGCCTAAATTAGGGCTTACGGCGTGGCACCCAGCACTCCGCACCCTGGCTGCTCCGCCTGGGTTGATTTTATCTCCGCAAGGAAGTTGATTGATCTTTTTCTTTCTTTTTTTTTTGCATATTTGCAACTCTTGGCTTTTAATTTGGTTTAGCATTAGAATAGACATTTTTAATAGTATAGATTTGGTTTTGTTTTACCTGGAAATGTAACAGTTTTCATGCTGCCTCCTTTGTAAAGAAGTGCCTCCAATAGTTCTGAACTTAAAGCAGATTTTCTCTCTTCGTTTTTCATAAAAGTATAAGTTAGATGGGACAATTAAAAGGCATTTTGGCATTGTTAGTGTCTATAAAATGAGAAAATCGGAACCAATGTGAGCAGAGTATGTAGAGGCATGTCATGGATTCTCACCTACCAGAGCTACGATGGCCACTATAATGTTTGAACATGTAAGTCTGGTATATAATGCTAATTCCTCACACATTAACAATTGTACAAAGCTCAGCAGGACTAGAAATTGTACTAGAGAGAGAAATCAGAAATTAGAAAGCAGAAATAGTTTAAGAAAAGGTGGATCATTTGGGGATTACGGATGACAGGAAATGAGTGAGGGGCTCAATCTCCTTTGAAAGTCTTAACTCCCACACCCGTTAGGATAATAGTGAAAGACAAGCTGTACAGAAAAAGGAAGAAGGCAGACGTCTGGAAGGGGAGGGAGGTGGTGGATGGAATTAGACTGCCGGAGAGACCATCCCGCTGAGCCAAACTGGAGTCGGAACCCTGGTACCAAACTCCAAGACAGAGATCTGGAAGTCATATTTGCACAGAGGTGACATTAGATAAACTGGCCCAGCCACTGAGAGATGGAAGACAGAGCAGAGCAGCCCTGAGAACTCGTCCGTCATGGAATACACACACACGCATGTTTTTTTCCCTATTTTTTAAATGTCATATTAGTGAGAGAGGGAGAAAGAAAGGGAAAGAAACACTGACTGGTTGCTATCTGCTAGCACCCGAACCAGAGACAGAGCATGGAGCCGGGAATCAAGGTACATGCCCTGACTGGGACTCGAACCGGTGACCTTTACATTTATGGGAGGATGACCAACCCACTGAGCCACGCTGGACAGGACTGGAACATATAAAGGAGACGAAGGAGGAAGAGGAGCTGGAAAAGTTAGAACCTAAGTTAGCTGAAGAAAAAAGAGGGAGCTGAGAAAGTACCTTGTTCAAGTGTAGGCCCACTGTAATGGCCTAAGGGAGGTTGCCGTGGGTGCGTGGGACACCTTCTGTAGACAACAGACTCTGTTAGGCCGGAACTGCTACACACCAATAAAAACAAAACCAAACCTCAGTTCCTTGTTTAAAGAAGCTTGTAATGCCAAATAGACTTATATAACCTAGAGATTTTTCTAGGTATAAGTTCTTTATAGAAATTGTTTGATGAAGACAAGACAGAAAAGATAGCAGGGTCAGTATCAGATTTGAGAACGAGTGAGGAAGGGTTTTTCTCTTTTTAAATGGACATAGTTTGTCAACTTATTGTTCTTAGAGCAGATGTGAATTTCATATACAATTTCCTGAGTCAAAGTCTTTTTCCATTTGGCTTTCCTGGAGATAATTGAATGCAAAGATCAGCTGAACTCTAGAGGCAATTAACATCTGATTTAAATTTAGTCTTCCATGGAGCTTGGGTGATTAGACTACCACTTAGAGTGAATGTATCCATCGGATATCCGGGGGGCATGCACACCTGGTATCACTACAGCTGGTTTGCAAATTTCACTGCTGCTTCATATAAATAAAGCAATAAAGTGAATAAACAGCATTTCAGAAGCATATTATGATGTCATTGTAGGGTATTTTGATGATTTGTACATTTCTTCATAAATTAATACAATGTATTTGTTAAAATGATACAGTAACATTTAAAGAAAACATATGCTCAGCCAGTAATTGACTCATTATGGAACATAACATTCATCTACAAATTAAAATATTTCCCTTACTATGGATATAAAACCTCTGTATTGCAGAAAATGGGTGAACACGCTGGGAAATGAGCCATGCAAATGAATATTTAGATGTTATCTATAAAAATAATGCCGAAAATATAGAAAATTGATTCCTTTCAAAGACAGATAACAGTAAATTTAAAAGGCAAGGTGTCAAACCATATATTTTCATCTTTTTTGTGTTCTGGCTGAATTATGATGAGGTATAGTCTGTATCATAAGTATTTCCTATGAGACTCAAGGGAAATATTTTTTACAGCCATAATTTGTATGGAATTTAGAGGAAACCTATTGATTACATGACTGGATAAGATTACCATTAAATAGATACATAAGAATATGCGTCCTGTGATGGTTGTTATGAACTATTTTGTGTGTATTGTATTATCTAATAAAAGTCTGTTTTAAGACATTAAATTGTGGCTGTACGATAACGTAGGGATAAAGAAAAGAGCGAGTAAGACTTTTTTCCTTGACATGGCCGCAGCAATAATTCACATACCAGCATGTGGTCTTTCACCTGTGGTTCCTCTTAACACCTGACCAACAGAAAATGATCTGTCAGGTTTACATGGCAAGGCAGAATCCTAAGTTCAGTGTCAAAGCAAAGACCGCGTTGGACTAGGTTAAACGGGGAAGGCAGACTTGATCTGAGGCCACCGCAACAGCAGGGGGAGGACAGAGCTCAGTCTGAACACAACCCCACCCAAACGAGAGTCTTCAGGGCTTTCGAAGACCTTGGGTGAGGGGCAGGATCGGAGCCTGTCCGCATGTGCTAAGTGAATGTACCCCAAAGAAAAGCAAAACTTTATTCTATCTTTACGTCAGGAGGAAATTTAACAACTTGGAGCAAGAAGCCCCTGCTGAAATCAGGCTCCTACCCTCCCAACAAACTGAGAATAGGGGTGTTACGATGATGACGTTTCCCACAGATGGTTGCCAAGTCCTTGAGAAAGACATTCCTGGGCTGTAACAGTGGCAAGAGATGTTAAAAAGACGTAGAGTTTTAATGGGCAGAGAGAGGACTTGTAATTATAGGTTTTCTAAACTGCTTGCTTGAAGGAAGAGGAGGCCAGAAGGAACCCGTCTATGTTAGTGAGGCGAGGGGGAGTATTTCAAGCCCTTCTCTGTTATCAGAAACCCTCGTGTCAAATGTTTCTAAAGGAAAACATCTCTTGAGTGACTAAAACATCAGGATAGGGATTCAACATGGCCGCTATGCCGTAAAGCAAGGTTTCTCACTCTTTTCCCCCATCGTGGCCCCCATGGAAAATGCTGATATTTGAATGATTCTATGAGTTAAGTCAGCTCCGAGTCAGATCAGACTTGCTCTGCCTCCATAAACCCCACCCAACTGTCCTGAGGGGTAACCTCTTAGCATCCCTACAATGTCTTCTAGAAAATTCTGATAGCAAACTCATTGTAGAGGAGTTTGCAGCTAGTGACTGTGGAGTTAACGGAAACCACATTATTTTCCTTATCGCTTTCTTTCCTTTGCAAGTAAGATGAGGCCTCAACTTTTCATCACGTTGCTCAACAACCCCCGGCTGCCCCCAGTCTGGCTTCTTCTGCACCGGGGCGAAGACCTGCATCCCGGAGCTTTGTCTGCCCCCGAACACGCTGCCCTTGCCTTTAGCCTGTCCAACCGCCAGCCGCAACTCAACACCCAGTCTCACCCCCTTACCTCCGCTCTCTTTCATTGCTCCACCCTCCACTGATCTCTCCCTTTCGGATGTTTGTTGGCTACTACTTTCCGTAGAATCTGTTTTTGCACCTCATTAAGTATTGACATCATTCAGTGCGTGATGATTATTCCACAGGTTTAGCTCATGTCTGCAGAATGAGAGTGTTTCTTTCTAGAAAGCCGTCGTGTTTCTACGCCTTTCCCCTCATCACAATAGGATTTTTGATGCACACCCGTTGAATTAAAAATAAAGATGAAAAATGCGTGACAACATGACAGGTTTACTTCAAACACATTTAGCAATAAGAGTAACATAACACCCTTAACTTAAATCCAGTGACCTTTCCAGCCAGCGTAGGGCTAAATTAATACACCAGCTTTGTAGTTTAACTAGGTACCCTGATGAATAAAACAGTCTAGATGTCCATATCAAGCGTAACTACAAAATATTAATTTGGGGAGCCTTGTAACATTCTGAGGAGACGTAGCCAAAGCCTCCTCTTCACCGGTTACTTGTTATATAAGAGTCTTATTTTTCTTCCTGTGAATGCCAAGTATGTCCTTTCCTTTGTTGACAAGTATATGACAGATTCTAAATATAACAATGGCACCTCTGACTCCTGCTCATTTGGACACGCTCAAAGGAGTAAGACACAAAGAACGAGCCCAGACCGCCTATTTCTTCACTTCCTGCCACGGTGGAGCAAAGCTCAGGTTTTCTCTCTCCTACCAGCAGCCGGTACGGTGCCCCTGGGATTGCAAACAAATGCCCATCCGGCATCTTACGATCAGTTTCCTGTCCACAGCAAACCCACCACGACTTGGTATATCTGTTATTCTCTTTTAAAAATTAATTTCAAATTATGTTATCTAGCCACACTGTAGCTTTTAAAGAAAATCATTTTTTAATTATGCTAGATTAATGATTGCAATATTTCCTGGTCGAGAATTTCATTTACTCAGAATGGAAATTAAATTATATGTTGAAATGAACAGCTTGTGTTTTATAGAGAAAAGGAGTCTGAGTTTGCTAACATCACTTTCTGGGGTACATTGAGAGATCTTATAAGAAAAAAACTTCTTCAAATATCCTTTTATTATCTGTTATTACTGTTTTTACCATCAATATGACATTTAAGAACCTTGCTAATAAATTTGCTAATGTTCTGGTTTATCAAAACTGTAAGTTTCTGTGATAATATTACATGTGCTCTTAAAGATTTTTTGATTTTACTATTTTCAATTGGAATAGAAATTCTATGAAATAAGTAAATATTCCCCTAATTTCTTGCTCAAACTGAGCCTACGTCTTAATATGCTGAGCTCAGATCTGTGGAAATGGTCGCTTACGGACAGGGTAACAATTTCCGGTGCTGTGAGACAGCCACATGTCCTGACTGGTTCTCATAAACGTGTACTTAATGCCTTACTACTGCTCCTGGAAGATTCGGGTCCCTGTCCTCTTGCTTTGAGGAATGAATATTATGTACGTTTTCATACTGATGCATGACTTTATTGTCACCTTAAAGGGCTTCAAAGCGTCTCACTACAAAATACTGTCAGAGCAATGTTAAAGAAGGCTCTCCGAGAATGAAATCATTCTGTGCACACAACAATAATATCTAACCAGCGTATTTCCAACTCTTCTTTGCAAAAATCATTTGTAGCTAATCCTCATGAAAGTATGACCCAAGAGTCCATATTAAAGAACAGTTCATATTGATGGGGCGCTTTACTGAGATTTTAAAATGTTACTTATGCGTTTGGTAATATTTACTTTGACACTTTTCTAGACAAAAATAATAAAGATTGGTCTGCAGGCAGATCCTTTGGCCATTTTATCGCTGTGTTGGCATCGACTCAACCAGCAGAAGAAAACCTCCACATTGCTTTAAGGCTTGGTGCGGAGAAGATGCTGGGGACTCTGTCAGATGACAGGTCACACGCTGTGTGTGCAAGGGTGTCACTCACAGGATGGTTTGGCCACCAGTTGGCAGCAGAGATCACACTTCAGGTTTCAGCACAAAATGGGAACTCTGACACTGAACGTCTGAAGTGATGGTCGGCGAGGGTGTCCACTCATTTCGCTAGATCATCTTATTACCGTTGAGTCACTTAATTCATTGTTTCGGTTTCCCTAAACCATCGGGGAGGCCTGTAGGACATTTCTTTGACTGACTTGCGTGACTGTGTCTTCACCTTGCATTGAAGAGAATGCTCTCATGTTGAACACAGAAGTGTCTTTTTCCTGGTATATGGAGGGTTTTTTGGGTCTCAGAACTAGAAAATAATATTAGTTCATGAGACCAACTTTAAAAACAAATACTAAAAGCTTGTAACTGAACTCATTCACATTTTTACTTTTGTTTCTAGGAAACCAAAAGAAAATTATTTACCTCTTAATAACAACTTGTGAGATCAATGACCACACACCCTCACTTTTGCTTTGACCCTATTTCCACATCTCTTTGCTTTCTCCAAATTCCTTGAAAATGAGACCTCACCCAATAGAATACATGATTTAAACTGCTTTGGAAACTCCAAAGTGGACCAAAACTTATTTTAGAAAAGAAGGGAGAATCAGTGCCAATTCTGAGGGAGAAAGAAGGGAGCCGGCGTCCCTAAGGAGTTCCAGAGACGTCTGGCTTTCCTCTAAACATTTCCTAAATAGTCTCATTTCACCATCAGAACCGCCAGGAAAACTACTATAACACCTGCTTTATGAGGGGCGACTTTGTTTTTCCAAGTATGCACTTAAGTCCTGTGTGTATTTTAGAGCTTAACCCCATGGTCTTCTGAGGCAGGAACTAGGACTGTCCGTGAGCCTTGACTAGAGTAAAGATCCAGGGGCGTCCAACCTTTTGGCGTCTCGGGGCCACACTGGGAGAAGAAGAGTTGTCTCGGGCCACACCTTAAATACATTGTGACACGTAAGCACAAAAAAAATCTCGTGTTTTAAGCAAATTTATGATTTTGTGTTGGACTCCACTCACAGCCATCTGGGCTGCATGTGGCCCGGGGGCCATGGGTTTGGAAACCCCTGACGTCCAAGATCACACAACTAGTGTGTGGAGGAAAAGACGCAACCGAGTCACCCTAACCGGCCCCGCCTTCCCCACTGCCCCGCTCCCCAGTGAGAGACTATGGGCCTTGAGAGGCGCCAACCCCCTGCCACAGGCTGCAAAGGGGGCGGGGGAGCCGGGCTCAGACCCATCTGCTGATGACAGAGTTGGTGCTTTTGTTCTGCACGTCGCACTGTCTCCCAAAAGCCATTTTATGTTCCAGGAATTACTCTCTGCCAACGATTCCAAAATACCTTCCACAGAACTTTAGTTCATGTCATTATTTGGGTAAAAGCTTCTCAAGGTAAAAGAAGTTTGGGAAATATCGAGTTAAGCAGTTCTTTTTTTTTTTTCCCTGGGGACAAATAAGGACATGTAGTGGATGAATGTATTTTCTAAATGTACTTGATAATGAGCCATTTTCTTTTCTTTTAACTAAATGTTTTTCAAGATGAGTAAGCCATGGACTGTAGTTTTGAAGACCCAAGTCTGTGTTGTATTTCAGGTTATTTTGTTTCTTTATGACTTAGTGAATCTTCAGTGGCTTCATAAGCATGTAAGTGGAGACTGATGTAATCATATATATATATATCATATATATCACAAAATACGATGATTTGGTAAGTGTGAGGATTCATCAGATGTCATGATTAAGCCAATTGAATTATCCTCTCTGTTGATATGTGATGATTCTGTGATATTGATCTATTTGTTAAAATGACATGATTATACATTTTAGAGATTATTTAGATCGATGTGCTTGTCTATTTAAAGGGAAAAACCCCACTGATGAAGCAGTTCTCAAACGGCATAATAGGTTTTCTAGAGAAATAGGCTAATCGTGTTACAGGGGAGACAGAGACACCTACCTTAATTATGTAAACCAGAGTAGGTTTCACCTGCAACACAGGGCTACATGTCTTCTGAATCATCCAAAATTATCTTCCACTTTTCCCTTAATTTTAAATCAATACCTTTAGCCCAGCCTTCTTATGATGCTAAACTGATGATCTCAATTCTTTAAAAACCTTACTTACTAAGAATTCATTGACTTAGAAATATTAAATGCACACAAAAGATCTCATTTAAATTTCACATTATACTTGATGCTAAATTAGGAGCAAAAAAAACCCCACACGCTTACATTTTCTTGCATTTTTACGCGTGTTGTAATTTTTGACTGCGTATTAGATGTGATCTTCAGAAGAATAACAGACAGAAAGTGAAATGCTATTTACCACTGGCTATTTACCCATTCTGCTGTTAGACCGTGAACATGTGAGGATGAGTGAACCTAATCTGAGGTTGATCGGGTCCAGATTTTGCAGCAGCTTTGCCTGCACTCACTTCACCACCATCTGCAAAAGCACTGTGGGCGTGGTCCTCCCTTTCCTGGGCGGGGCTCAGGGTCTGAGTAGCAGCCACAGTCTGTACGTCTCTGTAGAGTGGAGCTGCCAGCTCTCCACACCTTGGAAGAGTTCTACCTGCTTTTCTGGTTGACTACCAATTTGGGGGCATTCTCTTTGTTCCCCGGTTCCACTACCCAGTTTTCCGCCCTTTGGGTGATTTCTATCCTGCTACTCAGACAGATGTTGCCTTTGGAAACATCTGTTGTGACTAAGAGGTGGCCGGGAGACTAGCAGAGGGATCACAGGTAGTCGTCCCCAGCCTTCCCCCAGCCATTGGAAGACCCCAGGTGTGGGACAGTGAATGCCAGGAGACCAAAGAGGGATTGCCGGTGTCCCTAACCTGCCCAGCCATGGTCTCGCCCTGGAGGATGGTGCAGAGTTCTGCGGAGTGCCTTTCCCGGTTCTCCTGTTTTGACCCCTTCTTTAGCTGAAGGGTCTTGCCCTTGGGGAGAGCCCCGCTCACCACAGGGAGCTCTCTCAGCTTGGTTCCCGTGCTCTCAGCCTTTAAGGCACCACCCCCGTGCACAGCTGGAAGTCCCACAGGACAAAGCTGGTGGTGGGGTGCAGATCCATTCGGAGTTTAAGGCTCATCGGGGTTCACACGCATCCTAAGGGCCATACCGCATTCCTCCAAAATCACAGTGACCACACACTCGAACTTTTAGGTGGGTTTGTTACTACCTCGCATGAGTGACTACTTAACTGAGAGTCTGCATATCACTAGGGACTCAAAGCAAGAAAAAACTAGAACCTCTGGAGGACCAGCTCCAACAACAACAACAAAAAAAAACAGGGTTTAGGAGAACATCCCAGCTTGAACTGGCCAATGTGAGAGCTTTCGTCTGATTCCTGCAGGTCCGTAACTTCATCACCTGTGATGGGCGCTTGCCCAGGACTGATCTGCAGCCCGCAGGCCTTGCTTCCTCCTTGGCCTTTTTAAACTACTGTTCAGTATTGCACTTTTGCATGTCTACACTGAGAAAAATATTTTCAAGTGAAAGAGAATGCCTGTTGAAGGAAAGTTAGCTGAAAAGCTAGTCATTTTTCAACCCTGATAGGTTTTCTTACTGTTCTTATAAAGCTGTGGGAACATCTGGCAGGGATGAAAGACTAGGGCAGCTCCCTTTTTACAGTGGTTACCGAGCTTGGAATGGCCTGGTGCAGTTTTCAAAAAGCACAAATTTCCCAGCCTCCAGCCCAGTCTTTCAAATCCTAGTGTTGTGAGGCAGAGTATAGGAATCATCATTTTTTAAAAATTCTCAACTCATTCTGACTGAGCAGGTGTTTGAGAATCATTGTACCCAAGGTTATTGTTATTATTACTAATTATTACTATTATTATTTAATGTCAAGATGAAGGATTTGGAAAAAGAAAGTAGGTACATGAAAGATAAGTTTATCCACCCTTAGCTGCTTGGCCCCAAAATTACCTACCTCCACTTTCACCCTGATGGTGTTGACGTCATGGGATTTTATTTTAAATGGTTCCCATTATACGTTTAATTTCCCGTTTTGTCCTTGTTAATATTTAAGACACCATGTAAAATACGTTAAGGCGTTGTCCGTGTCCCCCTGCAGGATTCCTGTGAAGACAGCAGCCAGCTACTTTTGTACTTGTCCCAGCGGGTCTGTACTGCTCACAGCCGCAGTGCCTCGGCACGGAGGACTTTCGTCTCCTTTTAGCCGGGCCAAAAGTTCAGGGACTAAACATCTATTCGCAAATATCAAAAAATAAATGTTTAGCCCTGAAAACCCTGGGGAAAATAGCACTTAAGAATGCATTGAAACCATCGTTTTTGTTTTTTTTTTTTTCTTAGTAAGAGCAGCCTGAACTTGGAATCAATTTGAGTGCAAGGTGAACTTTAAAAATGATGTCACATTGTCCTCTCTTTAATAGGAGCTAGAGACAGAGATAACTATGCCCAGGACAAAACCCTGGAAACCTAATTTAATCCACGTCACACTCAATATGGGGAATATTGGGGAACGTTGTTTATATTGAGTTATAATGGTTGGTAACCTAGTACACGGAAGGCAATTCTAAGGACAGCATCCTGAGTTTGATCAATGTTATCTTCTAAATGTCTGTGCATCCCAAATGCCAGGCATATCACATCTGAAAGAAGGTTCTGGACCAGAGATGGTGGATCTGGATTAATACCAGGATTGCCTAACACAAAGGCACAACTCATGAGTTTATCATGGACTTTATGAAAAGTGGTATAAAATTAAGATTGAATTAGCCCCCAAAATATAGTGTGTAATTTAAACTTCTGTCATTGTTCAGCCACCTAGTTTTTGTATTGCGTAACAATAAGCCAAACTAAACAGACATAGCCCTTTTGCAGACACATCCTTGAACTTGTCTGGAGCAAAGGAAGTTGGCACACCTGGTTGCTAGGCGTAAGAAACCGGAATTGACCCATGGGGAACTGTCTCCCAACAGCAACCATCCCTCATGGGTACATTCCCTTGGCTTCTGGGGAATTTTCCCATACGTATGACGCTCTGTCTGCCACTGGAGAATTCAACTCATTCAGTTCGACTAATATGACTAAAGAGGTGCGGACCAACGCCTCCCCCCATATGCCTCACATGGTACTTGATTAAGGATACTATCAACCACCCCAAGCAGCAGAATGAAGCCCGTCTACGGCATTGATTTCACACATGACAACCCAGGCCCTCGACCAATCGGCTGGACAAAAATCCATACATTACTAGGGTCTGCTTTGGAAAGTCAGGTGGCTTTCTACCTATGTTTCTGCATTGACATTTGAATGCAAAAATGCCCACTGAATAAGGAGGTGGTTACCGCCCCCACCCCCGACCTACTCTGGGTGACTGAGGGCAGCCTTATTTTCCAGAGATTTTCTCAGTCTTCTGAGGCCTCACAGTCTACTGGTGGTATTTCTTTAAAGACTGGAAGGTGTCTTATTACCAGTCTAAGATGCAAAATGCAATGTTTATATAATAAATGTAAACATTAAAAAGTATATTAAATAGAAATACATAAAAATTTTTGTGTATGGTGTGAGGTAGGAGACCAATTTTATCTTTTTACCAGTGGATATCCAGCTGCCCCAACATTCTGTGTAATTTTCACATATGGCAGATTCATATAACTACCCTCATTAATGAAAAACTTAACTTTTTATTTATCTTAATTAATTTGAATATAAAGGGCTCCAAGTGACTGTTGGTGGCTGTATTGCATAGCACAAATCTATGCAAATGTTGCCTAATTGAATTATATGCAAATCAAAAAAAAAAAGGAGAAACAAAAATGGGTTTTATAAAGAATATTCTTGAAGAACAGGAGCAGTAAATCAATGCACTAATGATATTTTAAAATTGTGGGTTTCTAAAAATTATTTACTATTTGGACCCAAAGAAAAAAATGTTATCCACAAAATGATAAGAATGTCACAGAGAACAGAATTCAAACTAAGAATTAAAGATGTGTCTGATTATGAAAGAGTAGAACCTGCTAAACGGTCAATAATCAATGATAAAATAGTTTAAAGACTCTCTCCTGAGGTTTAAAACAGTCATGAATAGGCAGACTAAAAGAGCTCATTAAACTTTAATTAATGGAAAGAGATACAAAGAAAAATCCTCTTAAACTTTCTACAAAAGATTAATAAAAATGATGCTACATTCACTCAAATTGCTTACAAAACAACAAAATCTAGCTGTTCTTGGTTTTCCATTTTCTGTAAAATATGAATGAGTTAATAGTTTTTAGAGAAACAAGAGTCTGATGACCCCAAAATCCTGTAACAGTATAATTGGTTTCGATATTTCAAGGAAACACTAAAACAATCTTGAAAACCTCAAGGACTCAGACGTTAATAGAGGATGAGTAATTCTTGAAAATAATAATTGCAAAATAGCTCAGTCAACTAACAGTTGAATTGAAATAGGAACCCAACAATGGAAAATTAGTAATATATCTAAATAGGCAGTGACCATTTAAAATAGTTAAATAAAAGTACATCTAAAATATTGATATTTTGTTACTCATCTGAAAGGCATTAACTTTATTTTTGTGGAAATATGTTTATATATTTCATTCAAACCAAACAAAAATAAGTTTTGTTAATTTTATGCAAAATAAAATACATATTAAACAACACTACATGAGAAAGAAGGTGATTATATATTCATTAAAAGTGCAATGTGTGAAGAAAATGTAATATTGATGAAGCATTATGGCTTAAATAACAAGAATATTAAAAAGTAAAGCAAATATACAAACATAATTGTATATTAATTTAGCACACCTTTTTAGCTTTTTGACAAGAAGTAGACAAAGTAAATGATGACAGATGATTTCACAATGTAATAATAAGGTTGCAAAAATTAATTTTTTATCATACTGAAAGATAATATTCCTGCAATAAGCAAGAAAAATAAATGAGAAGGACAATTACCACAAAGTGAGAGTCAATATAAGCAAATGCAATTGCTAGTAAGCAAGAGTCAGAATAATCAAAATAACCATGGCTCCTATAGAGAACATAAACCTATACATACAGCATCAAAAATTAGTAGAATGATTCTGAAGTTCACACATTTATAAACGTGGCAGGTCAAAGGCCAAATACACCAACTGGCTTATTGAAAAGCACGAAATTCCAGGGACAGTAGTGTGAACCAAGTTCCTCAGAATAACCACAACAGGGAGTGTGTGGAAACTACACATAGAAGAGAAAGAAAACCACACCCACATACACAGTCTTAAAAGGACCATGTTAGGAAAGGAATGCCGGAAGGGGGAAAGATGATCCACATTCACTTCTAGGATTAATGAAGCTCCCGCTGAAGTTCTAATCTAATAGATTTCTTTAGAAGAAAATAATTCTGGAATTAAAATTAAAGAAAAATAGCATTGTAAATTTTGAAACAAAAGTGACAGGAAAACACTCCACCTTTTTCTGTGGACATTACTACAGTATTTCACAAGTGATGATATTGTTGCAAAAAGAAATAAACAGATCAATGGAACAGCATAGGATAGATACTTCTAGAAGATGACTTCAAAATATATGTGAACATACTTATGTTAAATAAGGCATCAATTAGTCAACAAAAGATTTTTGGAAAATTTGCTATTTGAAATCATTATCCCTGACACTTACCTCTCTCGCAACAAACATGAAAATAAAACCAAAAAACATAAATGCTAATTCTAAAACATGATTATAAGAACAAGAAAGATTCAATATCCCTACTATAAAAATTTATATAGCATATAAATTTTATTTCAAATAATGTATTCTATATAAATATGTAAAAATAAAATAAAATTCCTCAATGAAAAGTAGAAAATAACAAAACTTCTACACACAAAAAATAGAAATTATATAGTCAACCAATAAAACTGCAAGAAATACATTTCTCTTCTATCCATATAATTGAAAGCTATAATAAGAAACTAGCATTATCTGATGTAATCATACCGGCCTTTAAAAGCAGCAGAAGCAGCCAAAGAGTCAGAGGGATGGGAGAGAAGAAGCAACAAGAGCTGATACACAAGGAGTGTTCAGAGATTAGAGGCATGAGGAGGACTCAGCCTGCCTTTGCCAGCTTTGAAGATGGAGAAAAAGGACCCGCGCGAAAAATCTGAGTGGCCTCCAAAGGCAGAGAGCTGGCAGGCAGCAAGTGACCTAGAACTTCAGCCCTACAACCGCATGGAACTGAACCCTCCCACCAACCTCAGTGAACTTGGAAAAGCGTTAATTCCCAGAGCCTGCAGAGAGCAGCCGAGCCCTGTTAAGGCCTTGATCTCAGTCTCACGAGAGGGGACCAGCTGCGGCCCAGTGTGCCTAGGCCTTTGGCCTGCAGAACTCTGAGATAACCGAAAGGTATTTTTATGCCCCTAAACTTACACAATTTGTTAGGGAAGCCATGACAAACTAAAAGATAAGAACAATTTTTCTCCTGACAATTTGTCGGGTACTAAACAAACACATACACACAAATCATGGCTGGAAGATAAGCAGCTACATTTAATAGTGACAAAACACAAAGTATTGCAGATTTTCCAAGCACCCACATGCTGCTATTCGTACAGAACATTAAAGACGTGCCTACTATGTAGGGTGCTGACTCCACCTTCCAGAATCTGCTGTAAGGTCCTAACTAGAACATGCGCCAAGATTTGAATGTAAGGATATTACTCGTAAGAGCCAGCATTCGGAAATCACCTTTTCTCCAAATAAATAAAGGACCATAACTTAGATATTGGGATAGCATGAAGGAAATTATGTCATACTGTAAAAATGACAGAAATGTATTTGACATATCCAACTATACCCAAAATGTGCTAAGTGAAAAAGTGCTTCAAAAACAAAGCCTGTCTACCTTGCTTTCACGTGCTCTCTCTCTGTCTCTCTTTTCTATCTACACACATGTGCACACACGCACACACACTTTAGAGCAAGGAACTCCTATTGAATATACAAATTCTTGTGCCTTTTAAAAAAATGTTGGAAAGCAAAAAATAGTATGGTGGGTTTAAGATCAAACCTATCTGTCACATCCATGATGGTGAATGGGTTAACGTAGTTATGGGAAAATAATATTTTTCAATTATATCACCAAATATAAGAGCACTGTCTTTAGAAAAGATAAATCTAAATTAAAGTGATTCATAAAGCTCAAAAATAAAAGGGTATGGAAATTCCACACTGCTTTCCACAGCGGCTGCACCAACCTGCATTCCCACCAACGGAGCATGAGGGTCCCCTTTTCTCCACATCCTCGCCAGCACTTGTTTGTTGATTTATGATGGCCATTCTGACCGGTGTGAAGTGGTACCTCATTGTGGTTTTCATCTGCATCTCTGTGATGGCTAGTGATGCTGAGCATCCTTTCATACGTCTCTGGGCCCTCTCTATGTCCTTAGAGAAGTGTCTATTCAGGTCCTTTGGCCATGTGTTAATTGGATCATTTGGCTTCCTGGTGTGGAGTTGTATAAGTTCTTTATATATTTTGGAGAGGCACTAGATTCATGGAATAGCTGTAAGAGGGGAGGGGAGGGGTAGGGACTGACTGAAACAAGGGGAAGGGCCTTGTCAAAGAACATACATGAAGCCCATGGACACGGACGATGGTGTGGGCACTGACTACTGCTAGGGGGGAGCAGGTTTGGGGGAGGGTGCTGAAGGTGAAAAAATTGGGACAACTATAAAAGCATAAACAATAAAATCTTAAAAATAAAAAATAAAAGGTTATGGCCCGAACTTACAGTATAAACATCACTAAGAGGGGACCCTAAGGTAAACTGTGGACTTTAGATTATAATGTGTTGATGTAAGTCCATACTTCGTAAAAATGAACATTCCGGGGAACGATGTCGATGGTGCGTGAGGTTGCACATGAACGGGGGGAGGGAATACACGGCAGATCTCCGCGCTTCCCTTTCACTTTCGCTGCAAGCCTAAAACTGCTCTCAAAAAAGTAAAGTTTAAAAAAATAGTGAACAGAAACATAACAATCAATTATAAACCAAAACAGAGTCGTAGTCACGGTGAATACTGATATTCGGGCCAGAAAGTAGTCTGAATAAGAAAGAGCTCTCTGAACTATTTCTGTTCCGCAGACCTTCATAACAGCCTTGAGTGGCCGTGTACGTGGTGTGCAACAGCAACATTCAGAAGGCAGAAATTATAAGAGATAAAAGGAGAAATCGATAGAGAAAACACAGCAGGAACCTTTAATGCCTCTTTATCAACACATTAAATATGAAGTGGACAGAAAGAACCAAGGCCGTGGAAGGCACGGGATAGACACGCACAGCAAATACGGGGACTTTGTTTCCTGAGCGTGGAGCATATTGCGCCTCCTTAGGGGCTCAGGAAACAGTCAGAGAAAATAAAGATCCGCTAGAGGCCCAGAATTCAATAAAGGCTTTGCAAAAGAGTGCAATGCAATAAAGCTAGAAATTAAAAACAAAATCAAAACGGAAAGTTCTTCTACTGAGAAATTTTTTTCGGAAGTCTCCCAGGTAATGTGTGAGTAGAAGAAGAGTAAAAATACAGTATCATCCATGGCAGAGCAACAAGGTATTGAAGCTGCTGAGGCTGGGACTTGCTTGTGTGGTCCAGCTTCAGGCAGGCAGGCGGCTTGGCGCTCTGAGTGACAGTCACAACAATAAACATCTCTCAGGCACAAAGTTCCACCCTAAACTTGCCCTCATTTGTATTTAACGTTGCCTCCCAGACACCTGTTTTTTCCAAGCACATGCACTGGGGAGTGTAGCTTTCAGAGCTTTTAAGAACTCTTCGATGGGCAACTTTAAAAAAGTTATTTATGTCTAAGAAATAGCAAATGGGGATTACATGAACAACTTATGTATGAGGATCAAATAAAATATAACCATGTAAGTCAAATTTATTTTCATAAGACAATCAATTATTTTTCAGAGGGGACTAGTTCATTTCTTTTAGGATGTCTGAAACAGCACAGGAGGGGAAATTCAGGAAATGGGCATAAGGAAGGAAATGGGGCAAAATCAGGAGGAAGCACGAAAAATATCTGTCTTGGTGGAAGCAGGTAAGCAAGTTAAAGATTTTACCTCATCCACAATTTTGACTGGAGTTAGCTGGGTGTAGAGTTACATCAAAATATAAGGTCCACAGATTAGTCAGCACCTGAATTTGTGTCGATTAAACTAGTGAAATTAGTTATCTCAACTCCTCCTGCTCCCAGCAGTGACGGTAGTCAAGTGAGGGTGTTTATAAGGCACGATCGATTCTAAGAAATAACTGCATTTGACCCCATAATAGTGAGCATGGTGAGACGTTTGCAGGAGCCTGAGGCACAGTCTCATGAATGTGGCGCGTTGTGGCTCACTGAGGCCCATGTCACCTGCTGGGAATCCGAAGTAGCTCGGAGGAAGTGACGCCTTGAAATTCGGACTCACGTCATCAGCATGACGGGATTTTAAAACTGCCGTGTAAAGTATCTGTCTCCCTGCGGCAAGCTAACGTTGGAAACCGAAGGCGTCGGTGCTAAGGTGCTGATTTGGGGAAATGTGTTCCTGGCCCCTAGCGCACGCTGGCAGCTGGTGGAGCGACTGTTCATTCATTCGCCCGCAGGGGCCTCTGGGTGTGTACCTGACTTGGTTATTTCAAAGGCGCCTACTTTCTTCAAGCCCTTAGACACTGCTGGAAATGAGGGGGCATCATACCCCAGCTCCTCCGTGTTCCGCCAAGAATGTTAGCCATGCTCCCGCAGACCGAGGATCTTTCAGAGTTAAAATTAAGTCCATGTCAGAAAGGAAAGGACCAGTGAGAAAGATCAAGGCAGGAAAGTGGCTGTCCCTGAAGGGCCACAGCTTTCAAAGGGCAAGGACACAAAAATGGCGGGCATAGAGTGACTGTAATGTAACAATTACTATAAAGAATGTATCTCAGCCGAGGAAAGGGCTTGCATAGCATTAAAAAAACGAGGAAATAACATTGTCCTTTTCCCTCCAAATCAGGGCACTGTGTTTAAGAATTGACACTATTTTGGGAGGTTTGCTACTTTAATATATTTCTGTGAATAATTCTGCAGACATACTTTCTTTAATGAAAAATTATACATATTTTATTTAATAAAGGATATATTATTTTAAATGGAGAAGTAAAGAAATGCTTTATTGAAATTTCTATTTCTCCCTTAATGCAAACATTTGTCGTAAAAATAAAAATTTATAATTTGAATTCCCTCAAAGACGCACTGTTTAAAAATGCATATTATTTACCGGAAAGTTTTAAATAGCTGTTGTGGGTGATTACAAATATATATTTTCCATGAGTGCAGAATAACCCATTAAAAGAGAAATTGCTACCTCTGTTTAGGGAAAATGACTCCCCTGCCATGTCCTCACGGGTTAGATGCGGAGGCCCGTGCCTGCGTCCAGTGAATATTTCAGTGCCACCCAGAAACCTCCTCTTCCCTGTTAGGGAGCTGGGATCGCAGTGGTTGGCATTGCAGTAAGGCTTTATCTGTGTCATCTTGAAGAGCCTCCGCTTCTCTATAGTTTATCTTACTTTCCCATCCACACGCGAGTCTGATCTCCGGCAGGTTCTTTCTGCTCCCTCCCCCCCCGCCCCAGAAGCAGTTCAGACCCCAGGGAGGCAGTGGTGGGCCAAGGTGAGCCCTTGTAGGTAGCATGGCCCATCCACTGTGCCAGGGGGATCCAACCTTTCAGCGTCTCCGGGCCACAATGGAAGAAGAAGAAGAGTTGTCTTGGGCCGCACATTAAATACATTGTGACATGTAATCACAAAAAAAAATTTCATAATGTTTTAAGTAAATTTATGATTTTGTGTTGGGTCACATTCACAGCCATCTTGGGCTGCATGCGGCCTACGGACCACGGATTGGACACCCCTGTGCCATTTCTGGGCCTGTTGACTCTAGAACCTTTGAGTGGTTACTATATTTTAGCCAGAGTTTGTAGTTTTTAATCTGCAGGGAGATTGGTCTGGTAGGAGCTTGTTTGGCTGTTCTGGAAGAACTTCCCCAGCATTTTTTAATTACTGTTTGTTAAAGTTTAAGGTTAGAATGACAGCTTATTAATTTTATATGTTGTATTCTGTGCTTTTGCTTTCGAAAGAATGTTCTGGCCTACTTTGCATAAATAATTCAGCTCTGTCTCACCACCATAAATTATAAACTTAGTAATGTAGACCAACGCTGAGTAATTAACTCGGCAAGGTTGAAGTCAGGGAGATGGTTAAGGGAGAGTAAAAAAAATCTGACATAGTCTGGACTAACCTGCTAGAGAGTCCGACAAGGACTGAGAATGGCGAAAACTGTTAGAATTCAGGGAGCCTTCAAGTCGCGGAATTGGGCAGGACCCTGGAGTCATCTCATGGAGCTCACACCGAAGGCAGGGCTCTCCCTACAGCACCTCCCTGCCTGGTAGTTGCTGTCAACCAGGCAAACGTGCTGAGAGGAACGTCAGACATGGCAGTAAAACAGATGGGGACGTTGGCTGGAAACGGTGAAAGAGCACACGAGTTTTCTCACGTAAGGTACTCCGCAGTATTTACTACTTCATTTCTGAATATCAGGTTTCTAGGTTAGCTTTGTCATTGTACACTTTTTACTGCATAATACTCATACTCTATAGGAACAAAAAATTAGGGCACTTCTGAATGAATAATGTTTGTTATGTCAGATATTGGCATTCTCCCTCGTTTTTGGAAGGGTAAGGTACAAGGGAGTCAATTACATCAGTTTCTCAATGACAACACAAGAAAGAGGCTCTGGCTTGCTCTGGTTTGTTCTGCAATACGTGCAAAGTCAGATCCAAAGAATTTCCAAAATACAAATAGAATCTTTAAAAATGTATTAAGATAATACGAAAAGCAAATCTAATGAGAAAGCATTATAGAACTTTAGACCATCTATCAAAATTATAGTGCTGAGAATGTATGAGAATCATTATTTTAGGATAGTAAATACCGAACCATAAAAGAACATTTAAAAGTGAACTTCGAAATTTTCAAGCCCTTGCCCAAACCTCATTAATTCTTATCTAAAAGAATTATAAACGTCAGATCAGCACAGATATCATCAAAACACTAAATGCAAGTAAACAGGCATAAAGTACATTTTTCCCAAATATCCTTACTATGTATGCAGTGTATTGCTCCCAATAACAAATATACAGAGTGAATAACTCCTCCAGGGAAGAGCATAATATATTGAGGACAAGAACTGAACCTAATCAGAGATTCATAATATGATAATTTTCTAAAGAGAAATTTAATGTTTCATCCATACATTCCCTTAGGATCAGTGAGGCGCTGATATTTTATATCAGCAAGAACTTCAGAAATAATCTGCCTACTTAGTACGCAATCCTAAAGGAAACATCACGGTACCTTATCACTACAACGAAAGAAAGGTAGCATGCATGGAGTTAATCTCAAAATGAACCCACTTTCTTTCTGTACTGTTACAGGATAAATATGGAATAGCCACTATATTTTCAAATGCCAATGTAGGCAATCATGGCTTTGCATCCTCTCTTTTTTAATGCAGATGGTATTCTTATACGTTTAGATCTACTTCAGGTCGAAGCCCCAGAGTGAACTCAACGTAGGAGAGTTTAGTGAACAGATTCATAATAGCTAAGTCTCAATGAGCACTATCTTTCGTGAGCGTTGACATATAATCCCTCCCTTTATTATTTTCCAGAGGCAGTGTGTTCACTTCAGGTGAGCAAGTGTTCTAGTCTCTTCTAACATGTAAGAGGTCACTCATTGCCCTCTCTGACCTTCCCCTTGAACCTCTCCCTCTACCCTTTCCTTTGAGCTTATAAAAATGCGGTAGAGCTGCGCTCTATTAACAACAAAACCAAATTATTTCCCAAGCCTTTTTTCCCCTATACTGACATAATGCTCCTCTCTTTCAAAGAGAAGCAAGCTACTCAGAAGTACAACGCACAATGCAGATTTCCCCTTCACCTTCTTTTGCTCCTCAGCCCATGACAGTCCGGGTTCTGCCCACATCACACCCCATCTGAATGGCCCGGGCCCGGGTTGCCAGCCAGTGCCCGCAACATCTGGTCTTCCTTCCCACTGGGAACCAAGCTTCAGGTACTTTTATTTCCCTTTTCTTTCTCCTTCTACCTCTTCTGTTGCTTATCCTCGTGTTTTCTGTAGACTCTTCTTTCAATACCTCTTGTTTACAAGCTACTGCTTTCTCAGATTCTGTCCCTGAATCTTCCTAATCACTCTGTCACTCCATCAAGACAGGACAAGCTCAGGTACAAATAATAGCCCCTGCAATCTCAGTGGCTCAAAACAATCATCATTCACTCCTTGCTCATAGCACATGCTCCTCTCAGTTCAGCCGAGGGTCTCCATCGCATTGTCTTCAGTCAGGTACGCAGGCTAACACACTCTTCCCTGTTTGCGGTGTTCTTGGTCACTGGAAATGAGTGTACCAAACGAAACGTTTCCACTCCAAAGAGGTACACATTTCTTCCTCTTAATTTTGTTGGCCAAAGTAAGTATCATGGTCAAGTCTAACATCAAAAGGAAAGGTCAATAACATCCTCTTCTGTGCACAAAAAGATTAAGCCGGAGGACCGGAGAAGAGCTCCAATGATCATTAGAGCTTCTGAATGATTTCTTCCAACCGATGTGGTTCCCATGACCACATAACAGCTAAGTCAACAGCTTGCTTGCAAGTCTGTATACTGGTCTCCTATCTCCTAACCCATACACCCCAATATACAACTTCCTATTTCACTCGGCTGCCCAAACCTTGGGGTCAACCCTCCCCGACTGAACTCATCACTAAAACTTCTCGTCTTAGTCACCTGCTGAGAATAGAGGTCAGAGACGTGGGGGTTATTTCTGATTTAGTCCTCTTTTTCAAAACATACGTCATTGGTAACCTCCTTTATTTCAACCAATGGTCTCAGCACTGTTAGAATCTGCCTCCTCTTCTCTGTCCACATTACGCTTCCTTAATGGAATCTCTCCATACTTACTGCCTGATTATGCAACAGCCTCTTCTTGCTACACGGCTTAGTCTTTCCTACTGCTGTTGATATTTTCTACCCACATCGCAAATGGGATCACTTATTGTTTTAAAAACCACTTAGCATTTGTTCCTTGTTGACTCTAAGACAGTATCCACACTGCTCATATCACACCGGCCTTTTGTGATGTGGTCTCCCATCATCTGGCTCACCGCATCTCCCCGCTTCCCCCACTCATCACGGTCTGCGACCTAACATTGATGATCCAGCCCACCCAGGGGTAAAACAGAAGTGAAAGTAAAAGATACCTTCCGAAGGAAAATCAGAGAAAGATGGAAAGAAAGGAAACTTTAAGTTGGACGCCGACGCTGGGGTAGCCTATAGTGCCCAGCGTAAAGCCCTAACTCTTTCTTTTTGGTCAGACATTCTACTCACCTAGAAAGACTGTTGAGGTCTGACTAGGAGGCTAGCAGAGGCGGTTTTGCTCTTGGAGAAAGACAAATAGCTTGTGGCGGCGGTAGGTGTGTCCAATCCTGATATTTAGGGTACTCGCCCTTTGCTGAAAGGCTGTGTTAGCAGGTAATACCGAGTTTATTAAGTGAGCAGTGAGACCTTCCCAGCCGCATAGCAGGGACCGACAGAACAATGCGGGCGTTGTGTTGGGGCTGCCCCTCCCGGGCCTACGGGGAGCACATTCTTTGCGGACCTGGTGCAGGATTCGGGTGGAAATGCTGGGCAGACATAATGGTTGGCATTCTTTGGTATTCTTTGGATATTTAAACGCTACAGATTGAAGATGGGGGGAAAAGAATTAAAATCAGAAAAATTGCCTACTTTGGGTTAATAAAAGGAAGAAAACAGAAGACAGAATATCTCTTCACATTCCAATAATCCCTGTTATTGGCTCTTAAACCAGGCCAAGCCAACAGAAGGTGGCCAAGGAGGCGAGATTTTACAGAAGTCATCGTTATTTTTATTGGTTTTCTCTTTTCTGTGTCCTTTTACCCTCGCCCGTCTCTTTATCTTATGTATTGATAATTTAGGGAGAGAAAAGCAATTCCTGTGGCCAGCCGCAGTCCTTTAGAATGTGTCTTTTGTTTCCTACTAAGGGGAAATCAAATAAAATGAGGAAAGTTTTCCAAGTTACTAGTTCAAGACAAGCGACTAAAAAAATAGATGTTTTTCCTTCAGGTGCCTAACATTTATAAGCAGAAGGATGAATGGACAGGAAGACAGGTGTTGGGAAATGACAGTAGAAAACAGATTACTGAAGGGAATCAAAGTACTTCATCCTCAGTTCCATTCCAAGCACAACAAAAGTCAAACAATTAATCTTTTATTTCTGCTACCTGTAAATCTGCCAAGCCATGCATACGCAATAGCATTACTGAATTTCCATGGAAAGGCAGGACCTAATTTCCCTCTACTCTGTAACATCAAAGCCACCCTCATTTGACAGCTGAAGTCATCTTCCAGTGTGACTGTATGCTAGTCCCTAAGGGACAGTGGCTTCTATCCAGAAAAAAGTCCACACGATTTCATCGAAAGAGGACAGAACCGAAGGAAGAGGGACAGTACATGCTCTCGGCCCTAAGGTTTAAACACTAAGACGTGGTTAATTTCTGGATTTTCAGGCCAGAGAAGAAGAGGAGACTAGAAAAGGATGAGTCACATTTTATTTCCTTTGCCATTTCTGTTTGTTAAGAGGCTATTAAGAGTAGTGATTTTCCGTTACCGTTTTGACATTTGGAAAAAATAAGTGAAATGCAAGAAATAAGCACAACTATTATTTGTGGCATATGCTACTAAATTTTCACATTTTTCTGGGTCTCTCTTAACCATAATTTGCAATTATGCTTTTAGACCTTCTGTCTGCACATTGACAGACTGAGAGATCGGAGGAAGCGCAAGAACATGAAAGAAACCCTGAGCGTTACACTTGCGTCACAACAAATTAGCCTGGAGAGTTTGATTGCAGACATACGGCTCAACGCCTACCCAAATCTATGACACATCTACAGACATTCAGCCTATTTCTAAGGAGAGCCTGTGACGTTTTTCTTTTTCCTAATACCTGACCCAGATTCTCCACTGTGGCATTTTCTCTGCTACACTTCTGGCCCCACTACGTAACCAGGCAGATGTCAGACCATAGCAAGCTTCCCCACTCCGACATTATGCGGAAATGCACCACTAGAAGACTTCATGGAAATTCTGGCACATACAAGGCTTCTTATTTTATTAGAAAAATCATTTCTTTCTGACACAATTTTTTTGCAACATCTCTGACAAGACTCTGCTTGTTTATTGACTTGGTGTTTTCTTCCCCTAGATTATCAGCCAGTACATTTATCTCTCTTTAGGCCATCCCTCTTTTGAGTGACTTGGCAGTTCATCATAAGTCTCGTCATGATTACTGCAAGCAATCGGATGGTGCCGGATTTTTAATGAAGCTTTGCATTGTGATGTTCCAGTTCCATTTTTGGCTTGTGGTGATAACTTATTTGCAATGCACAGTGAGGGAAAAGGAGGGAAAGCAGGAGAGATGAAACTTCTGGGCTCGTTCCGGCTGAGTCCAGTTCTTAAATGTGTTCCCAGCTGTGTAAGCCCACGTCTCCATAAAATAACTGAGAGCCAGATACCGCCCAGATACAGGGAAATACGAATTGATTCTCGCCTCTTAGAAACCCCAGGCCCTGTGGAGTGAGTGCTCCGTAGCATTTTCATCTCTTTAAAAATGTGTCCACTTTGATTCCTTGTTTTCTTTAGAATCAAGCTTTGTCGTTAATTGCTGATAACATCCTTTTTTACTTAGTTTCATGTTGAGCAATCTAGTCTGCTTTCTTCCCTACCTAGCCTTCAAAAGTCCCGTCTGTTTTAAGGATCTTTCCCCCTGAGGTTAGCTGGCTTCCTAGAGCTAACAACAAATGCATTAAATATCCATCCCAAGAAAAACTGCCATCTGATTTTTTTTAAAACTTTCAAAAATATATTCTCAAACTGAGTTTCATAATTATGACTCTGGAGAATCAGTTAGCTTTTTAAAATCACCAGGGCATTTCCCTGAAGCACTTTTACATTTTAAGATGCTGAATGAGAGTTCAGCATGGAAGCAATGGGCAGAAGCAAAGGACAGCTGGAGCTTGACCCCGGGCAGCTTTGTTCAAATTCATGTTTTCAAAACGTTCCCCTCCCTCCAGTTAGTCTTTTTGTTTGTTTGTTTTGATTTGAATCAAAGCTAATACTGAGCATTGGTTCTAGAGGGTATTTCAGATATGCAGACCCGGGACCAGGAAAGAGGCATGAGTGTCTCCCGGTACAGCCCGATCATCCACCTGTCAGCTGTTACCGGGGGTTCCGAGGGAAGGTTCGCAAGGGATAGGTTGGCGCTGGAAGGAAAATGCAGGGTCTGGCTATGGGGCAGAGAGCCCCAGGCGCCCAGGAGTGAAGCGGCCCTGTGTTGGCAGATCTAGGAGGCAGAGTTTGGACAAAAGTGGCTGAACCCTGAAGGGCCTGGCAGCCCCAGCTGGCCAGGAGCCCGTACTGCCTTCTCTTTATGCTTCCCTTTGCAGCTCTGGACCCTGGTCTTCAGTCTCTGACCCTCCACTCCCAGCCTTCCTCACTGTGTCTCACCACAGTGGCTAAAATTCAATTCAATTCAATTCAATTCAATTCAATTCAATTCAATTCAATTCAATTCAATACAATACAATGCAATACAATACAAAAACTCACAGACAAAGGGAGCATTTTATTCAGCCTCAGAGTTGAACAGAAAATAAATCCCATCTTTCTCTCGAAGAACTATGAAAACAATCATTCAAACAGCTTCTGGCTCTTCCAGGTAAAAGTGCTTTGGAGAGATCTGAGCACTTTGATGGACAATGAATAAAAAATGCACAAGCATGTCTGTGGCCCCTTGTAGCTGGGTTAAGCAATCTTAGGAAAACGATTAATATCTGTATTTTCAATGTGCTCATTTCTCTAAATTTTGAAGCATATTTTAGGAGTGATATCCACATTACTTGGCATAATTATTTTCAAGATTGCGACCAGCTGTGGAAGGGAGCCTGCGTGTGGACACACCTGTCAGGTGGTTGTTGGCCTTCCGGGCCCTGCTTCCCCGAATTCTTAAACTAAGGCCCACGGCCCAGTGAATATGAGCTACTTCTCTATTGCTGCTGGTGGGCTTACCCTTTCTTCTTGTATTTTTTCCTATCAGGAAAATATTGAAATCGTATTTAACAGGAAAAGGGAAAGAAAAGATGACTTCCTTAGTGTTTCTGTTCCCAAGATGTTTACATTTTAAAAAGGGCCAAATCCACAAGCCAAATGAATAATGTCGACAGAGTAGACTTTTAAGGACCAATGAAAGGGTGGCCTGTGGATTTCTCTGGAAATTAGCCGTTGTAGGTATGCAGTACAGTTGATTGTTAGGCAGACAGTTCTTGAGGTCCGCAAGGTTACATGAGGTTGCTTGAAGTTCAGTGATTTTAACCACATCATATTTTCTTATTTTTAGGTGGCGAGGTATTGAATATCCTTGCTTATTCCTCATGATCAAAGGATACTAATTTCTAGATCTGTTCTCTTGAAAAGGAGCCCCTAGACTATTATTTATTTATTGTTGTTCAGCTACACTTGTCTCCATTTTCCCACACCCCTCCCCCCACCCCAGCCATCCCCACTTCCCACCCTTGATCCTACCCCTCTTTGGTTTTGTCCATGTGTCCTAGACTAGTCTTAAGAAAAACCTGTCGATGTCAAAAGGAACATATATCACTTCTTTTCCTTAGAAATAATGCATTTGACAATCAAAAACAACATTCCACTTTTACTCTATTGTGTGGAAATCCTTAAGAAGAAGGACAGTCATTATGTGTATTTCTTTTGGTTTTAAAAATAGAAAAACCAACTTAATTGGGTTAAAACTAAAGCCACAGAGACAAACACATCCCCTATTTTTTTTAATACAAGGACCTAACAAGTTAAGTGTCTTTAAATTAGAGGCTTAACGTTTTGTATCTATCTCACAGTTAAAGTTACTCATGCTTCAAGACATTTAATTGTCACTGTTCATTGAGATTTGCTAAATGTAGAATACCATCACTTTCACTAGCAAATCTTACCAAACCATATTACGACCATTTAAGGTAAAAGGAAAATATAGGTGAAAGACTCACATCACATGACAACGATCTTAATACGCTATCAGCATATTATATGTATTTTCCAGTTTGCTGGACAGGCTGGAGTGTTTCAGCAAACTCGGGATATTGGAGCCAAACCGTGTGGCCGTTTCCCCTCTGCCAGCTGGTGCAGCGCTAGACTTTGTCAGCTGAGGCTGATGGAGAAAGGGTTCAAGACACTAGCCCCAGAACGGCCCTCCATTTCTGGGGTGCGGCCTTCCTTTACCACGCAGCATGGGGGCCGGGGAGCCTGCATAAGCCAGCGCTAGCCAGACCCTCAGTTAGGGAGACCTTCTGTCACCTAGTTCCATCCAGCATGTTCTCGGGCAGCTGTCTCCGCAGCTGGCCAGTCAGTTCTGGGTAGCAGCTCCCTCTCACATCCTCTGATGACTTTCTTCACTGGGGGCACCCTGGGTGTTTTGGGGTGCCATCTCCTCTTTGAAGAGATCAGAACTCATCCTTAGGAGAGAATGAATTCTAAGTCCTCAGTTTTTTCATGCCCACTCCTCCCCAACCTAGTGCTAATAGCTGCTTTTGTTTCATACCTGATGATTCTTAAGCCTTTAGTTAACTAGCAAACCAAAGGAGGATAATAGCGATCGACTTGTGTATACCTAAACAAACACAATACTCAGGGGTCACCAACACATGCCATTAACATGTGAACATGTAAACTAGAGACTCCGAAGAGAGATCTGCCATGCCTACCATAAACACGGACCAAGTATCCAGAATATATAAAGAACCACTAAAAAGCAATAAGAAAAGGCAAACATTTCAGTTAAAAATGTATAGCACATCAGCAAACATACCACAGATGTGAAGCCCAACGGCTAATAAACATACAAACAGATGTTCATTTTCATAGCAATCCATAAAATGCAAATTAAAACAATGAAACATTATTTTACATCTGTTGATTGGTTTAAAAAAAAAAAGGTGACAACAGCATGACTTCTGAGAGAGTCTAGCAAAACATGTTTTCATCAGCTGCTTGCTGGTGACCGGATTATTGCAATTATTCTGAAGAATAATCTGACAAGATCTGATTTAGTAGAAATGGAAATTACTTCACGAAAGTGCTCACTCTCTGGGTATGTATCTTTAAGAAAATCTCATGCAAGTACACAAAAGACACAAATAAGTACAAAAAATAGGAAAACAGTTAAAATTTTTACAAAATGTCTATTGAATTTAGTGTTATTTTATTAATTTGGGGTGACAATGGTTACTAAAATCATACGGGTTGCAAGTGTACAAGCCTATATAACACGTTATCTGTATATTGCCTCACGTGCTCACCACTCAAAGTCAAGTCTCCATTCGTCACCATTATTTCCCCTTCCCCCTCTACTTCCTCTTCCCTCTGGTAATCAATCACCAGGCAGCTGTGTCTATGAGATTTTTTTCCTTTGCTTAATTCCCTAGTAATTTTTATTAAAACATTTTAATGGGAATAAATTAGAAGCAACCTTAAGCATCAGTGAGTAGAAAAAAAATAAATGAATTGTGATATTTTTATGTAATAAATGCTATATATGCAGTAGGTAGTAAATTGAAGTTTTATCTAGGGATGTTGATGGATTGCAAAACAATATTTAATAGGGAAAAGAGTACAAGATGGTGCAATGCTTCAAAGTTTAAACATGCATATACCACATGCTTTATTAATATATAGGTATATTAATATAAATGCATCAGAAATCAAATATGGCAAAAGAAATTTTGATAAATTTAGATGTGTATGAGACATTTATCAGTATTTGTTTTGCTTGCAATACTTTAAAACTTTAATGACATCCTGTTTTTCAAAAAAGTGTAAAGAAGAACACAGTGGACGAGGGTGGATTTCAATTCTTAGAGACTCGGGCTACGAGTTAGAAATTGGCCCTGATGGTCCAATCACGCACCATTTCAGAAGAGATTAGCAAATATATTTTAGAGGGAAAATAGGCAAGCCTCCTTAGATCTTTTCCCAGAGCGATGATAAACAACTTTAAGTACATGGATGGTTCCTAGGTGTTATCTATGATTAAAGCAGAAAAGCTTCTGTCAAAGAAGCCAGAGCCGTTCTCGCAATGCCGGCCAAGGCCAGAGAGAAGAGGACAATGACTGAAAGTCACCCCCGTGCCACCCAGGGCAGTAAACACTGCTGGGGCTGTGGCTTCTTATCTCCTAACCCAGGCATTTCTCTCCCCCGTTAAACGCCCGATGGCAGAAACTAGAAGGATCTCATAGGCAGGGATCCAGGATGGAGAGTAGAAAAAATTTCTGATGTGCAGTTCCCTAAAGATGTTGATGCCCAGTAAATGCTGCTTGGAATAATAAGAAAGGAAAAATGAAACAAATGGGGGATACGTAGGAAGTAATGAAGCAACAGAGTTACCCTCACCCGACCTGGGGAGCAGGCTACCTGGCACCCAGTCTCAGGCAAACAACTTGCCCTCTGGCGGACAGAGTTTCTTCAGCTCTAATATGAGGGCGTTTAGTGTTCTCTCCCTTTCTTTTGAGGTCCATCTGCTCTAAAATTCAATACCCGTTTGGAGAGTATCATCTTTCTGACGTGAAGCTGGAGAGAAACAGATAATTATAGTTTCTAACTGGCGTCTCCAAAGTAAAAAAATGTCCTTGTTAGCCAGGCTTAGCGCTCCCTTAATCAACACAGTGATACCACACTGTCCTGAACATTGGGTATGCATGAGGTCTGCCACCAACACTGACCGGTGGTTAATTCCCTGATCTTCAGATGAGGCAGGATTCCCATGGTAACCTGCTCCCCAGCACTAGCCAGTAGTAGTTCAAGACGTCTGCTGCTGCTTACTTCGCTAACTATACTTACAAGTGTTTGGCCTTTCAACAGATGATCTTTGTCAATGTTAAGGGTAACAAGGACTTTCTGATGAGCTGGGGCCCGTCGGACAATCGCTGGAGTGTGATGCATGCGGGAAGGCTCCGCTTGGTACATCTCTTACCAGAACTGGTTCTGATGATGTAAATTACTGCCTCCATCTCAGGCTGACTCTTCATAAGGGAAGTGCTCCGAGGTCCAATTCCACTCCTCTCTGCTCCTTAACACACTGAATTGAATTGTGCACATGTGTTGAGTTGTTTCGTAACATTGCAACATCTGAGTCTAATGGTTCTCTGTTCCCATTACAAATTTTAGAGTTCCCCCAAACGGGCCCCATCAGACCTCTACCTGTGGAGCCTCTGAAAGGGTTACATTTCAGATGTCATTACTCGAGTGATCCGTCAGCCCATGCACCAGATCGCTAATAGAAATGTGTAGGGATGTTCCCAGACATGCTTGGCACCTTAGTTTTGCGTGTAAGCGGTATCTGTGATTTACTGAAGCTAAACACTCCCTTCCACACTCAGCCGCACAATAATGATTGCATACTGGGGAGCGGCAGCGTTGGTAAATGAGAAGTAATACCGGCAGAGTCCGAAAGTGCTGCACTAACAGTTCGCCGATCTTTTCATGGGAATCACATCTATTAAATGTCTTCACACTGTGACAAGGAATCTGTTCTCACTGAAAATCAGGCTAAACTCATGAGTGGGGGCTGGGGGGAAGAAAGCTTGCAAAGACAGAATAACAAAGGCTCAGGACTCAGTTTATATGCAATCTGGTGATCCACTCGCATAAAAGTCAAAATTCGTTCTTATTATTTTCCAAGCTCTCTCCTCGGTGCTTAAAATATGCATTCTCATCGAACACTCAGAACAACCGTTTAGTAAGAAAGGATTGTCATTCCCATTGTATTGATGAAGCAACCCAGGATGCTCAGGGCATTTGGTCAGGGTAAACGAAGATGACCTATAACACAGGGATGTGACCCCAGACAGTTTGGGTTGCAAGCCAGCCCTGTTAATATGATTCCTAGCCACTGATACATAAGAATATCGAATGCAAACTATAACTGAAAAGTATAATTAAAATTCAAAAGTTTACATGCTAGGAAAAAATAAATGTTTGTTTCCTTTGGACAGCAACAAATACTGCTAGTCACATGAGCCAAAGCCACAAATTCCTTGAAAATAAAATTAATATATGTGTTTGTCTGTTGATGTTTAATGAAATTCTATCAGAAAAATGCCGGAACTGGAGACCCGGAGAAAAGCCCTGCTTTTGGGCTTGCTGTTTACAGTCACATCCAGCTTCAGATGACACAGCCCATCCGTCAGTTTTTACTTCCTGCCCGACTTGCTCTGAATCTGCAAGTTAACAGATTGATCATTTGAAAAACAAAGGGCAGGAGAATGTACTATGATTTAAGATCCTCTTAAGCTAGAAGTTTCCCAGCTGCTGGGAGACTTTTCCACCCTGCTCTCCCTCAAAGCCCTTCCCCCGCACAGCGCCAGGTCTGCCTCTTGTCTTTTTCGGTAGAACACATGTGTACTCCAATAATCCAAGAGTCTATTTTAATGTGAAGCTTAGAGCCCAGATGTGGCAAGCTGTCCTCATTACACATAGGTTGTTACACAAAAGTTGTTACAGTTTACAGTAGGACTAGCTTTCCTCCTAGAAATAATTTTATAAATGGTAATAATGTTCTCAAGCCACGCCATACAAGACTATCTGATGCCTTTTGAGGTTGCCTGCTAATGGTAAAATCTGTTCCCCAAATCGTCTTTTGTAGCATTTCATGGAAAATGCTCCTTTATATGCAGAGTTAGAGAGACTGACATGACATGAACTTTACTGTTATCAGTCATAGGCTAAGGGTCTTCTTCCACTGAGCAAAATCATCTATTTAGATATAAAACAAAATAAATGATAACAAGAGTAAGTGATACATACGACTGTCTGTGTTTCCGCCTATATATACCAGGTACCGTTCAAAGCACTTTGAACAACTGAACTCCTCGGGACATCCCACCAACCCGATGAGCTGGTCCAAGACCTGCCCTTTGCAAGTGAGGCAGCGGGCACGCAGCGGGGCACGCGATCTGCTCAGGCAGGCCTGCTGGCGTCAGAGGCAGAGCTGTGCTGCCTACATCCAGAGCCTGTGCTCCAAGTCCTGCCCCTGCTCCTGGTGTCCTTCGACACCGCCCTCACCCAACCCCTCCGCTGCGGTGCGACCGAGCTTCTACTGGGGCTCTCCCGTGCTTTGATTCCATGCGTGGGGGGTTCATGCACTGAGCGTTCAAGGGTCCAGGTTCTCGTTGTGCGTTAGTACAAACCACGCATCCCTTCTCACTCCCTCTCACGTGTTCTTTTCACATTTCTTCTGGCCACAGGGCAAGAGTCCCATGTCCGACTCCTGGTTTTCAATTTGAATGGTTCTCAAAATCACGCATGTTTTAATTTTAAACACAGAGATTTCACCCCTGACCCCCCAAAACTTTTGGTGAATGTGGCCCCTCCCCCCTCTGTACTCTGAGAAGATTCAAGGGGTCTGAAATTCAACCCCAGAAGCTACGTACATCTTTCTGAGAAAATGGCCAATGGCTTTAAACTGGTTATCAGGGTGTCTTCTGGACCTAATCGACGACAGTCTGCATGACCAATAGCATTGGAGAAACGATCGAAATGCTTGTGGTCATCATAACCGCAGACAAGGGGGCAGGTAGGCTATTTGATTGAAGTAATTACATTTTGTAGGTGTCTGCATACAGGGCACGGTTAGGGACCAATAGGTATCCATCCACACGAGAGAGATTGTGGACTATTTTGCCAAATTATGTTCTATGGAACACTTGTGTTTCTCAAGATACTTTACATATTCTGCACACATCCCATGCCTTCCACATACACATACAATTCTGCAATAAAAATAGCAAAAGGGGGACTTCCCACTACATTCTCTTCTCAGAGATTCATGGCTACAAGCTCTAAAAACTCTTAGATTGTAGAAGCCGATTTAACTATTCAATCTGGCGTTCTCCAAGTGTATGTGGTCTGTACTTTTTTGGTGAAACAATTGAATATTTCTTTTGTCAGGTGGAAGAATTACATATAAAGAATAGTAATATATATTTTAAGATACATATTTATAAGTTAGGATATGTCAAAGATATATTTACTGTAGTCATAACAGTAAAATTTGAACCAGGTAGCAGGAACATCTGTACAATTATTCAAGTTAAAGTGGTACCAGTGCCTATATGGTCAGCAGCGAGAAAGCAGTATTTCTTTTTACCTGTATTTAATGGCTGATCAGGCAGAAGTGGGCACTTTTCAAAATTCTGGTCTACGCAACAGCTGGGCAATCATTCATTTTAATGAAATTATTTCTTAAAAGGGTCCTTAGGAAAATCACATGATGCCGACTTGAGTGTTTTCTATAGATCAGGTCCATAGTGATGGATGGCAGGCTCATACAGTCACTCACTGCTCATCTCATTAACAGGATAAAAACATTCATCCATCAGCACAAAACTTAGGTAGGAGAGCAAACCAAGGATGAAAAAATGAAGTTTTTATCATCTTTAAATTATTTCTAGATGTCAGAGGGTTTTTTTTTTTCAGTGTATTTTTATTGCTACTTTTTTTTTTTTTGCATCTGTCTATACAGAAGAATTTAGAGAGCTAAATCATGTTGCTTAATTCTCTCCTTTCAGCTCCTGTGCCTCGTGAGTCTGCCTTGCGTCTCTGTGTGGGAAAGCCTTCTGTACACCGTCCCTAGAATCTATTCCACTTGAATGCTGGAACATTCTACTGCTTCAGTCTCCAATGTCTTTTATTCAGGAACTGCTTAGTATTCAGAACTTTTTTACAACCCAGATATTTCAACATTGATATGAAAGGAAATGCGGGTGAAATTTAGGATTCTTGAATCATGCTATCTTACGGCATAGTTTCCCTAATCATGAGTACTCTCTATGCTAAGTCATTCCTGGAGGAAAAAAATACCTTGCAGTTCATTTTTAAAATAATAAATTATTTCTTAAGAATTTCAAGATGGTTCGAGATGGCTCGATGTTTCCCTGATCATGAGAGCATCATCTGAAAAATCATTGCAGCCATCTGTTCTCCATTACAGGAGATGTGAGACCACGGTTAGTACAGATACGTTGAGCATTGAGCGGCCCGGGCTTTACCAAGGAAATACATCTACGTAATTTGAAGAAGACTTTAATGCATTGGCCTAATGACCATTCTTTTTTTTCCTACCATATACCCTCCATACTTTCTGTATCAACTAATTTGGACTAAGTTGGGCTAGAACAACATACAACCCCCTCATCTCAGTGATTCACGGTAACAATGGTTATTTTTCTTTCTAACGACATGTCCTGAATGACTCTGTTCAGTCAGGTCTTTTCTTGAGACCTGGAGATAGGTGGGCAGGGCCCATGCTGAGCCTGGTGGGTCGCATGGTAAAGGGAAAAGAATGAGCTGGTGACCCGAGAGCTGGATCTTGTAGTTTCTGCTCAGAAATCGACATTTCGTATCTCTACCCACCTTTCATTGGCCAGATCTAGTCAAGTAACCATTCTCAATTCACCAGCAGCAGCCCTGAAGGGTGGGGGTCCAATCTTCCCCCAGGAGAGTGTGCCACATGGTCAGGCCGAGTTTTAGTGCAGGAGGGAGATATCCTGCTCACAGAGAAGCAGCCAGCATTTTGAACGATATGGCAATTGGCCAGCCCTCTGCAAAATCTAAATATTTTTTAATATTGTTCATTCAAGATGTAAACAATATTCATTTAAACCCCTGCTATGTTCTTGGAAACACACACAATGGCAGCGGTAAAGATTTGAAAAAGACGGCACATCTGTACTCGCAGAGCTCACAGAGCTGACAGACAGACACGTCAGAATGTAGCATACGGTTGGTCCGGCTGTAGTTGGAGGTGTGGCATAGAGCGCCGGTTGGCACGTTTTTCTCAAAGGGCCCTGGCGGGAATACTTTAGGCTTCACGGACCATTTGGTCTCTGTACCAACGCTTCTATTCTGATAGAGTGGTACGGAAGCAGTCACACGTAAACAGAGAGTAGAGCCGGGTTCAGATGGACGCATACCCATCACGACGGTCCAGCTGACAAGCAGAGCGGTCAGGCAGCCTCGTTGTGCCCTGGCTGCTGGGAGCTGCCTGGCCTCCGTGTCGTGGCCTTGAGACACCTCTGAAGGATCCCTACGGCTCCTTCAGCACAGTCTGGAAACCACTCATAGGAGAGAAAAGAGTGCTGACGGGAGGTAAAGGGTTCGAATTCCTCACCAAACCTGACCACTGATCTTCTGGGACTCTTCACATCTTTTGACTACTATTAGCCTCAGGGATGGAACTGAATTATTCTCCAATTTATGTGGTATCTATGCCTCATGAATTCACCATTAAAAAATTTATGCTATATATCGCATGCAAGTCCACTGAGAGTTAGAACTAATCACTGGATTTCATGAGGAATTTGTGTTTTAAAATGCAGTCAATTGTATACAGTCATTTAAACCTATTACTGGTCAGATGAAAACTTTTAACATTCTAATAATAACAATAGTAATAATAATGGCTATTGTTGTTAAAATTATTATAATAAATGCAAAACTAAATGTAAACACTTAAGATGTTTTTTCTTTAAACCTTGCCCCAAGCCTGGAGAAAGGCACAATTCTTATTTTCTTTATTTAAATGACAAAATTAAAGATCAGAGATGTTAATTGATTTGTCCAAAATTAGTTACAGACATGGCTGAGATTTGAATCCAGGCTTATTTGTTTCTATATTTGTTACATTTAGTCAATTACTTTGATCTCAAGAATGATCCAGAATAGTAACTTTTCCTAAAAAAAAAAAAAAAAACTTTGAGGAAAATGTGCCTTAAATTTCATAGTAAGCTTTAGAGAGCCATTAGGAATTGCACATATAAAATACAAAATGTGAATGAAATTAAACACTTTAGGTATTTCTATTAAAAAAGTTGGACAATTTTATTGAAGGCACTGGACTTGGGAGATTAGAATTCTCACCCTAAATCCACCACTGATTATTTGTATATTTTAGATGAGGCACGTACTTAATGGGTCTCAATTCCTGAATTTATAAAATATACATGCTTTTCTGGAATATCTCTAGGGAGCTTTCTCAAATTCTTTCAAATTATAAGATCTCTAGAAATGTTTATTGGTAAATTTATACCATTAGTAAGAAAAAATATCCATGTGATGTCACTGCTTAAGATCTAATTTAACACGTGTTTTAAAATACTTTATATAAAATTATTCTTTAGAATATGACTTCCCAGTTACTGGAATAATTAAATGACTCTATCTGAAAGTGTACTAGGTATAAAAAGCAACTGAAACATTGAAGATCTAAAATCTTAAAATTATCATTCACAGTATTTTTCACCCTGAGCTGTATGTAGATTTCCATCTTAGCATGTATCACATAGGTTGAGTTAATTTTAATGTGTTTTCATTAGACTAGCCTTAATTCCAAGAACTTCGGAAGGAACATCCTGGAAGACAATATAAATCAAAATGCCTTTGCATTCAGCAGGGGTCACCTTTTGGAAATGCAGACCCATCCCCGCATTCCTTCCCCGAATGAACCGCAAGGAGCTCCGGCGACTGCAGTGCAGCGTTGAGCGCTGGGCCTAACGCCCGCGGAGTCGGGTACAACCAAAGAGCTCCTTCCAGGAGGGGCCGCAAACTTCATTACGGGAGCTGAGTTGAGACACTAAAACTTAGGATCCTAATTTTGGGCCTCGCCCGTTTTAACTTCATGTTAACACGTTCCACAAAATGTTCCACAATATACTTAATAAACTTAAACACGTAAAAAAAAAAAATCGTTGCTAAGCAACCCGACGTGACTATGACGGCATCGTTCCCGAAGCCCCTGGAGGAGGACAGGCTCCAGGAGAAAGGTTTCCACGTCAAACCTGACTATTCTTCAAACAGGCTCTCGAAGACCCCCGTCCCTCGCAGTTCTGAGGTCATGTTACATGTGCTGCCCTTTCTTTTTGCTCCTGAAGGTCTCTGTGTGTGGCCCACGTTTGAAGGGCTGTGCCCAGTTCTTTCAGAGAAAGGCGCGTCCTACGCTTCCCACATGGTGCCTGCGTAGTTCCTCCGCAGGTAAAGGCAGTCTCCTAACTCCAAATGTAAGAAGAGACCGCATTCCACGGCTTGGGGGCACTGCCCCGCAGCCTCCCAGACCATCAAGAGCATCTGGGGATGGATGGTTCAACACTCCACTCGGACAGAGAGAAAGCACAGACGTTCCGCATTTTAGGTTTTGTCTGAAGCCCACAAGTTGACACTGGATCAGATGACATTACCTAGGTCTCTGAATCCCCATCTGCAGAAAAGAAGCAGCCAGGTATACATACCTTAAATACATAATAAGTCCTGGGTATCTGAAACCAAATGTTGAAATTGGGTTCTTTGTCGCAGTGAAACTGCTGAACGGACACTGTGCAAACACAGAGGGTTTGATAGAGTAGCATCGAGCTATAGACTGAAAACCTGTCTCCGATGGCGTAATGACAGCTGGAAAAGTTTAGATAAGGAAAAATGAAGTGTCAGAATTCTTGTCCTGCAGGTTTCCAGTCGGCAGGCGCATGCTCCTGTTGAAGCTGCGGGAAACCTTGCCTTAATCCGATTGTTGCAAAGTGCTGGAAGGGGAAAAAAAAAATCCCATAATTCACGTCCAACTATAATGTTGAAAATGGTCACACTTAAAATTATAAGACAACAAAGAACTTTGCATTTATATACATCCAGATTTTCCAGTTTAGAAAATTAGAGAGGGGAACTATCCGCATTGTCCTCACAGCAAAAGGCATTTTATGGACTGTACGCACGAAGTCTATTTTAATACTGGGAGAGACTAACAATGAAAATTTTTAAAGCCCACACTTGTACCTATGCCACAGGAAAGAAAATAATCACCGCGGTGCACTTTTCCGAGGCTTCTCACAGGCAGACCAGGATGAGTGCTGCTGCACTGCCCCCTGGTGATGAGGCCGGTGGGACAGACTGGGATCAAAGCGCCTGACAAAGGAGATGCCGGGTCTGTTCAGGAGTCTGTGACGTGCAGAGCTTCCTAATGCAGCCAACGTTGCTCATACCATGAACGTGCTTTGACTCTCATAGTATGTTAGTTGAGAGTGTGTTCCTGGTCACTTTTCAATTGATTTCTGTTAAATAGGGGTGTTCTGCATTTTATAGCTATTTGCAGCTGAATCCTTCACATTCCTCTTTTTGGGACGGTGAACGCGGAAATGCTGCCGAGATTTCACAGTTAGTGGCCTGTTCCTGGAACCGGGAGAGGAAAAGTACGGCGTGACCTAAATGTCTTCCATTTCAAATGGTGTGTTTCATGTTTCCCATCTCAACCAGCCCTGCCCAACTACCCCTTCCACGTAGGGTCACCGGTTGCTTTCACGGCCCTGCCTTTTCCTTTGAAAAATGATTTGGCCTAGAAAAGAATGGCTTCAGCAATTTGGTGTCAAAGGCATAGCAAGAGCAAAAACATGGCAGGAATAAGATATGAGAAGTCCATGAAGTTATAAGCTTTTTTAGAAAAACTGTTGAGAATTGTAAACAACTTTATTAAGCAAGTAGAGGTGTTGAGACAACAGAATTGTTAAGCAAGTCATTGCTTTGGACGGACTTGTTTTATTTACCTAGTCACAGGTTTGGAGGTGAAATTTAATGTGCCTTTATTTCCCAGTGTCTGTGCTCCTACCGGCTGAACCGCAAAGAGAAGCTGGAAAGACCGAGGGCTGGACCGAACTGTGGGAGAAGCCCGACGGCACAGCCCCGCATGGCAGGTCAGCCCTTCCTCAGCAGGGCTAACACGCCTTCAGAAATCCAAACACGGCGCGGTGGGAAGAGATCTGTCAGTGGCTTTATATACCCAGCCTATTCTTACCGATGGTGATAACCGATGAGAACGTAAGAATCCTGACTGTGGATTTCCAGGTGATTTAGATCATCTTCTATTCAGATCACTATTCGAATTGTCCTCTCATCCAAGTTTGGTAAGAGAGACATTAATCTCTTACTTATAACCTCCTTCAAGCACACAATCCTGAAAGCGCACGCTGCTGGCGAGGTCTACAGTGACAAACGCAGGCATGACAATGGGGTTGGCTGCCCCATACACGCTTTGTAGCTTTGCTGTATTCATGAGGCTAAACACGCACTTTTGGTCACGACAGAGGCAAGATCTTGCCCTTGTGTCTATGGAGGAAGAAACACGGCCACTTGCTGGGAGGCAAATAGTGAACACAGTCCCAGGGCAAGCCGGGCGGCGTTGGGGGATGTTGTGAGGTTTAAAGCGCTGTACTCATGCCCTAAAGGTATACACATTTCCTCTTCACCCAATTCTTAGCCACGCATGATATTTTTATTCCCCGTGTTTTCACACGAGTGTATTAACTTATTGTCTGGACTAGGCTATGAGTCAAGACTGGAAAGCTAATTTATGGGAGCAGAGATTTATTCATTATACTTCAGGAAGGGGGAAAAAGGCACCATAATATGAAAGAACGCAAAGGAAGAGGATTGGATAAGGTGTTTAGAAATAGAGTCTCTTTCTCCTAAAGGACATCAGTCCCCCTGAAATTACTGTGGGCTGTTGCATTCATTGCTGTTTTGAGGCAAGCGGAGAGGTGTCCCGCTGTCCCACCGCCCCACCCCAGACGCACCCCACGCACCCAGGAGGGAACCGTCGGCGTTAGAAGCACCGAGTAAGCGACAATGAGGCCGGAAAGGGGGTGCGGAGGCGAACTCTGCTCTGTTCTTCTGTGCATTGTAACCAGCCAGCGAGGTGATCGGCAGAGAGAGGGCGCTGATAGACACTGGTGCGACTGAAGCTTCTGAAAGGGCAGCCTAAGAAAGCTGAGGTTTTCATCTTGGCAACATGAAGGCTAGAAGACGGTGACTTGCATCTACAAAACCACAGAGAACTGGATGTGTTCACCAAATTTCAGAAGCCCCTGTAAGCATGATGCTTGCACTCCCAAACATAAAGCATACAAAGCACTTTAATACTCTTTGTCTTATAATCTTTCCCCGCGAATCCTGAGAGAGTCACAGTGACCAGCTGTTTTCAAACCAGTTGCAACTGTCTGAGTGGATGTGTTTTAAGACAACTGCAAGAGGTGCTGCTTTACACCATAATTTGAACTTATGACTCTGGGAAATGATTTAGACATGAAAAAGAAGTAATTTAACAAGGTTTTGTAGATATAGAGCTTTATGATATGTAGAGCAATAGAATTATTTCGTTATATTCCCACATTTCAGGGTTTAAACCACGGAAGGCGGACTCCCACATTAAACGGTATGCAGTCGGCAATACTGCTAGTACCGGGACCTAGAGCTTTGCTTTCACTTTCTGAGTCAGGAAATTTTGTCATACATTACTGGCTTTTCAAAAAAGAAAGAATGTGATTCTGATAAGAGCCACAACCATTATAAAAATGCTTTTTAAAGAACACTATTACTCAATAAACATTTAAAATATTTGGGGGAAGCTAGAGTATAATATTGGTTCCTATGATAAAAACACTGTGCGTCATTAAATGAAGAGGTACCAAGTGTCCTTTTAGTTCAGCATAAAAGGCTCTCCGTAGCGTTTCCTGTGGGCAGGTCCGCTAGGGATACAAGGAAAGTAGGAACGTTCCCACTAAACTCACAGAAATAAAAAGGATTAAAAGAGAATTCTATGATAAATTTTTGGCCAGAAAATTAATAATCTAGATGAAATGGAAAAATTCCTATAAATACAATATTACCTAACTCAAGAAAAAAAGGAAAATGCCAACAAACTAAAAACATGTGGAGACATTGAATCAGTAATCAGAAACTCCACCCTCCCCACCCCCAGAAAAAGAGTCCAGGACCAGATGGCTTCGCTAGTGAAATATACCAGTATTTAAAGAATTGCCACCAACCCTCCAACTCTTCATTAATAAAGGGAGGAAGCACTTTCTAACTAATGCTTTGAGGCCAGCATACCCTGTGCCACAGAACCATTTAATGGAAAAGGAATAGTGTTTTCAGCATACGGTGCTGAGACTAGACGTCCATACGGGGAAAAATGAAAAGAATGGAAATTTGGTGTCTACCTCTCACCCTCACAATGGATCCATGACTTACAGGAGCTAAGGTCCTAAAATGCTGAGAAGAAAACATGGGGGTAAATCTTTGCGACCTGGAGTTTAATCATGAATTCTTAAGATATTCTTAGAAACCCAAAGAACAAACCTTTAGAAACAGATAAATTGGAGTTTATGAAAATTTAAAAAAATGTACCTTAAAGGACATCACCAAGGAAGTAGAAAGACAACTACAAAGTAGGAGAAAAATACATGAAAATCATATATAACTGAAAACGTCTATTATTCAGAATACATAAAGAACTCTCACTAGCCAACAATTAAATTCAGAAAGACAACCCAATTTTTAAAAAAGGCAAAGGTCTTGAGCAGACATTTCTCCAAAATGACCAACAGATACATTAAAAATGTGTTCAGGAAGGTCATTACTCACTGGAGGGCTGTAAAGCAAAACCACAGCGGGCGATACTTTGCATCCCCTAGAATGACTACAATACCCAACCGACAGGAAGGAAGTGTCCGCAAGGATGTAGGGAGATGGCAACTGTTGGACACGGCTCAGGGGAATGTAAAACAGTTGAGTGGTGTGGAAAACCATTTGCTGGTTCTTCCAAAAGTTAAATGTGGAATTACAATATGATCCCACAATTTCACTTTTAGATATAGATCCAAGTGGATTACAAAGGGATATTCAAATAAGTGCATGTACGAACTGTCCATATTTGTAGCAGGACCGCTCCCAAAAGCCAAAAGGGAAAGCAGCCCAAATGGCCAGCAACAGATGGGTGGATAAATACATTGTGATTATGTATATATGAATATTATTCAGCCACAAAAACAAAGCAGTGATACAGGCTGCAATGAATGAACCTCATAAACATTTTGTTAAATGAAAGAAACCAGGCGCAAAACAACTCACATATCATATATTGTTTATAAGAAATATCCAAAATCAATAAATCCACAGAGACAGGATGCAGATCGGTTGGTGCCTGGCGACGACGATTCGGAGAGAGGAAGAATTGGGGACAAACTGCTTAATGGGCAGAGGGTTCTACTTAGAAGGAATGGGAGTATTTAACATTTTTTAAAAATAAAAAACATGTTTTACATTTATACAGAAGCCCGATAGTGCTGAGAGGCGTTAGGAGGCCGCAGCCCCATTCTCCTCTCAAACGGAATGAATCCCTGAGGTTGGGGCAGGCAGCTGCTGGCAGCAGCGGGTTTCAGAACAGGAAGAACGGGATGGGAGGTGTGTGATGTGAGTGGCTACGAGGAGCAACGAGTGTTCTCGGAATAGCGGTGCGGCTTGGCGACCGAAGGATCAACTCCCTACCGTCCAGTGCGCGACCTCTCTGCAATGGGCTCACCGCCTTTACCACATTCGCATTTTTAATTCTTTGCCAGGGTCACAGATAGTGTCTAAAGTGTGGCCTTGTTATCTAAAGGTGTTCACAGATGGAAAGATCCTAGCACGTATGAAGCACAGAGTCAAAAAAGAAGTTACAGGAATTCTTAAGTCCATGTAGAAATAGAAAAGAAGATAATGGGAGAGTACGATAGGATGCAGTTGCACTCATCTTCAACCCTTCCTCACTTTCGGAATTCTCATTCCTCCGTCTCTAACGGTGTGGCTCTCAGCGTTGCTCCGCAGTCGGTGGTCTCTGCTGTTTAAGTGGCTCTTTTCATCGTGAAACCCCAGGCGTCCTCTGCCTTCCTCCCATTAGGTGACAATCATGTAGCAGATAGCCCGGTGAGAATGGTAATAAGACATGTATCACAGAGTAAACTGTCACATTCTGAAGATCATTAAACTAATGACAATTCCTGCAGAGTCACATGAATAAGTAAAAGCTCCACCTGAACTGGAAGAAGTGTCCGAAATGAGCATTTTCAGGGCAGAATCCAGCATTTAACTTTCACAGTGTCCTTTAAATTCACAAATCAACCATGACATTTAAAAATGTACTCATCCAGCAGATGGATTAATGAGGGGCGCAGAAGAGGGTACAAAAAGCACCGAATTTTCCCTTTACCACTAACTGTATTGAATTGCTTATAAGCTAATGGAAAGTGTCACAAATTTTGGCCACATTTTATATATTTTTACAACCTGTCTTCCTTTGCTTCATAAGTTTACATGTAATTACATGCTGTAAAATGTAGACATTTGTATTTAAATTGTCTATTTGAAGACTTTGACACTGCATGTAAATGAAAGCTCTAAGCTTTTCTCTCAAAGTGTTTTACATTAATTTTGCAATTAAAAAATGAAGCATATGAAAAAATGCTCCATCTCATCGGTCATCAGGGAAAAGCAAACCAAAACAAAAATGGGATCCCACTACCCGCCTCTAAGAATGGACAAAATCCAGGGCACTGAGAACCCTAGATGGAGGGTGGATGTGGAGCAACGGGAACTCCCCAGACAAAACGTTAACAAAAGGAAAGAGACTTGATGCCTAAAAGAAGAAAAAGTGCGTTGGGGGAAAAATCGGAGTTACAGGGTTGTTTTTTTTTTATGTAAAAGAAGCTGAACTTAAACTGAAATCCACCATTTTACTGACTTAAGAAGTTGGAGGTTTGACATGAAGGCTTCCAGAGTGTTTGGAATGTGAAGGGGTGAATTGTAGCAAGAAAGAAGTCAAATTTCTTCCAAACTTTTGGATGATCACAAAACTGTGCAGATGCCAGAAACAGTCCAAGGTGCCCTGTGTAAAGCAAGAGGGGGGTGTTTGAATGAAGAGAGAGGTCTCAGCTGCTAACAAAGGCAGTGGAGCTTAGACTTAAGTCAATAAAATGGCCAGCGAATACAAAAATCAACGTTCTTCAGAAGAAAGCATTTGCTTTCAGAATCCATATCATCAACACTGCCTTCGAGTTCAAAGGCAACTTGTGAAGCAGTCTGGACCCAAGGCCATAATTTGAGTGATGTCACAGCTACCTCTGGCCTACAAAATCTAACCTGCATGGAGGGGTGAAGGGGCATGACCCCACAACTTCGAGAGAGGCCCACTGCAAGTCCTTGCAAGACTGGTAGCCCTGTCCAGAGAAATTCCACATTACCCACTTTCTGGTCTTCATCTTGGACACCATGCCAATCCTCTCCACGTGGGTCCAGGGATTTTCCTGGCACGGGAGGAAAAAACTAAGAGCCTTCATATCGACTTACAAATCTGTTGAAGATTTAGAGCCAGAAAACAATCCTTGTTGACCTAACAAGACTAAAAATTGACGCTTTTGCATTGCTCTTGTATGGAAATCATGTCATGCTCCCCAAATTGGTTAAGAGGTACACTGATATTATTGAAATGACTTCCCATGAAGACTGTAAACCCTCGAATTGGGATGGTGAGTAAGATGAACTATGAAAGCAGTAGTACAATATATTAGGTCCTCTGAGTCGCAAATTTCAGCACATAAAGGACCAGTTTCCCAGACAGGGATGTTGCTGTCGTATCACGTCCCGGATGAAATACGGTAAGGCTGACCTAAAGCAGAGGAGAGATGTGAGCCTTAAAACTCAGCCGTTTTTCCAAGGTGAGACAGTGCAGTAAAAAATAAAAGAGAGCATAAATAAAGTTGTTTTTTTTTTTTTGAAAAACAACAACAAAGCATTCTGAAAGCATATTTAAAATAATAAAAGTGTTGTCCAGGTAATGGGACACTAAATAAAATATTCTTGCTCTTTCTGTTTCATTGGTGAATTAGTGACAGAGTCTTGGCGATGGACCTATTTCAACAATTATGGTCCAAATGCCAAGTCTTTAGTTTTCTCGTGTAAGTTTTAAGTATTTGAACATGTATATGGTAGCCCTCCATTTGATTTCCTAAGGAAGAACAATGGAAACTAAAATAATGACTTTATTAAAAGAGCCCGGATATCGTGGGGGAAAGAACCAAATCGAATAGGAGAATGAATGGAGAGCAGTGACTGGGTCAGTTAGTCAGTATTTTGGAGTGCCTAAGGGGGTCTGTTAAAACACAGGAGTATTATTAAGGAAATTCAATAACCATGAAGAATAGCCCCAATCCATACACCCATCAATAATACGCTACACTAGCATCTGCAAAAATCCTGTAGGTCCAAGGAAACTCTTACTTATTTCAAGGTGATTTTCCTCCTTATTGATCTATATATTATCTTTAACAAGTGATAATAACAATAACAATAAAATAATAATAAAAGAGAAAGCTACCCTACTACCTCTAAGAAAATACTGGAGTAACATTCTCTACATGTAGACATGGATGATTACAGGTAGACACGGATGATACTCTCTACATATTTACTGACCGTTCCTTTCCCTAACTGTTCAATAGTGTGTAAATGTAAATATGTCATCATATGACTACAGTTGACCCTGAACAATGGGAGTTATGGGCAGTGACCCCTGTGCAGCCAAAACGTCACATAGAACTTTTGACCCCCCAAAACTAAGCTGCTAAGAGCTGACTGTTGAGTGGAAGCCTTACCAATAACATAAACAGCCTGTTAATGCATATTTTGTATGTTATTTTATGTGTGTTATATACTGGGTTGTTAAGTAAGCTGGATAAAAAATATTAATAAGAACATCACAAGGAACTCTATTTATAGTACTGTACGTATTTATTGAAAAAATCTGCATATATGGAGACCTTCAAAGTTTAAAGCTATGTTGTTCAAGGGTCTACTTTAGTTGATTTTTATTCATTTACCTTTTGACTCAAGAGGTCAAAGCAGTACTTAAGAGGTTTTATAAAAAATTATAGATGCTTGAAATATAGGTCGATTATTGTATTTTAATATAAATCACTGATCTCATTTGTCCCTTTGGCCAGGTTGATCATATACAATGTAATATCAATTAAACAAACAGATATTTGGCGATCCTCTATCATAGTCACATTGTATTAGGCATGTTGGCAATGGTTACGGTCCCTGTTGCACATAGGCTAATTCGTAATATGAATACTGAACAGCTGACGATCTAAAATGCTCCGGAATTAAGGGCTGTGTTGTGTGGTGGGTTTCTAGGAAACAAAGAATGAACAATAGGAAGTGAGATAATTTTTGCAGAATCACTGCATGTGTAGATAAAGATAGCTATTTAGTTCATTAATTACAGGGGGGCCTTAAGTTCCGTCGGGTGGGGGGGACGTGCATCCTGGTGTTTGACAAGCTGATGATTGGACCCATAGGTCATCCTGGGGGCTGTGTGCAGGAAATTCCAATGTTAATCTGTGAAGGGAAAAGTATGTATGTAATGAATTATCCTCATTCTGCTAAATATTTTAGCCAATGAGGTGCATGTAAATACTCTGTCCAGCAAATTGAGAAGAGCTTAAATGACCTACAAAGTTTCCTATGCTCTTTGACCAACAGTTTCCCAACCTGCACTCAGAGCTTAGCTCCATGATGTGTGAAAAATTATCTAAAAAGTGCAGCCAAGTAAGTCACACAGAGTTTTATAGACTCTAAGTCCTTTTGGTGTTATCGGGGTGTAATCTGTAGAATTTAAATATGTGGCTTTAAAGGACTGTGTGTGCACTATAAATATTTCCTTAGTGAAATCATATTTCACTTTATAGATGATCCATCAAGTTATCAAGTGGTTTAAAAAATTAGGCAATAGGTGTGAGAAAGCAATAGCATCGGCAAACATGTATAGTTTTGATGTATCATAGACAGTTCATACAATTGCCATTGTATGCCAAATGCCTGAGACAGGCTCAGACTACCACAGTTTAAAAAAGAAGTAACACCCACTAGTAAATGGAGAAATGTGTACTGGGACATTCTGTGGTGAAATGAGATCTCACATTCTTTAACAAATGTGAGGTAAAAATATACATAATCTAACATAAAAATCCTATTTCTGTGTGTGTGTGGGGGAATCTCTAACCTAGAGAAAAACCAAACAAATAGAAATACAACAGTGTACAAGGTGGGGTGAAAGCAGGTTTACAATTGTTCATGCGGAAAACAATACAATAATGAATAAACAACGGTACGAGAGTGAACTCTGTGTGTTGTGTACTCACAACTGTCAGCCCCCTTCTGCTCTAGCCTGTATATCTACAGGAACATTTTCTTTTCAAATAGTAAAAGATTTTGAAAGAAGATGCATATATGTCAATAGGGTAACATTTGAATTAACTATAAAATATTAATATTGTGAAAATGTAGCTACTAAAACTGAGTTCTATCTCTTACCATTGATGTGGGAGGATATAAATGATGCACGAAAAGCAAAGAATGCAGCACTGCATTTGTGAAGCTACATTTTCCCAAAGAGTAATCGGAGTCCCTATCTGTGCCTATATATGTTGTCATACTTGGGTTTCATCCCAGAGAAAGATATGGGATATTCATGCTAATAAGATAAATCAAGGCAGCTATGTTTGAAGGCAGGATGAGATTGCTACCATTTTATTTTCCTACCTCAACATTATTTGGCGTATTAGAAAATACACAGATGATTTTAATAATTTAAAATAGGCTGAAAGTTTGAAATAATTTGCTAGATCAATGATATTGAATTGGATGATTGCTATGACATAATATTTTGTAAATAAAACAAAGTGAGTAATATTAGGAATGAATAAGCCCATTTCAAAATAAAAAATAAAAGAAAGTGTGTGAGTACATTTGTATATGTTCGTTTGAATTTATTATTATTCATTTATATTCCTCTATGTTTTGAGTGGTACGAAAAGCATGACAGGAAGATTCAGAAAAAAAATTGCCATCTTTTATGACATTTGTGGAAGTCTAATTGGTATAAAAGCATTCTGAGGATAATTATGCAAATACATATGAAAAGGATTAAAAATATTTATGCTTGTTTCCCAGAAATTTAACTTATAGTCATTTATCCTGAGGAAATTATTCAAATATTTACTTGTCAAATAAATTTAGCAGAGATTTAATCACTAGTATTTCACAACTTCATGATTGGCAAGAGGTTAATTGATTAAATGCATGGTTGATACAACCAGGACCGAGAAGCAGCTTTATGGCCATTGGTTGATGGTGGGTGCCCGTAGTATACCAGCCGTCCAGTTCTCTAAACATTAACCATGAATTCAACCTCTGAGGGCATAGAATTCAGCCATTGAAAGTGACAGAGCAACTTGATGTTCCATAGTCAAGATTTTCGCCATAGACATGGGCCATCTAAATTAATACTTTCCAAATTCATTTCCCCAAGTCTCATCAAAAGTAGGAACCAATATTGCTTAATATAAGTGAAGAGTAATGATAAAAAATAAATACACTCAAAACAGTAGTATTACTTTTGAGCTAGATAAGGTTGTTAGGGTATTTTATTAAAAGAGTGATGAGTGAAAATTAGAAGATTGTTTCAGTTATACTAAGAGACCCTCTTCCTTATATTATCAGAATGAACAGAACAGTTGAAGTAAAGGAGAAAGTGGAATAAAGCTGTTATATGATTATTATTCAGTGCCCTGTTCCAAAAAATCATATATTAGATTTTATAATCATAACATCAGCAATATGTACCCTCCATTTAGAAAAAATTGAGGTATATTAGAAATAAAAGACACACATTTGGCCTCAGGTAACAGAAAACCCAATCACAGCAGCTTTAGTAGTTTATGTTTATTTTTCTTGTAGTAAACTTGACATGAACAGAGGAGTCTAGAGCAGGCGGCATGGATGAGGCTGCGGGCTGCTTGCTCTGGGATCTCCTTCCCTTTCTTTCCTGGTCCTCAGATGGCTTCTAGTGCATCATCAGCCTTCCCATGCGCATGCTGCTCCGGAGGAGGCCGGGCCAGGGAGGAGCAAGAACCAGGCCAGGTGCATCTACCTTGCCCAGTCAGAAAAATGAAGGCTCCTGGAACCCTTCCAACTCCCGCCTCATTGACTGACTGGTCTGAACTGCACCAGGTGTTCACCCGACATGCTGAGGGAGCGGGGAATAGGACCGTTGTGAGTGGATCACCGCAATCCCCATCCCCAGCCTCACCCTGCGCCCTTTTGCAGGAAGAAAGGGAGTGAAGGTTAGGTAACCAGGCCCTCCGTAACCAACAATTTCTGCCACGATCTGCAAGGTATTCGTGGTGTCTTTTAGAGTTCAGAGAGCAGTTTATAAGCAACAGGTACAGGGTGACCTTGTTATTCAAAAGGGTGCTGTGTAGGTGCCTCTGTGTGTGGATATACACACCCGTGTGCGTGTAAATGAAAATGTTTCTTTGTGTTAACTCTTGGACAACTTACCTCTATGTTAAATGCTGGATTTATGCTGTTTTTTGAAAATAGGAACATACTTTGTTCCATCAGAATTTGTTAGATTTTAGAAAATAGTCCAAGTCTTGCGTCAGGCTCTGGTCTGCACCTGCAGGGTCTTCGTGTCCCAAATGCCCAAATCCCCACCGCCCTGCACGTGGCTGCCGGAGGTCCTTACGTGGTCGGGCAGGAGGTGTTGTTTGCTTCCTGCTCAGCAAGCACACGGTCTCACGGGGCACCGTTCCAACTGCAGACAGAGATCTGACTTTCACTTTCATTCATCCCTCCAGAGTGGCGCAAAGGGCCGGGAAAGCCAGCGCAGGGCTTCCGCTTGGAGGCAAGAGCTTTGTCCCTTATCCAACTCCTCCAGAATCCAGGGCTGGAGGCCTTGACGCAGCGTAAGCCGCCTCCGTTTGACTGAACAGTCGTGAAGATTTTGTTCCTGTTGTGACAGGAAGTGGCCTGCAAGAAAAATAACGGGCTCCCGGTGGCAGGCTGGCGTGCGTCTGTGTGAGCGGTGTGCCTCTGTCACTGTGCAGCTGCGTGGCCGTCTCAGGGATGGTGCCCCGCGACTTCCGCGCATTTTCAACATTTCAGCACAACGCCAGGCTTTTTCTTAGCTATTGCAACTTTTGGAAAATGCATATATATATATTTTAAAATTAATGACTAACCACAATGGCAATTCAACTTAAAATCAATTATGCGATGGATGAAAGTTTTGGGAACCAGAGAGATAACCTTCACGCACACCTGATACCGGAGCAAGCTCGCCGTCCCTGTCGGCGCTCACTCAGAGCTCGCTCCAGACCCGCTGAGCGTAGGGGCCTCTGGAGGCGGCACAGGGGGGCCAACTGTTTCTAATGCCGCTTGGTTTCCTCCTTAAGTGGTGGGGGCAGGCGCTTCTCAACCTCCTCTGAAAGTTCAGACGGGTAAGGCCACATTCAAAGTGATGGCTTTCTGGGCAGCGTTGCCCTGCAGGCCCTAGACCTTACTCATTACCCATATAGCACACAGACGCAAACTATGTATGTGTATATTATTTTATAAGTTACATACAAATTACAACATACTGCCATGCAAGTGGAGACAAAAGGGGTTGTTTGATCCCTGCGTGGAAGGCTTTAGCACAGTCTAACTGCACGCCGTGGCTGCAATGATTTCAAATTAAAACTCCACAGTAAAATAAACTTTGTCTTTGCACACACCTGTATTCCCTGCCCTGCTTATCCTAGGGGAACATCTGGGCACCATGTTTAGAAATCATTCTATTAGCAAGTTGAGAGCCCAGCAGCCAGCATGAGGAGATAAGATTCAATGAATCATTCATAACCAGGAGACAGGCGGCTTCCTTTTGGAGTCATTGAGGTGGACACAGGGTTTGTCACGGAAGACCAGCATGAAACACCTTCCAGTTGTCAAGCTAGATTAAGCACAGAAGCAAATTATTTGAGCATCATTTCAGAAAATGTCAAAAAAAAAATGCCAAGTGGCAGCAAAGATTTTTTTAAGTTTCTAAACTGCACGATTTAGGTTGAACAACTGTTTTATTTTTTATAAGGAATCCCAAGGATAAAACTACTGAAAGTATTTCTTCCTTATGCTGACATTTAAGTGGTATTTATGTGTCAATGGTTGCTTTAATTCTTTCTAGAGAATAATGAACTCTACAGAATTTACTTCTGCATATGATCATTGAGGTATAAAGTTTTAATGGAAGGAAACTGAGTGACAAGTGAGAATGTGCACAAATGTCAGCAGATACTTTTGTCAGGTGCTGGAATAATCCAGAAGGGAGAGAGCGAGCCCCACTCCCCGATTCCTCATGTGCACGCCCTGCTCAGTCTCCTTCCTGTGGGGGCCGCACCTGGCGGCTTGCTTGTTAGCAAGAGAATGATGTCAGAGTGATGAGACAACCCTTCTACAACCAGGTGACAAAGACCTTGACTCTGTCTTTCTAGCTGGCCCGCTCACTCTCCCCGCCCTTCTGGTTGCCCCCCACTTTGCAGATGAAAGCTGTCGTGTTGAAGAGGCTTGTGTGGCAAAGAAAGGAGAGGAGGCTCTGCCCAGCAGCCCACAGGACCGAATCCTGCCATCAGCCACCGAGAGAGCCTGGACTGGGTCTGACCCTAGATAATCCGTGAGGTGACCGCCACCTGGCTGAGCCCCAGTTGCAGCTTACGAGATCCTGACGGAGAGGCTGCCTGGCACCCAGAAACTGCAGGTCATGAATGTGTTATCACTTAAAATGTAAGTCATCCCAGGAATAGGTAATTGATACATCCACCCAACGCCAAGCGCTCAGCATGCCCAGTCTCACAAGGGAAAGTACGGGCACCGAGTGCAGGTCACCTGGTGACCAAGAGCACCCTTGGTCTAAGCCGACTTTCGCCCTTGACGCACGTTTTTGGTCAAGTTGTCCGGAACAGGATTCTAACCTGGGTCAAGTGATCTCCTGAGGACCCCTGGGAAACGCTGAAAGGGGGGCAGTTGGAGAAAAGGTGTCAAGCTGAAGAGTGATTCCAGGCAAAGTCTGGGGAGGAGGAGTTTAGCCTGGTTCCTCCTGGGAACTCGGTCAACTCCTCCTCGGAGGTGCCCTGCTCACAGGCAAGACAGGTGGGCTTTCATCCCTCCAGCTGCGAGTCATGGCTAAAGGGGGCCTGGCTGAGGGGGTGGGGGTGGGGGAGTGTAACCTGCCAGGCACCCTTGCCCTCGAGCTCATGGGAAAACAACTCTAGCAGCCGGGGGTGGGGGAGCAGGCATGTGCTCAACAGGGTCCGCATGCGCTCTGAGCCGTCAGAGGCAGCAGCACGCTGACGCTGTTGCTGGGCAACGCTGAGGCGGTGCAGCCCTTTGAAGAGCCCGAGTGGGTTCCAGCACGGCCACTCCGACAGCCTGGAGAAAACACATCCAGCCCTGCCCTGAGGCCTGCAGGGCTCCTGAGGACGCCGAGGCGGAACCTGTGCGCCCACCACTCTTCCCCTGGCCCTTTCCAGCCGGCATAGGTAAGGCTGAGTTCTCTTGAGGTCTCGAAACATGAGAGGAACCAGCACGGTGCCTTGAATTTATAATGACGGCCTTTCTGGGCAGTGGCGTGTGAGCAGAGGGGTTGAGCACAGCGGTGGGGCAGAGCCCACCTGCACACCCTGTCTCTGCAGACCCAACATCTGGACTCGTCACAAAACCAGAACCAACACATTCTATGGGGTCTCTCCTTACTCATTTCTATATTCATGATAATTAAAAAGCACCTATCATCCTTCCTACTTCAAGCAGGGAATCTGCTTATCAGTGTGCGGGTCTTGTAGTTTCGTGAAGGGAGTTGGCTGTTAAGGAAAAGACACTCTGATAGACGTAGACCCTGCAGGACCCTAGTGACAGGTGTCTCCCGAATGCCCACCTGGCTGGCCTTTCCCGGGCCCACGAAGCACAGTTCCAGTGAGATGCCAGGGCCTCCAAGATGGGCTCCTCCCTGCGTTCTGGTCACAGCATGCAAAACTGAGAGACAACCGAAGCCACCAAGTGAAAGGAAACGACAAGCGAACCAAAGGAGCAGAGTGAGGTGTAGACGAGGTAGCAGGGCCTGTCGCCCGCCCCCACCTGGCGCCAATCTGGAGCTTGATTTCGACACGTGACAGAATCAAGTGCTTTCAAGCTCCCTGCCGCCTCTGCCTGTGCATCCGTCAAAAGCCACATGAGCGCAGAGAACGGTTGCCCATCGTGGCCAGAAGACCGATGTCCCCGAGGGGAGGACGAGCAGCGTGTTTAATAGGTCCCAGCGGATGATCGCTCACCCACCCCCCTTTGCAGGGGGAAGGAAGAGCACTCTCTGACAGAGGGTTAACCCCACCGAACAGAATGTTAACGGAGCAACGCAGTGAGGCTTTGGACTGGCGTCCCTGCCGAGGTGGTTGAAGTCTGCAGAGGGCTGGGCAGAGAATTTTAACATCACCTTTCAACAACCTGGCAAAGCTGGCATCGTTGTGTACTCTTTCTCTAGATATCGCTCAACGACAGACAATAGCTGTGAGTTCCACCAGCTCTCAGATGACAAAGGTTGGGAGCATCCCCAGCTCCCCCGTGTCCCAGCTGGAGGCTGAGGAATGACGGGGGTACGGATGAGGACACAGTGAAGGAGGGCAGGTCAGGACAGGCACAGAGCTGCGCTGACATCCTGAAGGACACCAATGCACACGTTCCTGAGGTGGCCCAAAGGAGTCCTAAAACTTCGCATGCAGGCACCTATGAGAACTTTTACTAAAAATTAAAAAAAAAAAATCATTCTTCCCCCTTTTCTTTCCTTTTTTTAAATTTTATCTTTAGAGGGGAAGGGAAGGAGAGAGGGAGAGAAATATCAATGTGTGGTTGCCTCTTGTGAGCCCCCTGCTGGGACCTGGCCTGCAACCCAGGCATGTGCCCTGACTGGGAATCGAACTGCGATCCTTTGGTTCGCAGGCCCGAACTCAGTCCACTGAGATACACCAGCCAGGGCTCCTTTTTCTTTTTTGTAATCTCACATTGAAAACGCTCAGATGTTCCTTAGGAGGCAGATTTGAAGGTAAAAGGCCAATATGCACTGACTTTCAAAGGGACTTCTCGCAGAAAATGTTGCACCTGATAATGCATCAGATGTATGTTTGTTTATTTTCAATTCAGGCATTTCACTTCCTCATTATCAGCACGACCTTGACCTCTGCTTCCCCCAGGCTTTCTGGACAAAGCTTGGCTCGCTGTGTTGAAGCCCCTGGTCAATTGCTATCTTGTCGCAATCACGGGTCAGCCAGCAGACTGCCACCCGTCTCCAGAAGACGCAGCTGGTGTTCCGAGTGCTAATGCGGCTCAGGAATGGATGGTGTACTATCTACGGCCACGTGCGAGATTTGCACTTCCAAATGGGCACAAAAGATCGCATGGTGGTTTTGTGGTGGTTATTTTATAACCAAGTACTTTGGGTTGTCTAGTCCTTGGACCCATGTACCAAAGTGAAAGGAGAGTGTAGTAAATCCAATGGAAAGGGTGATTTTATTGTCACTGCAATGGGAAGCCCTGGGGAAATAGGGATCGATTTCACCTACAACTAATTATCTGAGGAACCAGGAGGGGATGAAAGGTAAGGAAGCTCTGGGCTGTCTGCGGAGCTGGTGAGGGTCCCTGGGGGCTGGGGGGGGAGGTTCCTTGGCCCCAGGACTGGACTGGACTCTAAAAAGCAACCAGCCATCAGTGAGGTCAGTCTCCTGTAATTATGTTTCCATTTCACAGCTTAGAAAATGGTCTCCAAATAGCGTCTCAGAGACACATTGCACCAGTATTATATAATTGAAACACTTTTGCTACCAAAAGCCCATGGATGAATCATTAGTCTTGAAGTCGAACACTGCACACTGCAGGATCCCTGTGTTAGTATCTTACAAGCGGGACATTTCCCATCTGCATGTTGCATCAAAGGAAAACATTCACATGTCTTTCTATTCTTATTTCCCACCTATTACCATTAATTCACTGCTTATTACTGCAAAAGAATTATGAAGGACATGCATTTTTTCTTACACATGTCATTTAGATTCTTCCTGTTTTAGTCACAAAATTCAAGTTCTAATAGTTTTCAACCTGAAAAGATCTATACAACTTTTTATCTTGAACCTTCAGTGTGTGTCACGTTATCATCGATATCAACTTAGCAACGACTGCTTGGCCGACAGAGCGTTAAGACTGGTTACAACGCTGTTGCAAAGAAGGAACATGTTTTTATACACCAGATATAAGGCCATAATAATAAGAGTAGTAATAATAATAATTAGAACGGTTTCTACTCTCAAGGAACTGAGAGCAGCCTTGCCAACCAAAGTCGCCACGTGGAGTTACGTGCCACAGTGAAGCCGTCCCATCCGGTGCAATGGAGGACGGGTCAGCGCTGGGTGTCTGGGCTCCTCTGAGGATGGCTTCATGGAGGAGGCACATGGACTGGATGTGAAACAGGAGCAAACACCCTGCGGAGACTTGGGGTTTTCCTGCACCCCAGACAGAGGGCCCGGCAGGTTTGAACACATGGCCCAGGCTGCACAGCCCAGCAGGCTGTCGCCAAGAGGACCTGAGGATGAAATGGGGCTGAAGCTCCTTCGACCTATAAATCACCCACTGCTGCCAGGAGCCTTGCCTCACTTAATCTGACTTGTCTCTAAATAAACCAGGTTTTTTGGGGGGAACAGATAACATATCAATAAAATTTAAGTATATGATCTTGTTCACACAATTTGGAGCTGATGGTAGTACACAATATGATTATGGGGATGATAGTAATTTTGATGCAGGGGGAATAATTTTCACTTGTCTCTGTGGCAAAAGTTATTGTGCCAAAAAAACCACCTGAGGAAACTGCATACAATATCAACTGTTGAATAAATTTTCAGGACACTATTTGCAAATACTGTGGTTGACTTTGGTCCTGTGATCCCTGGAATACACTTTAAGATACACTGATCTAAAGAAAATTAACCCCAAATCACCCAAACCAAATTTATAAAATACCAAATCAAACACAAATAAAACCCCAGTGAGGTCTCTCCTCATACCTCCTCAAAAGACCTTAAAAAGCAGAAAGGAAGGGAGAGGTTGGTAAGGATGTAGGGAAACCGGAAGCTTTGTGCACTGTTGATGGGCATGTACGATGGTGCAGCTACTGCGGAAACCAGTCTGGAGTTTCCTCCAAAAAATTAAACACACAGTTACCGTATGACCCATAATTCCGCTCCTGTGTATACACCCAACAGAGTTGACAGTAGATCCCAAAGAGATATTTTGTGCATCTGTGTTCAGAGTGGCATTATTCACAACAGCTCAATTGTGGGAGCAACCCAACTGCCCAGGGATGAATGAATGAACGAGCAAAGTGTGTTACGCACATGCAATAGAATATCATTCAGCCTTAAAAAGGAAGGAAACTCTGACACATACTGCAACATGGATGAACCCTGAAAACATCATGCGGAGTAAAACAGGCCGGCTTCAAAACCGACAAATACTGTGTGGTTCCCCTTAACTGAGGTGCTCAGAGGAGTCAAGTTCACAGAGTCAGATGGCATCTGGGTGGGTGGAGGGGCTGGAGGGGCAGAAAGAGGGGTTCTTGTTTAACGAGGACGGAGTTTCCCTTTTACAAGATGCAGACAGTCCTGGAGATGGATGGGGGTGACAGGGGCACAACGAATGCATGTACACCATCGAGCAGTGCACTTAAAAATGGTTAAAATGGTAAGTTTTATGCTATGTGTCTTTTACCACAATAAACATGTTGAAGAACAACAACAACAATAAAAAAACAAAAAACAGGAGCGACAATCTGTTATTTCTACTCCCAGAACCAGTCCCACATGGTCTTCCCTGTAAAGCTTTCCGACACAGCTCTCGCCAGAGCAAGGGTTCAGCCGCCCTTTCGTGATCCCACATCACGCTACTAGCACTGTAATTATTACACTGCATTATAATTGCCCTTTACTTGTGTGTCTGCCCATCTACACAAGCCCTTATATCCAGATTTATCTTTGGAAATCCACTCTCCAGATTAATGCATAATGCATAGTTAGCATAGAGTAAACATCTATTGAATTGATTGTCAATAATTATACATCACCATCTAAAGACTAACAAAGAAAAAATTGATGAGTGAACAGTCCATAAACAAGCCTCAGAGAAATGCAAATGACTTTCTTCTTACTGTTCTGACAGCAAAAAATAACAAAACTAATTTTTAGAAGATCACTGCAAACAATTCAACTTCAATGTGGTCAAAAGGAGTTCAGAATCAACTCTTTCCTGTCTTTAGCAAATTAAATGAACATTCTAGGGCACCCGTCAACTTTGTACAATTACGTCCTTGGAGCTCCAGCAGCAGAATTACATGTGAATGAATGAGTGAATGAATATCTACTTTCAGATAAACCGCCTGCTGGATTTCCTGTGGATTGTTCCCTGAGAAAGTGTGAAAAAAATGTATTGCAATAAAATCATACCTTAAACTCAGTACAGTGGCAAGATACACAAAGAAATGGTGCAAATTGATTTCCAAAGTGCAAAATAATTGTGTAAAGAGAGCAAATAACCTTTGACTACCTGAAAATGCTCATGTATCTGTTTTGCTTCTGGTAGATACACCTGTACAAAAATGAGCCCGCTGATCCCAGCCCTGAACTGATAAGACTGCCTTCATGTGGTTTCACCAGGTCAGGGACAGCTCAGGGTGAAGGAAGATTCAAAAACCAAGATATAAAACAATGAAGAGCAGAGATAGTCTCTTAAAATAAATAAATGAAGAGGGGACATTCCAAAAGTCAGTGAGAACATACAATGCTGCTGAAATACCCTTGACTCTAAAACTACCATGCCCACCAATTATATCAACACAGGATGCAAGATCTTCCGAAATCAAATCCCGTAAGAAGTAACGAGGACCCTTGTTTCCTCAGGAGCTTGTCCTTCTATCCCTACACACTTGCGGAGTCAATTATTTTCTATGGAGAAGAAAAGGAATGCATGTCCAGAACAGGCTGAGCTTGAAAAGGGAAAGAACGTCACTCAGATTGTCGTCTTCATCAGCGGCGTGAGACTGGTGTGGAAAAGTCACCCGTGGAGGGAGGTGCCTGGGGCCACAGCAGCCAAGCTGCTGAGGTGGCCCACAGGGTTGCCCCTGATGTGCTGTGTAGCGGGCACGACATTGTCTCAGGACCCTGCTCGGGGCTTCTGTTCAGAGGACGTAAAGATGACGTACAATGAAGAGTCTGGAGGCAAAGGTCTGAACTCAAGACGGGAAGTAATTTTCACCCTTTCTTTCTGCTGCGGTGGCTGTGCAAAGTTCAAAAATGTCATTCTAACAAGAAAGATAACAAAACCGAATTTAAACTCCACGAGTTTTGTCTCCTTCCAGATTTTTACTGTCTTTCAACTGTATTCATGTGCTTACCTTTGTTTTCTTTATAGCTAATTGTGATAATTAATTTGGATATTAATAAAGCCAACTTCAAGGGATCTTTGTTCAGATTCAGTTAAATGAGAGTCTGTTTCTTTAATAACTAGCACAGGCCAATGTTAAACAAAGATATACATGAGCATGTCCACAGTCACACACAGTCACACACACACAAATCAGAATGCACGAGGAAAAGGAGGCACAATTCTTTAGGCCATAAAATGTGTTTTTGCCCTGGCTGGGGCAGCTCAGCTGGTTGGACCATAGTGCTGTATATCAGAAGGTTATGGGTTTGATCCCTGGTCAGGGCACATAACTAGGTCATGGGTTTAACCCCCCAGTTAGGGCACGTATGGGAGGTAACCAATAGAAATTTATCTCTCATATGGATGTCTCTCCCTGCCCGCCCCCCCTTAAAAAATGAAAAAAATATTTTCAGTTGAGGATTGGAAAAAGATGAAAATAAAGTGAAATGTGTATTTTCCAAAGACAGCAGATTCTTAGAATGTCTAGCTTTCTTTATGCATTTTAAATCTACTATTAGCCAAAACTGTAATTGCCGCTTTGCCATTACACATTTTCTTCTCTGTAAACTGGTCTCAGCGAGATTGAGAACAGGGTCCACCTCACCCTGGATGGCCTGGGAACCGGCAGGTTCATTTGCCACTCCCTGCGTCCAGAACTCGCTTGCCCTCTGGGGCCCCTGCAGGGGCCAGGGGGAAAGGCCTCGTACTGGCCGCCTTGCGTTCTGAGGGATGCAGCATGTGACAGCGACTTGCAGGGCAGGGGCAGGAGAGACAGATCATAGCTCTGCATGCCCAGAAGGCTGCTGAGTTAGACCACGAATTGTAAGGCCCAGACCACTGCAAGGAAGGGTATGTGGGGAAGCCAACCAGAGCAGTTGGTCAAAAACCTAGTGGCCTTGGTCCAAAGTTCGGGTTTTATCACTTGCTACTGCGTGACCTTGGACAGGTAACCTAACCTCTCTGTGCCTAATCCGTGAAACAGAGACAATAATGGCCTCCACCCCGCAGAACTATTAGAAGAATGGCAGGGAATTCAGGGTAGAGAACACTTAACAAAGTGTTTCAGTAAATAGGCTGATTATTATTAGAGAGACCAAAAAAAGAAACAATGTACTTAAAACCAAAATGAAAAGACTGAGGACAATTTCACAATATATGTTGAATTAAAATATGAGGAATTACACAGTGAGGGACTGTGGGCGGAGGTCCGAGAGACTAACACACGCATGTTGAAGGGTGGGACTTCCCAAAGTCCCCTACAGGCGCTGAGCGGTCAGGGCAAGTAAATGGGAGTCTAAGAAGGACACATGCCCAGGCCTGGCCACACGTCTGAAAATAAGGTCATGAAATGAAGAAACGGGAAATTAAAAAAAAATAGTAAACTGAGAAAAAAAGGCAGATAATTTTTTTAAAAAATTACATTTACTGTTTTGTGAACCATTAAGGAGGAAGACGGAGTGCATCCGTCTTCCTGGGTAAGAGGAGGGCCTGGGTAGAATGAGACTATCAGTGCAAGGGGTGTGCTGACCCCCTGGCGGAGGTCTCCCTTCACCAAGTCCCGGGCAGTTCGGTCCCTGGGGGCCTCACGCAGCATTTCCTGTGAGGGCTTCTACTGTTTTATGTGAATGTATACAGGGATGCCATCTCCGTAACAATCTGTTCTTCCGCAAAAGACCTAAAGATGACTTCAAGAAAGCATGTCCGTGCTTCCTGTCACCTTACCCGCAAACTCAAGAATGTTTCTGTCAGCAATCCAACCACCGATTATCACTTTTGTACTTGACTTTCAGGATGAATGGCATTCTGCCTTAAACCAACCGGTTTTAGTTTGGGAGGGCGGTGGACGACAGTCCGAGTTCATGGGACCGCACGTGTGTTTGAAGGTATTAATACTCGGTAGGGTGGTACTTAATCTGGGCCGAGGATGCATTTCAAACCTTCTTGGAGGCCGATCATTTCCACCGCCCTGGAGGCAGTTCCTCGTTAATTGCAATAAACTGATGAGTTTGCTCCGCTGTCGCAAACAGGAGCTGACATAAGCCAGATTATATTTGATTTGATTTTGTAGCGTTCATAAAGCAGCTCTAATTAACAGTCAACTCTCCTCAGGCGAGTCTGCAAAATCTTTGAGGGGAGAGATCGTGGCTAGCTGTCAGTGCATCTTGCTTTTTGCCTTTCATTTTTTTCTTCTTTGCTCTGTCACATGTCAAAGTGCTAAATCAGGAATTTGAAAACCATATCGAAGGAGGGCAAGCGCGTGTGGCGGCGGTCACGGGCCAGCCCCCGTCAGGATTCCCACCGGCAGCCTCCGGCCCCGGAGCTGGGACGCAAGGCGCTGACGCATCACTCCTGTCGTTGTCAGTCACTTACTTGGGTTCAGCAGGGACCCGTCAGATCGAAAGATCGAGTGGCAGACTAAGCCTGCATCATGAGTTGCTACGGCACCGGCCCGTCCCCATGTCATTTTGACAGGCCTTGTCACACAAAGCTGAAGCCTGTATCAGTCGATGTTTCAATAAATTATTTTCCAAAGGTGATTCCCTCTCCACTTTCATAGGAGCGTGTGGAAGACAAACGTAGGTAGGTAACCATTTAAACTGATGGCTGAAGGGAAAAAAATTGAGTTGTAAACAAAAGCTTAGGTTTTCTTGAAAATATTTGTCAAAGTGATATCCCCGGCCCCATCCCTTTGAAAACTCCTCGGCTGTGGAAGCGAAGGCATCGTAGGGGTGTTTTGTTGTCAGGGACCCTTGGGAACTGAGGGGACACAGGCTTGTTTGCGTGTTTGTCCCGTGAGTCATTGGTCGCTCAGTCATGCGTCTGTTTCCTTTCCCCTCCTCACTATCCATTGAGCTTCAAAGGGATCAGGGAAAACAAAGCTGATAGCAAATTGAGCGTCAGCTCCTTGGCAAACAGTGTGAGAGGCACAGACTCTTAGTTCAGGTGAGCAAACAGCTGAAGTCCCTGCAGGGGCGTGCGGAGTGCTGAGAACAGGTCTCCCTGCAAACTCCTGGGGACGAGGCCCATGGCGTAGCATGGGCTCATCATGTCACCATCTGCAGGGACAGTCCACAGCCTCAGTGGGCTGTGCTCAGCCAGAGCATCCTGCTGGTGTGCGGTGGCTCCTGTGTCATGGGAGCCACTGCCAAGAAATAATCATCTGAGCTGAGAATGGAAAACTGCAGCCATTAAAACTGACTTGGGCTTCGATAACATGCTTCCCTGAGACAACAGACATGAGCAGTTTAATTTATTACCTATTGCTACAGAAATAAAACCATCCCCTTCATGTAAGAAACAGTATCGTAAACACAGAACAGTGTGACTGACTGCACAATGATTAAGAAGATAAAAGTATGCAGTAAGGAGCTTGTGCTGCAGGAAATTGCTGCTGTCGGACTGGTTTTTAACCTAAGAAATGCCAGTTTGATTTAATGTTAAAATGTTATCTATCTGAATAATGTCTGCAAAGATCCTGCACGCATCATTTATGTTGCAAATCGGATCATTCATTTTTGCCTGTAAACATCCAGGCAAGTCATTATTTTCCAAAATTCTTCCAAAGTAGGAAGCTTTATCAAATGATCTATAAAACTGCCTCGCTTTGTTCCGTTTGTTCTTTTCTTCTTTTTCACCTGTGTGTTTACAGAAAGGCTGAGTGGCATTTAGAAAGTGCATCTAATTCATATAGTGTATCACTGTGGAAAAGAAAGATCTATTTTGTACGAGAGAAATACAGTACCTCCGTTGGACTGGGAATTGAAATATTGTTAGTGGAGGTTTCTTTGCCAGAGAGCAGGTAAACTTTCCGCCGGAGTCAAAGCGTGAGCTGATTATGCTAGAGGATGTGACTCTCCAACAGAGCAGTTGCAACTGGGAAATAGTTAGAGCTCCGGTCTCTCACTTTAGCTCAAAGGTTAGAAGGAGGGCTTGCAAAGGTGTGCTTCCGACACCAAATCCTTCATGACTTCACAGATACACGTTAACCCCGGACAAGAGGGGCAAGTGGGTGGACCTCCTATGTAATGTGTTACTGATAACAGACAGGAATAAAATGTTCCCTGGTTTTACACCACACAAATTCCGCTGGCGAGTTCCCGCAACAAAATGCAAAACTGGAACGGGGTGTGTGTGAAAGAGTTCACAAACAGTGAGATGCTCTGCGCTCGTGTGCAACAAGCAGCATGAAGAATAAGCTACCCGCGTACATATCTTTACCTATAAATGCCATGTTATCAGAACTGTTTAGGTATTCGTAAGGACAGAAGTGAATTTAAGATATACTCCCCCTCCTCTGTCCCACTTTGGGTATATTTTCAAACGCTAATAAAACTGCATCTGACGGTGGTAACACTTTACAACACAGACTCATTAACTACCCATCTAGACACAGAAAGAGTGCCTTCTCTGGTGTCTCTTCCTCTTCTTATAAAGTCTCCAATCTTATCAGATTAGGGCCCCATCTAATCAGATAAGGCTAAATCAGATTATGATATCATTCAACCTTAATTACTCCCTGAAAGGCCCCACCTCCAAATACTTTGACGTTGGGGGTTAGGGCTTCAAGGGGTGAATTTTGAAGGAACACAATTCGGACATAACAAATAGCTCACTTAATAGTGTACTTCTTTAGGATCTGGACTTCTGTTTTGTATAGTTGCATGATCTTTGCCTTAGCAAACAAATACAAAACAATACTTTAAAACTAATGCATTGATTACACGGCCGTTTCTCCTTTTCAAACTTTTTAATAATAAAATATGCCTTACATAAAAAGTGTTTGAAGACCATATGGGGCGTTTAAAGGAGAATACTGATGTGAACTCCGTTGTAATGCTGCCTATTAAGGAAGGGAGTTTTCCCACCACGTAGATTCCCCCATCACCCAAATCCAAGCCACCTCGTTCTCCCTTCCCCCCATCACAGCGCCTCTCTCCCCAAACAGATGTTGCTGAATAAAGTCACAAACACCATATTATGTAGTGATGCCTCTACCTAATTTCTATAAATGGTATAATACTGAGTGTATTCTTTCTGAGGCTTTCCTTTTAGCTTAACACGCTTTTGAAACTTACTCTTTGTATCGCATGAGACCATAGTCATTCATTTCCAAAGCTGTGTGGAATGTCATTTATTATTTATCCTGCTGATGAAGATGCAGGGTGTTTTTGCGATTGATTCCGTAGCAAACGTGGTCCTTCGGGTGTCCTGACGCATGTGTGGTGATTCCTCTGTGCACCTCGGAATGGGACTGCTGGAAACCAGTGGTTCACACATACAGATTTATAATGAATGCCCAATTATTTCCAATACGGTTACCAATTTGCCCGTTCACCGGCAGTGTATGAAATCCAATCCGCAAAGTCCAGTCTTCCCGAAACTCTGGGCACAGCTGCACGGACACGTCTGCTCTGGGCACGCTGATGGTGCCCACGTGCTCCTCGGCTGCTGGCAGGTGGGGTCAGTCACCTGCCTCCGGGCCCGCTCACACTCTCCGCCCTTGCTCTTACCATGCTGAGTACACCTACCCAGCGGATTTCTGTTTCCATTTACACACCGAATACGTGGATCTTACTCGTGAAGTTCTGTTGGGTTGGGTTCTACTTGAAATTGGCCTCCTCTTTTCACTTTTCGCTGTCGCTATCCCTCAGTTTCGTTACCAAATATCTGCTCCTCTTTTATATGGCTTTATCGGCTTTTTCCCCTCCGAATGGATCATTCATTCCCAAGAATGTCTCCTTTTCCTTGTATTTGTCTTCTCTGTTTTTAATATGATCCCATAAAATAATTTTGTACTATTTTTCCTATGCTAATTGGTCTTGCTTAATTGCCTCAAGGTAGTCTGTCAAGTACCCTTGTTCCCACATTTTCTCTTGAGAATTTCCTATTATTATTTAGTTTATTATCTAAAACACTGGTCATTACATTTGCTCTGAAATTTTAAAGAAAAAGTCTTCATCTCTTTTAAGCTATTGGTTTCTATTTGGCTGATATAAAAATAAAAACAATAAAGCTCCTTTGGATAGTATATTTTTAAATTTAGAATCTGTTAAGTCTTTAGGTAGAGCTAAAGTATGCATAGGCATGACCTCCTTAAAAAAATCCCTTCCAAAGTGTGTAATTTCCATTCATATGGTTCGTCCAGGAGGAGCGCCATACTTCCCTAACAGCACTCAGGAACGGCAAGGCTTTGAATATTCATTAAATAAATGTGATACTGTTAGGCAGGCATATGCTCTATGTATCACATTATTCTGGGTAACCAAATATGGCATAAAGTAATACTGAATTACCTCTGCCCCTTCTCTGAGATAAGAAATATATTGCCAATAAAGGTAATCATAATGGAGTGTGTTGTATCTGTCCCAGATTTTTATTAAGAGACTAAACATCAATAGATTTGGAAAGAAAAATTAGAAAATGAAAGTGACAGACTTCTAAGATTAATAACATAGTCATTTGTTTTTGTTCCTCGGAAACAGTACAATCCAATACAAAATCTAATAGATCACTTCATCTTTTATTGTGTTTTAATTAACATAATTTACAGTTTGAAACCTAAATAAACTGGTGTTATGATAGGTTAATCAATAAAAGTTGCATTAAAAATGAACCTCAACTGCATATCTCAATAATTAATGTGTCAGCATGCTGTTAATTCAAACGTTCGCTGAGCTGAGGCACACACAGGGATTTGCTGTGTAAAGGAACACCATTCTGGGTGAAGGTGATTTGCATCTGTGCTGGGGATCTCTCGGTGTCCAAGGTGAAGTGCGCGTGAAAGTTGTACTAGCAGCAGAAGTTCAACGTGTTGTAGTTTAATCAAATTGTAAACTTACTGTTTGATAGTTTGCTTCTTTGCTCATCCGTTTGATCCCTTCTGTGAAAGCGGCATACCCCATTCGGGCAGAATAATGGAAGATACCCTGGAATACCTGCACATTTCCATTTTCATAGGTTGTTAGGCCACTGAGGCCGTGAAATACCCGTGTGGCCTTCTTTCATAATTTCACTGCATGTTCTTTGATTAATGGGATCATCAGCCTGACAAGTAGTTTATAATATCAATTGTGCTCAAATGCATAACTTGGCATCTTCATGCTCACATGAGTTTTTAATACAATGCAACGGAAATGACATACATTTCTCCTAAAGTAAAAACTTTATTAGATCGCACGTACATTAATTTCTCTAGGTAAAGGCAACAAGAGGAAGTCAGTCTTCTCTGTCATACGTCAGCTTACTCCTAAAGTTGTTTTACTACACAATGAGACAAATGAATTACTCATTAAATGCTTAAAATTACTCTCCATGATTCTCAACTGAATATTCTTTGCAAACGTTAATATTTCTCTTAGGAAACTTACCATGTTTTTCCCTTTGACTAAATTACTTCTGACAATCGGGGTGAATTACTCATTAAAGCTCAAAGTTTTCCAATAGATGGATCAAATTTAATTTAGATAACATCGCCTTGATGATGGGAATTAAAATCATTATGAGAATTCCATTCACATATTTATATTTAAAAGATTAGGCAACTTCCATGGAAAAAGCCATATATTAGTAAATAGCCTTTTTTCTGTGCATGTAGGTTCATATTCTGGAACCCTGCCTCATGTTTGCACAAGCTAGCACAAGACGGAGCAGCCAGGCCCCACGGAGATGTCAGGGGCTGGAAGAGGGGGCGTTTTGTGTGTCATTTCTGGTTACTGATCATGACTACAGATGTGTTTGTGCATCTCCAGCCATGCCATCTCTGCTTGGTGCCATCAGATACAATATGCCGTCACATTCGGACATGCTAAAATGCATTATATAGCTTCTCTTTAAAAAAAAAAAAAATACTACCACGACTTCCTGTAAAACGGGCCTGCTCGTAAAACCTAAATGTCGCAGCGACAATAGACTTCCTGCCAAATAACGTGTGACCGAGAGCAAAGCAATGGACTGTCCTCGCAATGCGATGAGCTTCAGATGAATTATATTTGTAAAAAACGCCCAAACCTCCTTCTTATAGACACAGGCTACCAAGTAAAGTTTGTTGAAGAAATGCTTTTATTTTGGTGACTTGGAAAGGACTATTTTGATATTCAAATGAGCTATCCAATATTTAGAAAGTGAATTATACGCTAATCTGAACTTCTGAAAATGCCCTCATTCTGACACCAGCTGACTGCATAATCATGTGAAGGTGTGACCGGGTCTGTCATCATGAATCCCTACTCTTCTCAGACTGAGAAAGGGCACAAACGTCACTCTAATTAGTAAGCAGAGAAAAACCCTATACCCATTCTGGAAAATGCTTTCCCCCTCACCCAATCTTGTAATCTGTGTGCTTCACCAGGTTCACTCAAAGAAGGCAAGGTTCTCTCTTTAATTCGCCTGCATTTCTTTTTTCATGAACACACAGCATCACTACCATTGCCCAAACGTGTCTTTTGGGGATAACATGTAACTGACTGGCTTAGTAACAGATGTGTAGCTTTTTAAAACGACATACTGTTCTGCTCCTAAAAGACAACACAGTGTTCTGTTTAAAAGAGGAGGCAGGTAAAAAAAAAAAAAAAATGTTTCCTGCAATGATCACCACTCAGCCGTGGTACTCTCTGCAGATGACACACGGTTCACACCTAAGCCTCGTGGTGACACTGGGCTTCGGGGTGAGCCGAGGCGGCTCTCCGAGGGTAAAATGATCCGGTACCAGGGAGTTAGTCATCGATGCCTCCAAAATTCTCTTCTCTCACCAGCAGGCACACAATTCAATTTAAGCGCGCCTCTGTGGTATGGAGAAAGAGAATAAAGCTTCCTAAGACCTAAGAGAAGTTTACATCTTGTGCCAGATACATCAAGGTTGGACATGGTTGGAAGTAAGTTGCAGAATTCTTTCCCTGCTGAAGAGCCAAACAATAACTACCTTGTTACCCAAAGGAATTTTCAGATACTCAGAGTGACGTCTCTTTGAGCTATTGAAACTAATGTGTTAGACTGCGTCACACCAGGGATTTGTGTGCTGGAGTTCGGTCTGTGTAGGTTCTAGTTATCTCCCCGACAAATGCTAGATCTGCAGTTGATAACACTTGCAATGCTCGTGTTTTCTTTTCAAAAACAGGATGATTGGCAGGGATTTTGGTTGTCAATGTTGAGAATACCTAGTTATCAAAAGGAAGGCTGAGTCCAACACCTTTTAATAAAGGAAAATATAAGAGCAAGAGTTGCTGAAATACTTAAAATGATAATACAACAAATATTCTCGGCAGCTCAGACACTTATTCTCTTTCATTACAGCCAAGAGCAACATTTTACTCAAATAAAAAATATTCTCTCACTTTTCCTGGTTGAGCTGATTTAGACTTCTTTATTTTTAAATAAGTGTAAATTTGCGTGACGAATTCAGAGATGGTTTGCCACTGAAAATCATCAGTCACAGGCGATAATTTAATTCCATTAGATTTAGTGACATTGACCCCACTGGTCCTTCACCAACAATATTGTGACGAAACCTGAAAGAGTGACTTAAGCTAATTACAGGAGAATAACGGTTCAAAAGCCAAGGATATTGGGTTATAGGAAGGAAACTCACGATAGCACAACATAGTGATTTTAAAGAATGGCCAACTGGGACTATTTTTATAAGACCAACATGCAAAGACCTTCTGCCGAGGTTTTCGGACCCACTGAGGATGCCGAGATGAGCAGAAGGAAATTGGTGTGTCGTTGCCTACGTGGAGCACCTTTCACACCGACGTGGAGGTCAGGTAGAAGGGCAAGCCCGCAGCCTCCGGCTCCAGCCCGTCCCGGCTGCCCCTTCCACGTGAATCTCCCTCACAAAGGCACGCACGGAAGACCAGTCGCCTGACACTGTTTCTCCCTCACATTCCTTATGGTCTCAGAACAGTCTGTCATCTTTCCAGTCTGTTTTCATTAACGACGGAAATGGTCTCAGTTGTAACAGAAATGGAACGAGAAAGTTCAAGTCCAACCGACGGAGACCCCACTCAGGTCAGCCATGGAGAGATCACTGGCGTATCCAAACCTGGGTCACCCTCCCCAACTCTCTCCAGCTCAGGGTTCTTCAGTCTTTGAAATACAGGGAAGAGCCACAGTTACAATGAACAGAAAATAGTATTTATTGAACAGCCTATCGCAGAGGTGGCTTGGCACGAGGCTGCAGGGACCCCCGAGTACTAAACCAACACAGGGCACTAAGGAACTGGTTTCTGTGGCACTGAACCCCAACAGCAGCCCAGGCAGAGAAAGCTCTAGCAACCCCGCTGTGGAGGCCTTCGTGATAATTTCATAATATGATAAAGAGAAGGTTGAATTTAGCATCACACACCCCTTAGAGAATAGTTTTAGTTGTTGGCTTGTTTATGCGTAGCTCAGACACATTGGGAGCTCAAGTTCAGGCACCTTTGTGAAGGAAGGAGGGGGAGGGGCAGAGCCCAGTGTAATTCTGAAAGGTCTTTTCAGAGCCCTGCTTCCTTGAAGACCTTCGATCAACCTAATGAAAGGGACCGTATGCTCTTTTGTGGCTCTTGATTTACACTCATAGACTTTTGGGTGAAATGCAAGAAAATGAGGGGTCACCCAGACCAACGCTCTTATTTGAAGAATGATGATGCTGTAAACA